>LPNX010053354.1:1047222-1548175 GCA_001517045.1 Pseudotsuga menziesii
GTTATAAGTACAAATAATAATACAGGTTTGTGTGTTTCTGGAACACGAAACAGAGCCAAAGGAGGACGGCCAAGAGTGAAAAAAATGATCCTCCCCATTATGGGGAAAACAGATCGTAAACATCAAAAATAACTGTCTGAAATCTTCAAAAGTCATATCTAACCTAGACTAGACAGCTGGAGGAGACCTGATACAGAAACCTTTAAAAACCTTGAGAACTTGAACACCTGGAATTATAGCAGCTTGTACGGTACCTCGGTGATTGGGCAGCAGTATTCGGTGACCCATTGTAATTCCTACTCTTTGCAATTCTTCATCTTCTTATCTGGTTCATTGACGCTGTGAGTGGATTCGCTATCATTGGTGTCGCCCGAGTCGGGAGAGGGATGCTTTACTAGAAGAGGTGATGATTTCTTGACCGCTTTTCCATTTTTCTGAACAAGCTGGCACTGCGGAGAGGTGAGGATGGCCTGAACAGGAGGTGGCGGAGGAGGATGTGTGGATTGAGGAGGAGGGGGAGGAGGAGGTGGAGGAGGAGGGGGAGGTGGAGGTGGAGGGACTAGTTCGGAATTGGTCGATTTGGCTAGCGGGGTGTTGACATTGCGAAGACTAATCCTGGTTAGAATATTTTCAAAAATCCAACCATTTCCCCTGTGGGACGAGGTGCGGGTAGCTGCAGTGAGAGAGCCGAAAACTTCGTCCTCCCAATCGTCAACCAGGGTTCTCAGTACCTCTGGCACCTCTGCTTCATATCCTTGATTGTTAGCTTGCAGGTGGAAGGGTGTCTCTAAGGGGTTGCTAGCCCTTCCATGACCTTTCCCACCCCTAGGAGGTCCTCGTCGACGCAGAAGCATGGTTTTTCTGGCGTGGGAGGATCTGGAACAGGAGCGAGAAGAACTGAGTGAAATGTGAAGGCTGAAACTGGACAGGAGCAAGCAAAGCAGGAGCGAAGCTGAGCAAGGGCAGGAGCTTAGCGGGGGTGACGAAGTGCGAGAGCTAAAGGGCAAAGAGCTTGGAAGGAGCCATTATGCGCTGAATCCGAGGAGCATAATGGTTGACCATTACTGCTCTCTATCAGACCTGCCAGACCTTAATTGTCGAGGGGACTAGAGCTGCGTGGAATATCGGGCTCGTCGTCGTCTGTCCTGTTGATGGCGTCATCCCAGGAAACTGCCACATTTCGATTGCTATCGATTTGAACGCCTGTCACGTGGGGGTGTTGGTGTGCATGGGATCGGCCATCATCATCTGGACTACAGCGGGGGTGATGAGTGGTCTGATGACGTGTTGGGGCGCATCATCAGTCTGGAGTCCCGCGTGTGCCCTCATGTCACCCTCATCCATGGATGTCACTGGTCACTATTTTATATATATATATATATATATATATATATATATATATATTCTAAAGCGATGTCACTGGTCACTATTCACTAAAGAGAAAATAAATACGGGTGCTTTTGATTGTTTTAATCGCATAGGTGTGTTTTATTGCATGCAACACTAGTGCATTTACATCAAAAGAGCACCGGTGTAAAAAAATACTTGTTGCATGCTCCAATGCTTTGTTATTGTTTCACCCTGGTGCTTTTGACATAAACATACTGGGTGCCATTATATTGTGACTACATTATTGAATTTTAAAAATGCAACGAAATTCAATGTCCCAGTCAACTCTACTAGTGTGTTTTTCTTCTCTTAGTGCACCGATGCTTTCCGATAGTACATAAGCATCGGTGTTATATTTAGTTTACCGCACCAATGCATACATCGTTATAAAGCACCGATACCATTAAAATATTTTATGCACATAGGCGTGTTTTCCTCGCAGAGGTCACATATCATCCAAGTAGAGATCGAAATATACACAGAATTGGATCGAATGTTCAATCAATTTATCCCTTCATAAATCATATATTTTTCCAATATGAATACATTTGGAGTAGTTGTATCAGCTCCAACCATTCACTAGTTAAGAGTTAACAATGACCATTAAGGCCCTGAAGGGTCCTCTCAACATCTCCCCCACCAACAAATTTTTTCTTCGTCTCGAAGAGATCAAAGAAATATGCATCAACATCTTGGGTCTCTACTCCTGCCAAAGTAGTCCTCATTGTGCATCAACCATGCATACTGGTTTGCATAGGTAAATCAGCCACAACAACCAACAACTTGATAGAAAGAAGCACATGTACAAGGCTCTATTATGACTCATTACTCTTCAGCCTCCGTCTTCAATTTGGCAATAGTCCATCGAACTCTCACCCTCTCACAATGACGATTGACTATCCTCTTTCACAACGAGGTATTTTGGTTTAAATCCTCACCTTGGCTCATCTGGTCGGCACTCATCTCCATCGGCTCAGGTATGTGGGGCCTTTTGGCTCTTTAACATTCCACACCATTTCTCTTCCTTCTAGCTTTCTGAGGTCACAACCCAGGAATAGCTTCGACATTTCGGTACAGGGGGGTTCGTTCACTTCGAGTGTTCTTTGCATCATTGTCTAATCTTTAAGATCTTTTTCTGTGTGGTATAAGATGTGTGTTGCTTTAATGTTCATCATCATCTTTGTTTTCTTTAAGTAGTTAATAGGCCTGCAAGTTTAAAATGTATATTCTCAATACATGTTTTGCGGATCATGGTCGGGGTTGAATGATTGTGGACTCAATTGACTCAACTTTACATGACTTACAATGGTCAACAAGAGACCAACTTGATTTACAATAGTGGAGGAGATTTCATGCCTCAAAGGAGACTTGTGTTTCACCCCCTCTTGACTTCAAAACTTTTAAGTAGAGTCACTTATAGAGGTTTGTGACTCGTAGACTCAAGAATATAACCAACTTAAAAAGACATCATCTTTAATGAAGAGTCGACTCATAACATATAAAGTATCCCGACCAAATTAAAATTTCGACCACATTTTACAAATACCATCGACTATTTGATATCAACCACATTTCAATACTTGATCAATTTACAGTATCAATTTAGAAAGCCTGACTACATCAACTGCAATAACATCAACCGCTTTGAAAAAAACTCGACCAATTTGCATAAGAGTCACACATGTGCTAATGACTCAAGAGAGATCAACTTATACTCTTATTACATGACTTAAGAGAACTCGACCAAGTTGCATGTGTTATAATTCGTCGACCACTCATAACTAAAATAAATCTATTCGACCAAAAAGGATTCACCAACAAATTACAAAGGTGAATATTAGTCAACAACCATATTCAGGGTCAATGATAATATCCACCAATAGTTTTGCATGAATGTTTCCACAGTGTTCAGTCATTGTGTGCAAGCTTATGTATTTGCACTGTGTAGAAATTTAGAAGTGATCGATGCATTTTGGGTGGACCCTCCACCCATCATCAGGATCATTCGAAGCTATGGCACTATGGAAACGAAGAGGGCAGTAGAGTATATATAAAAAATTGAAAACTAGTTGTTAATTATAAAAATTATAGATCAAAAAGTTTGGGGATACAGTTGAGAAAAATAAGGCTGACAAATTGAATAATATAATAAAATAAATAAACTATAAAAAATAATAATAATAATACTAATAAATTTATTTTATTTATTTTATTTTATTTTATTTTAAACTTAGGTAGACAAAAGTCAAAGGTTAAACAAATATTAAATAACTTTTTTCCATTTTTTTATTTTTATTTCTTTTAATTTGTTTAACCTTTGACGTTTCTCTACCTAAGTTTTAAAAAATAAAATAAAAATAATATTTGTTTTAGAAATTATTTATTTTATTATAATATTCAATTTGTCAACTTTATTTTTCTCAACTGTATCCCCAAACATTTTTATCTATAATTTTTATAATTAATGACTAGTTTTTATAATTAATGGTTAACTTTTAAATTTCTATATATACTCTATTGCTCTCTTCTTTTCGATTACGCCATAGCTTCAAATGAACCTGAAGAGGGGTAGGGTCCACCCCAAGAGTGAAAAAATTGATCCTCCCCATTATGGGGAAATCAGATCTTAAACATCAAAAATAACTGTCAAAAATCTTTAAAAGTCATAGCTAACCTAGACTACGTAGCTAGAGGAGACATGATATAGAAACCTTTAAAAACCTGGAGAACTTGAACACCTGGAACTACAGCGACTTGTACGGGACCTCGGTGATTGGGCAGCAGTATTCAATGACCCATTGTAATTCTTGCTCCTTGCAATTCTCCGTCTTCTTATCTGGTTCGTTGACGCTGTCAGTGGAGTCGCTGTCATTGGTGTCGCCCGAGTCGGGAGAGGGCTGCTTTATTGGAAGAGGTGACGATTCTTGACCGCTTTCCCTTTTTTCTGAACAAGGTGGCGCTGCAAAGAGGTGAGGATGGCCTGAACAGGAGGTGGTGGAGGAGGATGTGTGGATTGAGGAGGAAGGGGAGGAGGAAGGGGAGGAGGAGGGGGAGGAGGAGGGGGAGGCGGAGGTGGAGGGACTAGTTCGTAATTGGTTGGGTTGNGACATTGCGGAGGATAATCCTGGTTAGAATATTTTCAAAAATCCAATAATTTCCCCTACAGGACGAGGTGTGGGTAGCCGCAGTGAGAGAGCCTGAAACTTCGTCCTCCCAATCGTCAACCAGGGTTCTCAGTTCCTCCGGCACCTCTGCTTCATATCCTTGATTGTTGGCTTGTGGATGGAAGGGTGGCTCTGAGGGGTTTCCAGCCCTTCCATGACCTCTCCCGCCCCTAGGAGGTTCTCGTCGACGTGGCGGCATGGTTTTTTCGGCGTGGGATGGTCTGGAACAGGAGCGAGAAGAACTAAGCAAAATGCTAAGGATGAAACTGGACAGGAGCAAGCAGAGCGGGAGCGAAGCTAAGCAAGGGCAGGAGCTTAGCGGGCTCAGCAGAGCGGGGGTGACAAAGTGCGAGAGCTAGAGGGAAAAGAACCTGGAAGGAGCCATTATGTGCAGAATCCAAGGAGCGTAATGGTTGACCATTACTGCTGTCTATCGGACTTGCCAAACCTTAATTGTCGAGGGGACTAGAGCTGCGTGGAATATCGGGCTTGCCGTCATCCGTCCTATTGATGGCGTCATCCCAGGAAACTGCCACATTTCGATTGCTGTCGAGTTGAATGCCTGTCACGTGGGGGTGTTGGTGTGCATGGGACTAACCGTCATCATCCGGACTTCCAACGGGGGTGATGAGTGGTCTGATGACATGTTGGGGCGCATCATCAGTCTGAATCCCTACGTGTGCCCTCCTATCACCCTCATCCGGGGATGTCACTGGTCACTATTATATATATATATATTCCAGTACAATGTCACTGATCACTATTCACTAAAGAGAAAATAAATAAGGGTGCTTTTGATTGTTTTAATCGCATAGGTGTGTTTTATTGCATGCAGCACTAGTGCATTTACATCAAAAGAGCACTGGTGTAAAAAAATACTTGTTGCATGCTCCAATGCTTTGTTATTGTTTCGCCCTGGTGCTTTTGACATAAATGTACTGGGTGCCATTATATTGTGACTACATTATTGAATTTTGAAAATGCAACGAAATTCAATGTCCTAGTCAACTCTACTGGTGCATTTTTCTTCTCTTAGTGCACCAATGCTTTCCGATAGTACATAAGCATTGGTGTTATATTTAGTTTACCGTACCAATGCATACATCGTTATAAGGCACTGATACCATTAAAATATTTTATGCACATAGGTGTGTTGTCCTCGGAGAGGTCACATATCATCCAAGCAAATATCGAAATATACACAGAATTGGATCGAATGTTCAATCAATTTATCCCTTCATAAATCATATATTTATACAATATGAAGAAATTTGGAGTAGTTGTATCGGCTCCAACTGTTCACTAGTTAAGAGTTAACGATGACCATTAAGGCCCCGAAGGGTCCTCCCAACATCTCCTCCACCAACAAATTTTTTCTTCGTCTCAAAGAGATCAAAGAAATATGCATCAACATCTTGGGTCTCTGCTCCTACCAAAGTAGTCCTCATTGTGCATCAACCATGCATGCTGGTCTGCATAGTTAAATCAGCCTCAACAACCGACAACTTGATAGAAATAAGCACATGTACAAGGCTCTATTATGACTCATTACTCTTCAGCCTCCGTCTTCAATTTGTCAATATTCCATCGAACTCTCACGCTCTCACAAGGACGATTGACTGTCCTCTTTCACAACGAGGTCTTTTGGTTTAAATCCTCACCTTGGCCCATCTGGTCGGCACTCATCTCCATCGACTCATGCATGTGGGGCCTTTTGGCTTTTTAACATTCCACACCATTTCTCTTCCTTCTAGCTTTCTCAGGTCACAACCCAGGAACAGCTTCGACATTTCCGTACAGGGGGGCTCGTTCACTTCGAGTGTTCTTTGCATCATTGCCTAATCTTTAAGATCTTTTTTCTGTGTGGTATAAGATGTGTGTTGCTTGAATGTTCATCATCATCTTTGTTTTCTTTGAGCAGTTAATAGGCCTGCAAGTTTAAAATGTATATTCTCAATACATGTTTTGCGGATCATGGTTGGGGTTGAATGATTGTGGACTCAATCGACTCAACTTCACATGACTTACAATGGTCGGCAAGAGACCAACTTGATTTACAATAGTGGAGGGGATTTCTTGCCTCAAAGGAGACTCGCGTTTCACCCCCTCTTGACTTCAAAACTTTTAAGTAGAGTCACTTATATAGGTTTGTGACTCGTTGACTCAAGAATATAACCAACTTAAAAAGACGTCATATTTAATGAAGAGTTGACTCATAACATATAAAGTATCCCGACCAAATTAAAATTTCGACCACATTTTACAAATACCATCAACTATTTGATGTCAACCACATTTCAATACTTGATCAATTTACAGTATCAATTTAGAAAGCCTGACTACATCAACTACAATAACATCAACCGCTTTGAAAAAAACTTGACGAATTTACATAAGAGTCACACATGTGCTAATGACTCAAGAGAGATCAACTTATACTCTTATTACATGACTTAAGAGGACTCGACCAAGTTGCATGTGTTATAATTCGTCGACCACTCATAACTAAAATAAATCTATTCGACCAAAAAGGATTCACCAACAAACTACAAAGGCAAATATTAGTCAACGACCATATTCAGCATCAACGATAACATCCACCAATAGTTTTGCATGAATGTTTCCACAGTGTTCAGTCATTGTGTGCAAGCTTATGTATTTGCATTGTGTAGAAATTTTGGAAGTGATCGATGCATTTCGGGTGGACCCTCCACCCATCATCGGGATCATTCGAAGCTATGGCACTATGGAAACGAAGAGGACAGTAGAGTATATATAAAAATTAAAAACTCGTTAATTATAAAAATTATAGATCAAAAAGTTTGGGGATACAGTTGAGAAAAATAAGGCTGACAAATTGAATAATATAATAAAATAAATAAACAAAAAAAAATTATTTAATTTATTTTATTTTATTTTATTTGAAACTTAGTTAGAGAAAAGTCAAAGGTTAAACAAATATTAAATAACTTTTTCCATTTTTTTTATTTTTATTTCTTTTAATTTGTTTAACCTTTGACTTTTCTCTACCTAAGTTTTAAAAAATAAAACAAAAATAATATTTGTTTTAGAAATTATTTATTTTATTATATTATTCAATTTGTCAATCTTATTTTTTTCAACTATATCCCAAACATTTTTATCTATAATTTTTATAATTAACGACTAGTTTTTATAGTTAATAGTTAAGTTTTAAATTTCTATATATACTCTAGTGCCCTCTTCTTTTCGATTAGGCCATAGCTTCGAATGAACCTGATGAGGGGTGGAGGGTCCATTCGAAACGCGTCGATCACTTCTAAATTTCTACACAGTGCAAATCCATAAATTTGCACAGAAATCCACCAATATATTATAACGGTGTTGGTACTCATACACTACAGCAATGGTCAGTACTGGTGGTCGACAAAATCCCTATATCTGGTCGATTCTCCCACGTCTTCAAATCACTTTTGGGGTCGAATGTTTTTCCTTTTAGTATGTTGGTCAACTCCCCAATGACTACCCCGACCCATCAGTCGATATCAATGACTCATGATGTACAGTGGATTAGCTTATTGCACTTAGTAAATATATGTCGGTTGCTTTTGGTCGAAAGTCAACTGCTGTTTGGTTGGATATTAGTCAGTGCTTTGGTTAATGGTTGTCATGGTCAATAAAATGCTTTGGAGGATGGTCGATATATTGGTATTCAACAGTTTGTTGTAGTGGCTTCTCTTCCAAACACGAACATCAATTTTTCAATTGCGTTAATGAGTTGGTGATTCCTTTATTCTATGTGGTTTTTTACACAAATTGGATCGAACATTCAATTGCTTTATTCCTTCATAGATCATATATTTATACGATATGAAGAGAGTTGGAGTGGTTGTACCAGGTCCAATCATTCATTAGTTAAGAGTTAGCAATGACCATCAAGGCCTCAAAGGGTCCTCTCAACAAGGTTCTATATTTATTGACAAGCATCAGTGCATATATTGTTATAAAGCATCGATGCTTTTAAACATTTGGTAGCACCTTGATGCATTTTTTTATTTAAAGGTATTGGTGCATTGAGCGTTGGTTCGCCTCAATGCACTTGAGTCATTGAATCTCATAGATGAAAAAACTTCCGCTAAAGCCTCCTGCTACCGAGATTTTTAGTTATAGTAAATTTTCATAAAACCCTCCATTAAAACATCTGGTACCATTGACGAAGCTTGAAATGGAGGTATTTTTGAAAATTTTGACCAATCTTGTAACACCAAAAACCTTCGCTATAACCTCTGCTACAGGGCCTTTTCTTTGTAGCATGATTAATATAATATGGATTTTTAATAACAAAAGTGATAAATATATATAATATCAATTCTTTAAACTAAAATTGTACATTTTGATTATGTAATCATTTCTAACATGAATGCATCAAACAATGCTAAGTCAATCCATACACGGAATCAATTCCAATTATAGTAATTGAAAAAACACATAGCATAAATATATTTCATGGCATTCAATAACATTTGGCACTTATCTTTTTAATTGTCCACCAACCAGATGCATGGAAAGGACGTGCATCCCATCCAAAGGCACTCTTCCAAGCCATTTATTTCTTTGACAGATTCCACCCCTGAGTTGGGGTTGTTAGTTCACAAGTGGTGAATTATGCTTCATTTCCTCCAAAATCACACTCAACCTAAAGGCACTAACTCAACCCGAAGGCACCAACTCAACCCAAAGGAATTCACACACTACACAAAGGTACATAAACCCCCTCCACATTTGTTCCTACCCCTAAACTCATTCCCCATCAACCTACACAACACAAGGGATGGAACCACCTACTTTGCTCCACAGTCCCTCTGGATGTCTCCACCCCCTTCCAGTGCTCTAGCATAGGCCGACCAAGAAGTCTTCATGTTAGGGTCCCAATTAATCCAACTATAGGCCATGCCTCTCTAACAGGGGAAACAAGCCCAAATGCACCAGTTAATCAAGGTCAAATATGCTAGTTTATCAAGGTTTTTCCTCGAGTGTGTCACTAAAATTGATGACCAACTTTCATTCCTCCTCGTATTGAACATGCATTCCCCCCATGACAAAAGGAATGATTAATGAGTGAATGAATGACTAAAAAATGGGCACCCTCTATATGAATTCCTAACAAGACATATGCACGATAATGGCTTGAAAAGTGGCTTTCCCATAAGTATCCACTTTCCCCTTTATAATATCACTTAGGATAACTAATCCCAAAATTAATTAAAGTTGCACACCAAGGTTAAGGAACTTTGGTTTAAAATATTAATGAAGGTTTAGGGCATTAACTAGAGTTATCAACCCTTAGCCCCTCTAATTTCCCCCACTTATGGAATTGTTGGGCCTTGAAACTGACATATTTCACGATGCCATTTAGTCATTTTTCACTCACTCTACCCTTTCCTCCTCGTCCATTTAATCACCCATATTCATGTAAGTGTATGTTTCTATTCTACGTGAGCTTCATGTGGCATGCATGAACTAAAATGGTTAATTTCCTATGTGAAGCTAATTACTTAGGATAGAAATAGTGTTTCCTAACTTACTTCTAGAGTTGTAGTAGGTTACTTGTGAATATCAACAATTATTACCATAATTTGTAGTTTCGGTAGCTGGTAGCAAGCTTGTCTGCAATTGGAGTGGTCCAGTAGCTAGTAGCAAGCCCACAATTCCAAAAGTCAAGTAGTTTGACCAAGCTACAACTCTTCTCCACGAATTTGGGCATATGGATCTCATGGATTATGATATCAATAACCTCTTTAAACAAACTTAGACCAACTCCAAGATTTGATTATGTGGAGATGCATATGTTTTGGATCCAAAACTTATTGTTGGTTATGAGATCCACTTATTTAGGATCTGATCTTACCATAGTGTAACCTCTTCTCCTTTGAAACAAATTTATAAATATGAGATGTATCAGTTAGCTTTGATATGTTAGATGTTAAGTTAGATAGTAGAGGTTAGAGAGTGAGAGGTTGGAGAAATATCATTGTACTCCTTGTAATCTTTTGGCGTTGGAATAAAGAAGCTCATTGTTGCATATTGTGAGCTAGTATGATAGTCCTCCCTGACAGTGTATTCCAAGGGAGGAAGGACCCCCTCTCTTTGGTATACGCTACCCAACTATTTTTCTTTCTGTCGCGTGATGTTATTTTAATAGTTGTTCATTCCTTTTCATGCCCATTTCTTTATGTTCTTTCATTTACATTTCTAGCAATGTGGTTTGAGGGTTTCCTTGGTGTCCCTAGTTCTTGAGAAGTCATTAACCCAAGAAGTCCAAGAAGTGTTTCAAAATATCACAAGCCCTGAACCTATGTTCTCTCAACGATCTTGTTCTACTTTTATGCAAAGTGTGGCTTTACTTTCCTGCATAAGCAATTTACTTTTTTGTCTATGGTTACATAATGGATAGTTGTTCCTAAACGCTTTGATAATGTTAATTGTTTGGCATATACATAGTAAATCTCATCCAACCTGTTGAGTACCTCATTGATTGGATTGTTGGTATGCCTAGTTAGAAGGTGACCAATTGAGTCCTAATTATGCATGTACTTTGTACGAAACCTCATCAATCTACTGACCCTAGTTGATAATTTATGCGAGGTAAAACTAAACAATCATTTTTCCCAACAAGAATCATAGCCCTTCATCTCTTTTTCATCCTTCTTCACTTACAACTGTTGGGGATTTTTATATTAAAAAGAATGTACATCATTTACAATTCCCATGGTATTCTAGAGCATATAAGTCTGGCACACAACTTTTGCATAATTACATCACATTTACATTTTGAGGTAAAAAACAAGGTGTTACAAGTATCCCCATTCCCTACAACATAATAAACTAGAAATTTGCCATGGAATGGAAAAGAAGAAAAGTGAACATGCACACTAGCAGAAAAATGCACAACATGCATTTAGAAAGGTGGATGGGCACGCAGATAAATAAATGGATAGCCTAAAACCCTATGATTGTTGGCAACAAGAGCATTTTAATTAAGACTAAATCAATGATTGATATGTATTGATGGAGGAATCACTTATATGTATTTTATCATTGTCTACTCTACATTTTCCAATTAAGAAAATGCATATCAACATACTAATACATGATATTCATAAAGTATTTAAAAAAAATGCCAAACATATTTATTATTTAATTAAATTGTGAATAACACACATTCTTTCCTCTTTTTTCGGGGATTGTTTGTGTCAATGGAGATGTATGGGGCAAACCTCATTTCCTCTTTCCTTTATTCTATAGATGAATGAGAGTTGATTTATGTTATTTGGAATAATAACGTGATATTTTTATATTTGTTTATCATTCTAGATATGTATGTAATACATGTTTGTTTTCTCCTTTTTTGTATTTTTTAAATAAAAAAGAAGAAAATTAATTATTCTATGGTTTTGATATTTTAATGTTTACTGTTATTGGAATTTAGTCATAATTTTTTTGCTGAAATTGTTGTTTTCAAGGTAGAAATGGATTCATTACTTTTGAATACCCCTATTGCAACATGATTTTGCAATGTTAATGACTAATATCTATAATTTCATCAATTCAAAATGATTCTTACCACAGATTTGAGACAAAAAATGTCAAATTTTCTTCCTATTAATCTAAGGGATCATAAAAGAGTCAATTTGTAGAATGTTTAGACAATTTCTTTGTGTCTCTGTTACAATGCTTGGGAACAACCTCATGTACTTTTATTAATTTCAAAGATGGTATCCATGATAAACCTTGTATTCTTCATGGCACAAGGCCAAGTCAACAACGTGACTCAAATTCATAATAAAATTACTCTCATTATGAGCTCAACATGTCACTTACAACAATAGAACTTGGGTAGGGAGGATAACACTCCATCCCATAGCCACTTGAGCTAGACCCAATTAAATCATGTAATGTTTGGACTATGTATATGTTAAAGAGATCTAGGAGACGTGACACATATTGAAACCTCTTCTATAGCTTGTCATGCTCACAGCTTGAAAATGTTTGACAACAAAAAATGTGTTTTGTCTACCCTCTTGCATTTATAATGAAATTAAAAACTAGAAAAAATGTTTTTGGCATGGCCCAACTTGTAGAAATTACACTAGGTTTGAAAAAGAGTTGGCCCATGGGCTCTAAAACTTTTGAAGTAAAATGTAAAAAAGAAAGAAGCACAAGCCTAAGCATATACGTACTATTCTACATCCTCAACCAAGGAGAAAGGGTGTTGGGGGTCTTCACCATCTTACTTCTTATTCTCCCTCTACTTCATCCTCTATAGCCATGTCTAAACCATGCAGGGTTTGCAATAAGAAATAATACTTGTAATTTAGTTGATGGAGCTCCTCCTTAATTTCTTTTAGAATTGGGTTGCTACTCTCTGTAACTAATTATAGGTACCAAGCCATTAACTCCTTAATGTGACATTAAAGATTTAGGGTCAAGGAGTATCATGTGCTTTTGCTTTTGGAGAACCTTGAATCTAGAATGAGGTGAGCAAGTTTCTCATCAAATATTTTGTAACTAGAGTCTCCCCAGTGACCCCTAAATTTCTGCTTCAGTTCGTGAAGACAATACATTGTGGTTCCCTTGTGCCTACCTTCAAATACTGTTGCAATGTGTTAGGCATCAATTTGTTGCCCCTTAATTACATTCTATATCCCCTTAGTCACTTAGTGCATCCTACCTTTAGGAATTGGATTAGGTGGTTACACCTCAGGCTCTTCCTATGTTGAGCAGTGGTACTTCCTCTTTCATTTCTCCCACATTTGCTTTAAGTTGATTAACCTAAAAGGCCAGACTAAGAACGATGTAATCCATGCCTTACTCTTTATAGTTTTCCTTGTTGTAATTTGTTTCTCATCCATAAGATCTCTTTGTCTGTTGCATAGTCTAGAGGTGATGGGAGGACCATTATATGGTGGATTAGGTCAATGATGAGGAGAGGTAAGGCTAGAATGAACCATCTAATCATCATTTTGCTGGTTTAATCCAATTTCATGGTGCATATGATTAGTATTATGGTTGAGCGAGATTTCACTTCCCTTGAATTGTCTCCAAAAATTTTAAACTAAGTGTTGTATCAATCACTTGCTTGTTTTTCAAGCTCCTCCTGGTTGGATTGAAGGGTGTCGTCCTAGTTTGTATGCCTCGTATACATTGAATGGCCTCCATGGTTTGTGTCATAGTCTACTTCTGGGAGATTACCATGAGTAGTAACAAATAATGTGATGGACATGTCGCATGCCCTCCCAAGCATCCCATTTGTGTGGTAAGATATGTAACTATTAATTGTTCCCTCTTTTGTTGGTATATTTGAATGGTTTTGTAAGTTTTCAAATAATTTCACATAACCACCATTCGAAATGAAAGGTAACGATAATCTGAAGATGCCAATAACATTGTTACACATCATTTGAAAGGATTTTAGAGTTTTATTTTATTTTATATTTTTTAGATTAATAATTTATTTATATTTAACGACAAATTTTATATCCTTGATGTAGAATATTTTTTAATAATGGTAGTTGTAAATCAAGTTTATATATATATATATATATATCACTCTCCCCTCTCCTCCCCCCACATGCCTATGTGTGAGTGATATATTTGGCGATAATAATAAAATTCGATGACAAAAATACATTGCAAATTTTCTCCTTAATCACAATTAAAGTTTGCCTTAACTTACTACGACAATTATCTTAAAAAAATTATTGTTATTAACGGTTAATGATGATTTTTAAAAACTATCTTAAAATGCAAGACATTTGCAATAGTAATTTAACACTATAGATTTATATCAATGACAATTGAAACATATAGAATAGTTTTATTTGCTAATCAACAAAACACACTCAACATGTTTGTAACCACCCACAATTCTAATGTAAAATCCTCCTTGTTTATTTTAGTTTTAGCAAATCACTTTATTTGAATAAAAGATTTTATGTTTTTTCAACTTTTAATTTTTTTTCATAATTAAAAGAGAATAAATATTATAATCTTAAAATTATCCTAAAATATTACAAAATTTCCATATACTTTTTCAATTTACTATTTTATTTCATATTAAATGATAATATTTCATTTTAATAAAATATTTATAATCTTTATTTTAATAAATGTTACTTTTAACTATAAAACATTAATATTTTATTATTATTAGAAACATATAGTAAGTAAATTAAGAAAAGATGGTTGCCAAACTGTTCAATGACATAGAAATTGCTTATTTGTCACTAAGGGATTCAAATTACATTAAGAAAAGGTGGTTGCCAAACTGGTCAATGATAAATTACTTATAAAAATTGATTATTTGTCACTACGGGATTCATTGATTATTTATCACTAAGGGATTCAAATTTCTAGTTTGTAAGAAAAAAATCCTATTAACTCAGTTGTTCAAATACAAAATTCTTCCTCCCTATAAAAACGGTAGCTATAAGTTCTAATAAATTGGTTTGATAAAAGAAAATTCAATAATAAATTTAAAACTTAAGCATTTTAAAGGAAAGTGTGCCTTTTTCGGGCATCCTCTTTGAGTTTTAGAAATGTGTTTTTATCCACTTGGATTCCTTGAGATAATTGTTCTATTTCTTTTTCCATAATTGCATTCTTTATTAAGTTAATTGAGTTTGTAAGCCTAGTGACCAAAAATTGAATATAGTGCATGTTGAGGTCAATTGTAAGTTTTTCTAATTGTTGGCTCTACATTTTAACCTGTTATCTCCTAAATAAATTAATTTTTAATAGGTCAAACTCAAACAATTTATTTTTGCATAAGTAGTGAAGGTTTCAGGGTATATTATGAAAGATGTTTGGGTGACTAACAAAATTGGAATGCCTGGTGTTCTGTTCTTCAACAGTTCATTAGCCACCGAAAAGCCCAGCTTTCGGCAGCTTAACAATTTTGGTCCACGAAGACGTTAACCACCGAAAGCCTGTTGACTTCGTTTTTAATGAAATTTTGGAAAATGAGCTTTCGGTGGCTTAGGCGAACGTACCAATGGTTCATTAGCCACTAAAAAGCCTAGCTTTCGGCAGCTTACAAAATAGACCCAAGATCTCCTTAATTGCCGAAAGTGCCAAAAGAGGAAAACGGTTAGCATATCCATCGAAATCAAACACCGTCAGCATGAGGAATGTCATGATCAAGCGCTTTACCGCCGAAAAGACTGGGGGACTGCAGAAAATCATGAGTTGGTGAATAAAAGGTCGTTATTGAACTGAAGTGACTGATAGAGACCAAAACCCTAGCCTACCCTCCATATGTCCCGGGACTGCAATATAACCACCACTAAACATCAAGTCGCAGTTACGATGATTACTACACTAGCCATCTTGAGTTTCCCACCAGAGTTTACGGTTACCCTGCTCAAGTACCAATCATTGCTCAGCTCCTCAAAATCAGCACCCTCTGCTTAGTCAATTACCCATTGTCCTGCATGCATCTGCACTAATCTAAGCTCTCCTTGAAACTAGCATGGCCATCTCCTTCCCTAGGGTTCAAATTTTGATTTTGCAGGTAAAAGAAGAGCAGTCCAGAGATGCAGAAAGGAGGAGGACCCGCTCAAAAAACTCAAAACATAGGTTTTTGTGGCTAAGCATTGTTTCAAAACGGTCTCTAAGCCACCAAAAGCGAACTTTTGGCAGCTAAGACCGAAATTTTAGGGCGCTCCAAGCCACCGAAATTGGCGTTTTACTATGAAAAGGAATCATTTTAAAACCATTATTCTGAGCACCTGGAGAATCATTTTGCAAAACGCTCAGAGGTTTTTGTTCCTGACATGTCAAAGAACAATAACCTCTCTCAGTTTTCCTACAGGTGTTGCATATTGGGAGAATCGAATCCATATCTGAGCCCTAATTTTCGGATCTCTGAATTTCCCTATTTGACACGTGTTTTTGAAATACAGATCTCTGGAAAATGGAAACGAATTTCAAAAAACTGAGAGATTTTTTTGCTCACAACAAACCAATATACAAAAACCTATTTCTATTTATACATGGGTGTCATATATTTGGAGATCTAAATTCATCACTAAGCCCCAGTTTTTCAGCAGTTTGGCCAAATTTTTGGGGCAAAATATTACTTGTCATCTCACCAGTGGCAGTGGATCAGCCCTCTCCAACTCCCAAGAACAACAGGACCAAGAGAAATCTGGATTTCAGTGGAAAGGAGGAGGAGTCTCCAACACAAGGTAAAAATGCACTTAACATACCTTGCTCAGACTCTGAAGAGGAAGGAGGGCTGGAAGTTGACCTAACAAAGCAGGTTGCAGCAGAACATGAGGATTTTCCCTCACCAACACCAAGGGAAGGTCAAGATGAACCTATGGAAAAGACTTCCTCAAGAAAACCTAGGTCTTAGAGAATCAACCAGCTATTAGGGCATATTCATGAGCTAGAGGTATTAGATAGAGAAATCAAAAGAAATAATGCAAGATTAACCAAGAAAAATACTGAATTGCATAATTCTATTCTAGAAATGAGAGGGATGCATATCCTGCAGCAAAAAATAAAAGAATCTGAGATTAATGAAGGACAACTCCAGGCTCTGCAGGATGATCAGAATGTTGAGGTTGCAGAAGAAGGATCCAAACCCTAAAACATACCTTGCGCTGGAAACCCTAGCAGAGGTAGCAATAAGCCTTCAAGACCCAGAGGTAGCCCATGATGTTGCTGATATTCCAAATATTTTGTAGGTTGAAGAAGTACCAGAAGGTCAGGAGTAAAGTTGTAAAAGGTTTATTAAAGACTAATTAAATTTTGCAGAAAACAGAGCTTCCAGTGGCTTACGCGAACGCAGCAGTTGTTCATTAGCCACCGAAAGCAGAGCTTTCGGCAACCTACAGACCCAGAATTATGTTAGCTTAACCACCGAAAGCACAAAAGGGTGCAGAAAGACATGCTTACACACGGAACCAATTTTGATCAATCCAGACACCTCAGGGATGAGTTATGAAGTTGAAGATTAGTTAATTACACTAGTAGGTTGGTTCTGTTCCAATTTTTGAAGGTGCCAGCTAGGTGAAAAGGGTTACAAACCATGTCTACTTTTGACAAACCGTGACTTATTTGTCAAATAACATGGCCTAGTTCTACTTCAGTGATCACTGCAGTTGTTAAAGAGTTCAAGGAGTGAACAAGTATTAGAGTTAGATAGACTAGCACTTAAATTAGGGTTTTTGACCTAAGTTTGCAAAATCAGTTATGTTATCTATTTTTAGTAAATCAGATCCAACTTTTCAAGATCTGAAATAAATTTGTAAAGGCTATAAAGCCCAAGACTTATGTTGAAGCAAGGGTTCGACTTTGGAGACTTTTAGACCCTTATTGTTATCAAGCTACTCATGTTATTCATCATTTAATATAAGCTCTTTTGCCATTATATGTTCAGGTTCCATCTCTTTTATGTCATGTACTTGTGCTTGAATGTCTGATTCTAGTTTATTCTTTTTATCTTATGCCAGATAGTTGTCATCCTATCTATGTGTTGATGAGTTGAATTACAAGTATTTTTCCTTGTTATGATTAGCCATTCATATGTGATTGCTTTATATATGAATCTACCAGCATAGTAAGTTCTCCATTTATTCACCTTATTATCAACCCTCTGAACATTGGTGGTTAGAAGCCTTATCTTTGATTGAGTTTTATGTATGTCTTGAGTGTGTGAGGTCCTTTAGGTCATCTAACTTGATCCCTTTAGAAAAACCATTAAAAATATTTAAGTTACCAGGCATCCTCGAGCTACAATCTAGAGGAGTTTCCTGGAGTGATAACAAATTGGCGTCATTGTCGGGGAGAGGAGATTGAAGCTCAGCTTCCCTGGGAGACGACATAGATCCTACTTTGATGATAGACAAAGTCTGGACACTATTCTGGTTGTAATCATCTATCAAGTGACTCCATTGGAATAAGGTGGCTTCAAGAAGACCAAGTGCTAGATCAAACCCTCAAGGGCCACCAGTAACACCTGTTTCAGATCCAGAAGAGATTCTAAGAAGAGCTAGGGCTTCACTAAGACAGACCTCTAGAGCTACAAGGGGAGCTACATCAGGTATTTCCAGAGGTATTTATGTTGTTATATCAAATAGACCTCCATTTCAATATTCTTCTGCTGGCGCATATAGTTCTCAGAAGTTTATAAGTAAATCAAAAAAAATTATGGTTGAGGAATCTTCAAGCACTACTGCTTGTGAAGATCTCATCCCTGGTGACTCCATGAAGGACGAATTCAGTGGCGAATCCACAATATTCAGATGTCAAAATCATTTGTTGCTCTTTTGGCTCAGAAGTTTGCACCTCTTGACTTCTCTTCAGTTCTTGGTTTCCCACATCTAGTACCCGATATGTCTGAATGGGGAGATTTTCTACCTATCTTCAAAGAGGAGAAAGAAGACAATCCTGCAGAACACCTCCTCAAGTTTCATGAATGCATGGATCTATTAGATCAGCAGCATGAAGATGTTTATGTATTCAGTGTATGGTGATGCACGTCAATGGTATTTTTCTTTACCTCCTTCCAGCATTTCATTATTGGAGGATTTTCATCGATCATTCACTGAGCAGTGCAAAAGGTATTTTTTAGATGAGCTTGTATTTGGTAATTGTTGTGATGAATATGAATTACATCATAAGGCTAAAGATGTAAATAGAGATAGATCTCTCCCTCACAATATGCAGCAGCCCTTCAAGAATATTCAAGATGATACACTTTTTAATCAACATGAACTAGAAATGGATTATAAAGGAGTTGAATGTTTTTCTAATATCATTAAATCTGATTGTCGTGAATCTAAAGAACTGATTTTCTTAACTACACATGGAAATGATCAGCTTTCTACTGGTAAAATGACCATTGAAATCAGTAAGGCTAGCTCACAGTTTCCATATTTGCAGATCAAGGGAAGTTGTAGTAACCATGAGGAACAAGATTTTTAGGGACTATTTAATCTCCAACTAGAACATCAGGAAGATCTCCCTTCTCCTTATGAATATGTTGCCTCAAATTATGACAAGGAACTAGATGCTTGTTATGAATATGCTGCTCAAAAGTCCAATAAAGATCTTTTTAGTTTTGATATATTCTGCAAAGATATTATTATGGAAGAGGAAATTGTTAGCTGTCATAAGCCAACATATCATCATGATGAATTCAGATTACATGAAGGGCAGCAGAAAGATTCAGATCAGCTGTAAAGCTTGCATTTTTGTCAGACAAAGGTTGAGCAGTCCACATTCAACATTGACATCAGTGGAGGAAAAGATCAGCAACTTAAAAAGGTATTTCATGTTGACTTTTATGACCCTATTTCTAACTATCTGGAACTTATGAGTAGCATAGATATCAAAATATTTTTGTCAGATGATAGCTGGTTTTGTCACCCTTTGAAACTACATTGCTTCATGCTAGGGTTTCATTTATTTTTCGAGTCAAGATCAAGGATAATTTCAGCAGATCAGCTTTTGACATGGCTTCATTGGAAGCATGATGTCACTTGATAAGAAGACTCTACTGATTAGAATTAGGAGTAGGAATAGGTAAGAAAAATAAGCTCTTAATATGAGCAACTAGGTCATTTTCAGTTGTTTTCATGAATAAGCAAAGCGAGCTACATACAGGTTGCAATGGATCAATTATGAAGGACAAATGACTCCATGCCCAATGGAATAGTAGAAGATAGGTTTAATTCTTATTTTTCAGGAAAGGCATTTTGGTCTGGGGTTCTTGGGACCTCACAGGGAGGTTCCCATCCCCGAGTAGGAGCCATATGTTATCTCCTAAATAAATTAATTTTCAATAGGTCAAACTCAGACAATTGCATAAGTAGTGAAGGTTTCAGGGTATATTGTGAAAGATGTTTGTGTGACTAACAAAATTGGAATGCATAGTGTTCTGTTCTTCAAAAAAATTGAAAGTTTAGCTTTTGGTGGCTTAGGCAAACTTTTCAACAGTTCATTAGCCACCAAAAATCCCAGCTTTCGGCAACTTAAAAATTTTGGTCCAGGAAGACGTTAACCATCGAAAGCCTGTTGACTTTGTTTTTAATGAAATTTTGGAAAAGGAGCTTTCAGTGTCTTAGGAAAACATACCAATGGTTCATTAGCCACCGAAAAGCCTAGCTTTTGGTAGCTTACAAATTAGACCCAAGATCTCCTTAACCGCCGAAAGCGCCAAACGAGGAAAACAGTTAGCATATCCATCGAAATCAAACACCATCAGCATGAGGAACGTCATGATCAAGCACTTAACCGCCGAAAAGACTGGGGGACTGCAGAAAATCATGAGTTGGTGAATAAAAGGTCGTTATTTAACTGAAGTGACTGATAGAGACCAAAACCCTAGCCTACCCTCCATATGTCCCGAGACTGCAATATAACCACCACTAAACATAAAGTCCCAGTTACAATGATTACTGCACTAGCCATCTCGAGTTTCCCACCAGAGTTTATGGTTACCCTGCTCAAATACCAACCACTGCTCACCTCCTCAAAATCATCACCCTCTCCTTAGTCAATTACCCATTGTCCTGCATGCATCCGCACTGATCTAAGCTCTCCCTGAAACCAGCACAGTCATCTCCTTCCCCAAGGTTCAAATTTTGATTTTGCAGGTACAAGAAGAGCAGTCCAGAGATGCAGAAAGGAGGAGGACCCGCTCAAAAAACTCAAAACATAGGTTTTTGTGGCTAAGCGTCGTTTCAAAATGGTCTTTAAGCCACCAAAAGTGGACTTTTGGCAACTAAGACCGAAATTTCAGGGCGCTCCAAGCCACCGAAATTGGCGTTTTACTATGGAAAGACATCATTTTAAAACGGTTATTCTGAGCGAATGGAGAATCATTTTGCAAAACGCTCGAACATTTTTGTTCCTAACATGTCAGAGAACAATAACCTCTCTCAGTTTTCCTACAGGTGTTTCATATTGGGAGAATCAAATCCATCTCTGAGCCCTAATTTTTGGATCTCAGAATTTCCCTGTTTGACACGTGTTTTTGAAATACAGATCTCTGGCAAATGGAAATGAATTTTGAAAAACTGAGAGATTTTTTTGCTCACAACAAACCAATATACAAAAACCTTTTTCGGTTTATACACAGGTGTCACAGATTTGGAGAACTAAATTCATCACTAAGCCCCAGTTTTTCAGCAGTTTGGCCAAATTTTTGGGGCAAAAGATGACCTGTCATCTCACCAGTGGCAATGGATTAGCCCTCTCCAACTCCCAAGACCAACAGGACCAAGAGAAATCTGGATTTCAATGGAAAAGAGGAGGAGTCTCCAACACAAGGTAAAAATGCACTTAACCTACCTTACTCGGACTCTGAAGAGGAAGGAGGGCATGAAGTTTACCTAACAAAGTAGGTTGCAGCAGAACATGAGGATTTTCCCTCACCAACACCAAGGGAAGGTCAAGATGAACCAATGGCAGAGACTTCCTCAAGAAAACCTAGGTCTTAGAGAATCAACCAACTATTAGGGCATATTCATGAACTAGAGGTCTTAGATAGAGAGATCAAAAGAAATAATGCAACATTAACCAAGAAAAACACTGAATTGCATAATTCTATTCTAGAAATGAGAGGGATGTATATCCTGCAGCAAAAAAAAAATATGAGATTAATGAAGGACAACTCCAGGCTCTACAGGATGATCAGAATGTTGAGGTTGCAGAAGAAGGATCCAAACCCTAAAACACACCTTGCGCTGGAAACCCTAGCAAAGGCAACAATAAGCCTTCAGGACCCAGAGGTAGCCCATGATGTTGTTGATATTCCAAATCTTTTGTAGGTTGAAGAAGTACCAGAAGGTCAGGAGTAAAGTTGTAAAAGTTTGATTAAAGACTAATTAAATTTTGTAGAAAACAGAGCTTTCGATGGCTTAGGCGAACACAACAGTTGTTCATTAGCCACCAAAAGCAGAGCTTTCAGCAGCTTACAGACCCAGAATTATGTTAGCTTAACCACTGAAAGCACAAAAGGGTGCAGAAATACATGCTTACACACATAACCAATTTTGATCGATCCAGACACCTCAGGGATGAGTTATGAAGTTGAAGATTAGTTAATTACACCAGTAGGTTGGTTCTGTTCCAATTTTTTAAGGTGCCAGCGAGGTGAAAAGGGTCACAAACCCTATCTACTTTTGACAAACCATGACTTATTTGTCAGATAATAGGTCCTAGTTCTACTTCAGTGATCACTGCATTTGTTAAATATTTCAAGGAGTGAACAAGTATTAGAGTTAGATAGACTAGCACTTAAATTAGGGTTTTTGACCTAATTTTGTAAAAACAGTTATTTTATCTATTTTTAGTAAATCAGATCCAACTTTTCAAGATCTGAAATAAACTTGTAAAGGATATAAAGCCTAAGACTTATGTTGAAGCAAGGGTTCGACTTTGGAGACTTTTAGACCCTTATTGTTATAAAGCTTCTCATGTTATTCATCATTTAATATAAGCTCTTTTGCCATTATATGTTCAGGTTCCATCTCTTTTCTGTCCTGTACTTGTGCTTGAATGTCTGATTCTATTTTATTCTTTTTATCTAATGCCAGATAGCTGTCATCCTATCTATGTGTTGATGAGTTGAATTACAAGTATTTTTCCTGGTTATGATTAGCCATTCATATGTGATTGCTTTATATATGAATCTATCAGCATAGTAAGTTCTCCATTTATTCACCTTATTATCAACCCTCTAAACATTGGTGGTTAGAAACCTTATCTTTGATTGAGTTTTACGCATGTCTTGAGTGTGTGAGGTCCTTTAGGTCATCTGACTTGATCTGTTTAGAAAAAAACATTAAAAATATTTAAGTTAGCAGGCATCCTCGAGCTGCAACCTAGAGGAGTTTCCTGGAGTGATAACATAACATTTTCCTCCAATGATGTGTTCCTAATCAACTAGGCCTCAAACTAATTTCCAACTATGGTTGAGGTGGATTACAACAACATGGGGAGCATCAATTTGAAGGGTAATATTCCTCGGGATTCGACGAATACTCGAGAAGTCACAAGAAGCACAACACCACTGATGACTATGCCTACCCATTATGAAACCAGGTAGATTGGGTAAAGGCCAAACAAAGCTATAGATATCGAGGCCAATCAACAAACAAACCAAACCAACAAGATGACAACAACAAAGACCAAACGACATAAATCCCACCTCTGCAAAGAGGTTCCATCCCATGGCACTTATTATGATTTCCCGTACCTTGCTTGAAAGAGTGCAAGGGGAGTATGAGAAGGAAGGATGGTATAAAAGCATGGCCTTCCTTAATAATGTCATGTGCCACTTGTCCTTTGAATTTAGATATTACATGTCATATGGATTTAAGAGATAGCAACATGTAGATTTAAGAGATAGCAACGTTAAGCGTTCAACCTCATTTTGCTTAATGAACCTTGTTTCAAATATACCCCATTATTTACCATATTATCCATATATAAATGACAAATAACATTAAAAAAACAATAAAATTCAAACATTTAGCCAACCCTTACATTCTTAGGATCATTATAGAAAATGAAAAATTTTGCACAAAAATCCTACTTTACTTCTCACTTGATTAATGCATATTAAAAAAACCTCAAAAACCAAAACCAAAATAGTTTTAATCTTTAAAAAAAACATAAAAAAAATAAATAAATAAGACCCATGAGGTGGCAATGTCCTGCGCCATGTCAATTTGGTTTTTTTGAAATTTGCAAAATCAATATGTGAACCATAAATTAATTGAATTATTATTGTTGTTTTATATTTCCCACTTGTTTAACTTCATGAAAGATAATAAAAAAACTACTTATCTTCATGAAAAGCAACTAAAAAACTTTACGAGATGATTGGCATCTAAACAAAGCAATACACAAGGTTTATCCACTTGACTATATTTAGCAACACACAAGATTTTACCACTTACCCACTCCAAAAAAGTGAGCAAATTATTTTCCACCCTATATTTTATTATTGTTTGATAAATTTTACTAAGAAATCAAATTTTAAAATAATTAGCATTTGATTTTCATAAAAATTAGTTTTATAAATAAAATTGTTGCTATATAAAGGTTGAAAAAAAATAAAATATGAGTTGTAAATTTTACTAACAATTAATTAGACAAGATTATCAAATGTGAATAATTAGACAACATAATCAAACGTAGATATGGATCGATTGCACATAGTCAAAGCTCTTGCAAAATTATTCTTTTATACAAAAAGGCCAACCAATACAGCTTGGCATAACCACTCTTCTTTACAAGTAAGATTTAAACACAACCATCATCATTGGTTTTAAACCAAGATAAGGTTAATAACAATTTACTTGAATATAACAACCATTTAAACACAAAATCGAGCTACTATAATTGGGTAGTTCTCGCATTCATTATGAGTAAAAGGGTTCAAAACCCATACCATAGCCATCGTCGAGGGTTCAAAACTCAAAACTCAAATCATAGAAAATTGTATAGAGAATGTTCATATCAATACTCATTAAATGTTGAAAGAATAATGAAAGATATTGTGTAAGAATCAAATGATGTGAAAAAGCAAAATTTCCCAATACCTGGGTCTACATCTGTGTTAGGGTCGGTCGATACTATGACCGGTAGCTTCAAATCCCAATTGAAACCAACGAGGGTCTTGCAACCAAAGATAAAATATATGTTTGTATAATTTAAACAATGTAAGTAATTGATGATTTGAAGAAATGTACACACAAACTATAAAACAAATTTAGTTTTCTGAGTAAAGTTGCGAAATTATCAAACATAAGCATGGAAATTACCATGCCGTGAGGAAAGGGGTAGCTCTAAATGACTGCAACAAAAGCTTACCAAGCTACTTATTGATTTCGGTGAGATGGGTTTTCTTGCAGATACAAAAAGGCACCCATCATCAATATTATTTTTAAAGATTACATGTATTCAATATTATTTTGAAACAAAAGTAAAGAAAGATTACATGTATTCAATCATAATTAGTGAAGAAAATTTGAAGTGCTAGAATGAAAACCCCTTTTTACAACAAGAAACTCTACTCCTTTTTACAACAAGAAACTCTACTGAGTTAAACCATAGCTAGCTCTGACTAAGATGCAACCATGTGGTTTCTGCATCTATCCTCTCACAATAGAAATTGAGCCCAAAATCCGACGGCTTTCATGTCTGAAATTCGACAATGCCCTGTCGGTTATTCGACATATGCATTTTTTTTTCCCGTCGGTGGAATAACGTCGAATATTTGATGTCCTGCCAATACCTATCGAAGATACGACTACACCATCGTCAAATCTCAGCCAGTTCTACTGAAGAAAATTATGATTATGTCGTCGAAAGTCCAACACTACAGCGTCGAAGATTCTACATTCTGTTGTCGAAAATCTGACGAAGCCTTGTCGAATGTCACTTAGATGTGCTGCAAAAAAACTTGCATATACCGTCGAATTTCCGACACTTAGCCGTATGTTTTGCGATAGATTTGACGTCGAAAGTTTGACCCAAGGTCGTAGGTTTTGCGACGACTATCCGACGGGCTTGGTTGTCGGAGCCATGGCAGTCCCGTCGAATGTCTTTGGGAGGACCTCGAAGATGCGACGGGAATGCGTCGGCCGACCGACGACTAATAGTATTAGATCTTCAACAACCTCGTCGGACATCCTCCAATGGCTGTCGGAAATGCGACGAGCAGTTGTGTAATTAACAAAAAAAAAATGAAAGGTTTCCATTCACCAGTTAATTTACCCTTTGATTTCAAATCTAGAAGTGTCATTTATGAAGGGTACCACCTTGGAGTTAGCGTGCAATAACTTTAAAGTGGAAGGCTACAATTTATTAGAAAAATTGGATGATGCTTTGCACTTTGACATATATTTTTTGATCATTTAAGTAAATTTGTATACACTTTTCATCTTAACTCATCCTTGCATTTCCAAAAACCATACATATTAAATTTCAAAACACAAACATAGACTATATATTTTATATAACACACAAGAACTACATACAACAAGAATAGAAATAAACATATCAAAAAAATTACAAAATGCAATTTCCACTATGAAACAGACAATACCTTATCACCTTCAACACAATAGACTTTGAGAATTCCATCAGAAACTGAAGCTTTTGGGTGAACATTCACATGCTTATAACGGAAATTCTCCTTCGTGTAATAACATGTCAAAAGAAAAAAACAATAGATTATCTAGGCTACCAGGATTCAATATATTCTGATGGCATAATACAAAAAATGTTAGATTAACTCACCTTGTAGAAAATATGAGCAATATTACATGCACTCTGGAGTAATCTGTGCACAAAAAAAAACAAAACAAGTAAGATTAAACATAATCAATCCTACCATAAGATCCTGGAAACTACATCATTTTTCTTTTTTCTAGACATTTCCATGTCTAGTGTTTGGAGTTAATGTTTTACTATACCTTGTGATTCAACTCACAATCAACATTGGAGCATATACCCTTCAAGAACTTAGTGTATATATCTACCTTTTCTCAATCATGAATGTAAGGACATTTACCTCCCTCCTTATTGCATTTGCCAAATCTTGTAAAAAACTGGAAATACTGTTGTTTTTTAGCCAAACGACATCTGGTAGTATGTAAACTCCATATAACTTTCTCACTAGCTAGGGAACGACTTATTGTCTTTGGATCCTTAACAAGTTGGTTTCCATTTCCAACCCTTAAATATTTGTTCAAAACCCATGCAAATAAGTTATTATTCAAGTCCAAAATACAGTAGTAGCTTCATGATTTAAACCCTAACATTATATAAACAAACCCTCAAATGTGTTCTAATTGCAAGAAAAAAAAATTCACTCTAGCTTGAAAAACAAACATAAATCCATTTAAGATCATTGTGTATTATACAACTCCAAATGGGAACAAGAGCAAGTCCACTTACTGATTTCCACCAATGGATACCCACGAAGATTGCAAAACACAATGTTTATTCAACTTCAAAACTCCAGTTATCTTTATCTTTAGGATTAGTTTATGATAATCAAAACCTCATCTGAAAACAATGGATCACATGACAACTTAAATTAGGTTTAAAATCAATTTGAAACCTATTAAAAACCTCTTCTCATGTTATTATGTTATAAGGATATTTGATTTGTTTACTTACAATTCAAGAAAGTACAATGCAAATTTAGGAATCAAAGTATAGAAAAAAAAATAAGCTAAAATTACTAAATAGTCATATGTTCTCTACAGAAATTTGTATGCAACTTCTATTCAAATGCAAATTTCTAACATAAATGCCTTTCTTCTACATACCTCCTACAATGTTGAATTCCCAACAACTTATTTTAAAACAAATTGAGATTATAAACATCAAACCATAGATGATAAACAAGACATCAATACTGCAGGGTGAACCGCACAACAAATAGCATTTTTTTATTTGAGACTAAACCAAACCTGATCTGGAGTAAATCTGAATGTTTTATTTCCAATTGAAAACGAAACAATTGGCATGAGTATCCCAAACAGTTTTATTTTCAGACATGTCTAGATACATTATTTTATGATGATTCCATGACGATCATTTTCCTTGTGATCTATTTTCATATTATAAGTGAACTTAATTTTGCAGCTAATAAAGTTCATGACTATTCATTATTACATACATTACATAATTGTGGACTATGATCTTGGCTTAATTATATAGCCAAACTCATCATTCATGAGGTGGCATTCTACTATTTTACATGTTGCCGTCAAATCCTTTCGACGAGGTTTGAATTCTCATTTATAAAGACACAATAGTCTTTTTATTGACTAAGGTTTTGAATATTGTTCAATTTTCAACAAAGATTATTTCACATCTATGCATTATTCAAAATCTGAAATCTACTAAAGGCATACGATTACAATAATGTTGTATGATGGCAAGGTGATCTCTTATTTGCATAAGTGTAGCGGTTGTGTTATTTACCAAGGATCTTTGATTTTCTAGATTAAAGAAATGTTTAAAGAATTAAAATTTATATGTTTAACTATATTCATTCTTATGAAATTAATGTACTTTGGGTATATATTGTTTTCATTGGCATTTTTTACACACCTACTTTCAAAATGTACATGACGATACCTTGTCATATAACATGAACACTCAATATTACACATGTGGGTTAATGTCTAATATAATCCTAATATACAAGAATCCTAGCCATGGATTTAAACTCAAGTTAATGCATAACTTATATTACCATGGTTTTATCAATCGGCTTGGATTAACCATCTCTTAGTAAGCTCGTACATTGTATCACCATGATGGCTATCACCTAATGTGATTTGGCATGGCGGGATTCATGTCATCTATTTATTGTGGAGTATGATAGCCATGGTAATGAACTTGGTAACTACACCATACTCTTTTAACACTTATCGGGCCATGATGATTTCCATTAACTCCCTTATATTTACTTCCTTTTCCATACATTCATGAAAGGATATGGTTGATCAAAACAAAGATACTAAGAGATTTGTTTTGTGTGTGATACCTTTTGATCATTCTTGAGGGTTTCATGTTGTTTCATGAGGGTTCTCATAATCCCCATTTTCAATAAGGGTTTGCCTCAGTCTTTCCCCAAACCCTTGGGTGTATCATTTACCAGTATTCTTAATGTTCTTCATGCTCATGGGGATGATACATAGGAAAAAACATAATAGTTCAGAGTTAATTGATACTTACCAAGATGTTTTGCAACAATTTTAGAATATAGGTTGGGTGAAGTTTATTTACAAATTTCATGGTCATCACAAGAATATTGGTGTTGCATTTTCTCAAACATTAATGGTGAGATGGCTCACATTAGGGATTTAGAATTTCAGGTGGACAAAGTTTTGATAGCCCATAGTGGTGAATCTATAGAAAATCTTCAAGATTGTACCCCGTTGGTTAATGAGAGTAGCAAAGGAATTGACCTAGAACCTAAATCTTTGCTACAGGAGGAAAATTCTCTCGTAAATATACTTGAACAATCAATTAAATAGATTGAAACTAGTATGCATGTATTTAATCATCAGAATCATGGTCAAACACAGAACAAAACCATACAAGTTGATCAAATGACTTATTTTTCTTGTCAAAACAATTCTAGAGGGGTTTCTCTAGAAGTCCATGTAGAAGATACTTCCGGAGATGATTTTTCTCAAACTATAGAACAAATTGTTAATCAAGATATGGGGAATATGAGGGTAATGCAAATTATTCACAAACCAAGTCATAACAAATGTTCTTCTTAAGCTAAAGCAAAGCCAAATAATGATTATCTCCGAAAAATTCACATGCACAGTATCCCAAAAAGGTATTATTGATGAGTACACATTTAGACCATGTACAATCATTTCAACAGAAAACAACATAATGGAATCTCACCTGACATCTCTTGCACCATCATAAGAGCACAAGCCAATATGTGAGCAGATCTTCTCTGGATTTGTCTGTAAACAATGCAGCTATTTTTGTCCGCTTAGAAGCAGTTGCAATTCTATAGTCAGCTGACTCCCAAGAAATCCTACCTAACTAACATACATCAATCCATTTGTCCAGTTATCTTTATGCCAAGAAGTTACTCATATTAATGGTGCAATCTTACATGTTATACCACAATATAATCCTTTATCTTTTCTTGAGGAATTCTTATATAGGATCATTAAAAACCTAAATGAGTCATAAACCCTAACCATAAGGAGGTGATTCATTACATTTCTTTAATTTTTATCATTTTTTCCTTTAAAAAATATATTCCCCTCCTTACATCATTATGCATACCAGGGAACCAATAAATTCACATACCTCGAATCAAATTACTAGTACCGTCAAATTTGGGTGAGGTGTCAAAATCCAAAATTACCAAATTACAAACAAAATGAATAATTATTAAATAAGTTCACCCTTAAACACGACTTAAATATGAATTTATGTGAGAATAAACCAAAGGTAGCATAGTAACTTACCAGGTAAAAATTATAGTTAGTTTGAGTGAGGGAAATCAACGGTTATGACCAAAACAATTATAAAGCACATTCTTAAGCCCTGAACATTGAATGTCATTAGCATTTGAATTTTAGTTATATGAATATGAAATATATAGGGATAAGGGTTCTTACCATAGAGTAAATTGACAAGTAGAATGGTATGTATCTTGGGTTATATCAAACCCTCCCTATAGTCTTACGAGTTACCAAAAAAAGGATTTTAAATAGAATTCATTATGATGTAAAAAGGATTGTGCAACTCCAAAATGAAAACAAGTAGAGAGGGGAACCTATAGCCACTTGGGAAGAACCACAGAGCTGATAATAAACTTCCCTTCAAATTAAATCAATCATATTGGAACACAAACTAGTCTAAGGGAGTGCAACATGAAACAATGCCTTAAACTCCGATAAAATAATGAAGGAAGACTAGAAATACACAAGGAAGCCTAATCAAACAAGAGAGGTTGTTAAAGACAGCTAGTCCCTGCCTTATGTAAACATTATGTATATGTTTAAATAGTTTTAAAAAATTGTTCATTTATTTATTAGCAATGTATTAGGTTATAAGATAGTTTCTAAATTAGAAACTAGGTTACGGGGCTAGTTGAAGCTGATTTGCACCATTAGTTGCAAAGCTGACAGAGTTGCACCATTTAAATTTTATGCAGTGTCCTCTTTTTCCAAATGACTGGTAAATTCAATACATAAAAGGTGGCCTATTGTCCTTTGCATGCTTCTAGCCTGACTAGAACAAGCTTAAGAGAGACCTTAGATTCAGTTGACCCAATCTTGCGAATTTACTTCATTTATCCATCAATAGAACAGCAATAGTACCCATGAAAATCAATGTGGTAGTTATTACGTAAACACTACGCAAGACACATGTAACATGCCCCTACATAGTTCCTTTAGTAAAAATATATAGTGCAATTCGATTCACATATCTTGTGCCATTTTGAAAATTTTGGGAATTATCCTATGTACATTTTCTCACTATAAAAGAAACACGTGGTCTATAAAGCATTGCATATATTGCTAGGGTGGAGGTTCAGCAAAACAATGGATAGAAGCAACAAAGTGAAGAGACCGCCTTGTATAGAAAATTACAACAACATCTAGACATGCTTGGCTTAAATAATGTAATAAAACAAACAAAGAAAATTATCTCCCTTCGGTCCTTGATACTGAGAAAATTGTTGAAATCGGTTCAACTATATATCTTTCATACTACAAAGGTAGCATATCAATTTATCAAATGAGCATTATGGAGCATTCGTTGATTGCTTGAGCATACAAGCATCAGATGTGCCACACCCCTATGGTTTATATTCTTTTATCGTGCCCAGACCTAGAAAACACCACTAACTTATACAATAAATTTCCAAAAGATCAAAGGTTTGCAAACTTTACCGATGGACCAGCTAGCAAAGAAGTTCTAGAATCTGCAATAGAAACACAACCTCCAACACAGAAACCTGAAACAAAATGTTCATAAAATGCCATCAATATTCAATGAAGTGCCACCTAATCCCTCATATTGTAGGAAAATAGGCTAACAAAATGTATGAAGCAATGACTACTCTATACTAGAGTGTCAACAATTCCCAGAAGATTCTCCTAAAGAACAAACTCAACAATACATGCATCACTGACTACTCTAGAGTCTGTACTAGAGTGTGAAAATTTCCTAGAAGGTGCTCTTGAATAACAACCTCACCAATACATGCATGACTGACATAAGCATAGTGGTGAGATACCTTATGACACATATCTAAGAGATCAATCTTTTTTAATGGTATGAATATTAAAGAGAAAGTGTTAGTGCACATTGCACTAATTGGTTTGTTTGCACCCTAGGGAGATTTAGAAAGGTGTATATTCCCACGAGCATATTCCAAACCTAACAGTTTTGATATCCCTGTTCATAGCAAAAAAATCTTTCAATTGATATAATGAATGACCTATTCAAAACTTAGCAATCATTCTCTCTAATGTATTTCAAAAAAATATTTCATTTGAAAGGTTTCCATTCACCAATTAGTTTACCCTTTGATTTCAAATGTTTTTGGCTAATAAGTTCAATGTCTTATTGCGAGGCTCTGACAAAATGTGATGTCCAACCTTAGATAACCTAAGTTTTAACTATTACATTATTGAATCTCTTATAATGTTAGGTCTTTTACTATGTCAATCTTTAAATAGACTAACTTGATGAATGAATTGAATGCTCTTAACTCAAACAACTCAAATAACTCAACATAACTCGAATAACTCAACACTAACTTGAACATGATTTCCAAGTTTTAAAATGGTAGTTCAAAAGGTCTTAGGACTAGGAAGCAAATAATATCAGAATTTTTAAATGTTATGCATGATTGCTAACCATTCTCATTTAGTGACTGTGCAGTTAGGCCTTTTGTGGATGTTAAATTGTAACTTGAAAAATACATGTGTTTGCTGATATTGCCATTTCTAAGTAGATCACAACCAATGACATAGCATTATAGTAATCTAGGGTAGGATCACGATTTACCTCTTGTTCTTAGGATTTAAACACAAATTATAAGGTGTTGAAAATTATGAAATCCCTTTCTTTACCTAATACCAACATTTAGAATAGTCATGACATTATACACAAAGGCAAAACATTGGCTAAGATAGCTTGCTTCTCAGCATTATTGTATTGTAAACTGACTGGATGTTACTCTATGTTACAAGTATATAATGTTCGAAAGTTCAAAATACTACATTATAAATTTAATTTACAATCACAAACAAGGATAAAAATATTGTTACCAGTATAGAGTCTAGACAACATAGCTAAAACAGGCAGTTCTGAAAACCATCACACTGGAATAAATTTCACTTCCTGCAGATACCTGTACTGACAGCATTTCACAAACAGTCTCGTATGTTTAGTGTATATTACTGTCAGCTTCCAGGTAACTACCCAGATGAACAATTAGTCAAAAACCTCAAGAAAGCATTGTTTGATGAGAATCCATGTAAGCTTCTTAGTCTTTCCTAACCCTGCGAAATGGAATGCAGATAAACTCATAAGGATATCATACCCGACCAAGCAAGGAATTAATTCAGACTACAATTCTATTTAAATAGATGTACAACATCAAAATTTCAGCTAATTGCCTATTATAGCTCACAGCATTATCAAAAGTCATGGCTGCAAATGGGCTTTCTTCAATAAAAACATTTTTTCCTTGGGAAAGAACCTCGAAGCCAAGCTATTTGCATCAGACATTAAAACCCATCTAATTCTATACATGTGAGGAACAACTAGGAGGTATAAAATGGAATGCTAAAACCCAGCTGTGAACATTGTTCTCATATTTCAAAGATATACTACATACAGCCTAAGCAGACACTTGGGAAACTATGAATAAAGGTGATGAGCACACTTGATCACCAAAAGGATAGCAATGAAGCACTTGAAGTAAGCTCGTGGTGATGAACTCTACCCAATTTACCTTTCCAGCATTAGAATTAAATAAAAATACCAACAGTGGATTATGGGTCTAAAAAGGGGATGAAAATAGAGCTCAACTCATCACAAGCACAAAAATAAATCTATAATAAGAATGAATATCTTCAAGACCCTTACCACTCTGAGGTTTTCCATTGGCTGAGAGTGGTTCTTGTCTTTAACTATGATAGTTTCAAAACTTCTCACTATAATATTTAATCAAATGGAAGACTTGGCATGTGGAATCTGAATGATGATTGGGAAAGGATACTAAAATTCCCAGTTTTGATCGGAAATTGATCGGTAGGATCTATGGAGGATGAGGCTTGTAAGACTTTATATTTAGCTAGCATGAGGTCTTGACACAAATATTTACATCCGAAGCATAAAATATCAAAGTTTTGTAGGGTTTATAATATTATTGTTTACTCAAGCTTGCAGTATTCATGAAAACTCATTTCACTCTTGATTCCCTACAATTCATTCATTTGGGCCATTTGGTTCATAGTTTTTTCATTGGATGGACCGTGAGTGAGGTGACCAACCAACTGCCTTTGACCATGCATACAAACTGTAACCCTAATAAGACAGCGTTATGAGACTAAAGAGAACTTGCATATAGGAAATTAAGAGTACAGTTTCTGGCATAAATGCAGGATACAACAGAGGAAACTCAAGGTCCTATCTTGAAGCTTCATATGCATGACTAACAGATCAGTAACTTGAAATGATGTTTGTTAATTAAATAACTAGTAAAGAATCACTTCCTAATCAAGCATACCAATAATATCTTTGAAACAAGTAGGGCACATACTCAGTATAGTGTTTACATACAAACATGTATTGTCAAAAATATTAAGTTTGGACTAACAAGCACAGGATTTACATATACATCTAGACAAAGTAGTTTCATTGTGTTTGAGAGGGTATTCGAAAAATGGATTGAAATGCTACATGAGAGGTATATGGTTGTAGCCAAGTGTAGAGGCTGGGAAAGCTAATCAAATGGTATCCTACTCAGAGAGTCTACAATGGCATGCAAATGGTAGGTCTCAAGGTTGAGACTACTAATTAAGATAAATGAAGATAAGGAAATGGTAGATCTCGAGGAAGAGAAAAGCACTTAATATGTTAATTTAGCACTTCCATTGTTATGTTGGTATCAAAGCCATTCTATCTAATAAGGTTTTCCCTTAAATTTCCATTTGATGCTAAGCTTAATTTATTGACTTTGAAATAATTCTAATTAATTATATTTATGTTTGTATCATTACCATGGTTGGAAACCTATGTAAAGTGGCTAAAACTTAGACCTAGGAACTTTTTATAATAAGTATCAGTAGTAAACAATTATATCTAGAAAGTCTGATATGACTTTGAGCTTGTTCTGGGCAGAGTTTGTGGATATTAGAGAAGTAAATACATGTCTATGGGAATTCTGGTGTAATGAACAACAATAATTACCCTAATTATCCATGTTGTTGGGCACATACTGGTCCTTAAAATCATTTCTCAGCCCTATTTGACCTCCTAGTGAGCGGTAATCCAGTTTTAGGAAAATGTATTGATGAGAATGGCTCTAAACCTTAAAATCTAGGGAAAATTAATGGGTATAACACAACAATAGGTTTCAAAATACCATGTTTAGGTGAGATATGTGTAAAGAACAATAGCATAAAAGTGTCCTTGGGCATATTGTAGCAACAAAGAACTATCTCTTGTCGTCGAATCAACAGTAGCAATTCAACATTATCATTTCTAGGAAGCTCACATGGCATATTATGTTGATTTTTAAGCACTGTAGGGTGAAGTTTTCAGAAGCGTTGGCCCTACTGGCTTGTCTTCACTTTCATTGCAGGCTAATCCACCTTTGACTCATGTTTCAAGAGTTTTGTGCACCTTTCCTAGCATAATGAAGGTACAATCTAGGCAAAAAAAACTCAGCAATGAAGAAGTATGGCAACATTGATGTGTTATAAAGGCTCCTCTATATATCACATGAGGCTTAAAAATATTGATCCAGTCCACATAAGTCATCCTTAGAGGAATCCAGTTCCATTTACGAGGTATTTCAACTATGTCTACATAGGATTGAGGACACCATTGAAAGTCCTCTTTCAGCAAGCACTCGACCTTGGAGGATATTTTTCACTGAAGGAAGGCCTTGTTTCTATATTAATTGAGTATTGGATCACTCCATTGGATATATAGAGACTGATATCTCCTAGAAGTTGTTTTTTTTGTCGCTATATGAATATTATTGGAGGGGCATCTTTCTTGAAGGTGATTTAGGGGAGACACAACATAAGTTTAGGTTTCCTTCCAGTTTGGAGAGGCCTTCTCTTGGACACTTTTGTGGACAAGGTGAAACATTGCATCTTAGGGGTTTTTGGAGGTTGGGGTTTGCTTCTACTTGGCATCATCCATCATTGCTTTATGGAGGACGTTTTTACATGTGGAAGATATCTTGGTGTAATTTGAAATGCAATAATAAGTCCTTATTTAGAATTTAGATTTAAAATAAAAGAAAGAAAAACAGGACTCACCCACAAATAAAATAGTGTTCCCTCTTATGATCCTTCAATTCAATGTCATGCACATGCATATAAGTTTTACTTGGGTGATTCAATTTTCAAAAAATATGAAAAATGAATAAAATGTAATTCATAGCCATATGTTCGATGACAAATGGCCATTTCCCATATATTTTCATGTACATATGGAATTCACAGCTATATGGAATTGGTAAAGTATTACCAAGGGGCCAGTTATCCTAATAAATCAAACTATTTAAGGTAATTTTTAGATCAGATAGAACAAAGTTCGCCTGAATGTATGGTAATCATCGTCATCAACTAAATGTGTGTGTGTGCACCTGCATAAATACCCAATACACAGCTCAATCAAACAAAAGAAAACATAATTATACCTTGATTTGTAGAGCTTCGCACTGTCTTCTTATGCTTTACCTTTCAAAACATCATTCAACATACTTCAAATTTTGTCCTGTTGCAATAGTTTCATGTTAGGACCCATTAAATAAAATTATGTTTGTTTATGAAAATAACAAAACCAATCTAAATAAATACAATACTATTACAAAGTAAATTACAATACTATTCAACTATTCAAGTAAATTAATTGTTAATAATAGATCACTTGATAAAACATGGATAACCAAAAAACTATGTATATAAGGCCATCGATCTCATCAAAACGTCATTTCTTGCCTCTTAACTATGGAAATGTTTCTCAATGCTATCTGTAACAAGTTCCAATGGAGGAGTCAAATAGCAATAGTGAAAAAATTATACACTAAAATTATAGAAATAGATGTTTTTTAATGTATTCTTCCTTACCATTCATTGAGCTCCTCTCTGTTTCGAGAATAATTTAATATTCTCTACTAAACAGGACCAACCACGTGAAGGTGGACGCTCTTATGGCCCCCCCCCCCCCCCCCCTCACATCACTCTCAACTCCCCAAACCCAATGCATCTACTTGCAAATAACAATTTATTTCACAATCCAAATAACAATGCATCTACAATGCAAATAACAATGCATCTACTGCAAATTATTTCACTCAATAGTTGAAAGATGCTTTCATTAAATCATTCATTAAACCATTCAATCATTCAACAGCTGAAAAAATCATTCATTAAACCATTGATTAAATCATTCATTAAACCATTCATTTAGTCAATGGAAAATAAAAAAATCAGTAAAGCATTCATTTAAACATTCATTCATGAAACAGAGGAAAAAAACATGAAATTTTTTTATTATAAATAAGAATTACTCAAAATTTGTTTAGTCGCTTCCTTTTTCCTTTTCTTCTCTTTAAATATTTAGTTAGAGTCACATCTTCCGGAATCTGATCCTCGGTCTCCCTAATAGTTTGCTCGCAAGGTTGAACTTTCGGCGAGGGGCGATGAATTTCTGCAATAATGTCAAAATCTTTCATTAATATATTTATATTTTTATAAATATGAGTAATTCATTTAAATAAAGATTATGAATGTGTGTTTTTACCTGCCATGGGCACATCAGCATGTTCAGCATTATCTTGTACAGGCCCAACATGTTCAGTGTTATCTGCATCTACATGCTTTGCGGCTAAATTATGTATAATTAGAATTAATGTTCATCATCTGCAATGGTCTATACAAAATAGTAGCACATTAATAAATTCATTACCAGGAATTGAAGCATGATCTTTGTTTGGTTGGTCATGTACATCCTCGACATGAACGGGATCATTACTTTCCTGCTCAAAAAGGAATAAATAATTTATGTTAATTTATTTATAAGGAATAAATTGCATGAGAATTAATAAATTATCATTAAACTATACAGTTTTTACATACCTGCGCACCAGATGGATCAGCATAAGATCGTGTAGTATGCCCAGACAACCTTCTCTAGTGTTCAACAACAGCGTCAAAGCCCTGTTCGAAGCCAAGCTTCATGTAATCCGCACTGGGCAATTCTTTGAACCGATCGACCTTCATATTTGCATGATGTCATTAATTTTACATTTTTTGCCAGAACAAAACGAAAATAATTATCTGTATGACATTTGGATGCGGATTCGGGTTTTGTGATACTTACATATCGGGCCGCCAAGTTCGAGTAACCACCAGGCCCAAGCTTGTGTTTGCCAATTTTTTCAATTCTTGCATTGGTGGCCTTAGATGGGTTCGAGAGCCTAATCAAATTTTTAAATACATTAGTCGATGTACCAAATTTGATATAAAACTAGTAATAATAAGGCTTACCACTACATTTTGGAATGTATTGCATACCTCCCTGTTCTAGCCGGTGGTATCTTTCCTCGTTTTCTCAGGCCCTTCTCTTTTCCATCTTCCACCAGGGCTTTCCACTCCATAGATGGAATCATTGGAGAGCGCTCATACCTAGGGTTCTTTTCTAGGTGAACCCTATATTGGTCTTGGACAATCTTTAGATGTTTTCCATCCTTCTATAGGGCCTTCGATGTATCGAAGGTATCTTTTCCGAACAGACAAACCAAGCGATTAGTCAGATCATCCTTTAAAGCTTTTGGTTGCTTGTTCCACATTGTGTGGATGGTGGGCCCGAAGATCCCCAAGGACAAATCATTCATATGTTTATAAAATATATCATTTCCTGCAAAACATTAATGCCATCATTAGTCAACATTAAAAAAATAATATCAGTATATTAGACACAAAATATAAAAACTAAATTGAATAATCTATAATCACCAGGAATCCTCTCTATCTTTATTGGAACCAGTTCTTCATTCACCAAAAATGTACACACTATTGAACCAGTGCTAGTGACATGAGAAGATCCAGGAAATGCATCCACATCTCTATCTAACCTTGCATCCACCCCTTCTTCTGCAGCATTTGTTGTGGGTGGGGTAGCATCGGCTGCACCCTCTACTGGTCTCGGGGGTGTCGCAGAGCATGTTTTCGACTATTTAGTGGACAATATGGGAGTAGTTTGTGGTGTACGTGGAGTGGTTTGGTCACTGGGACCAAAATTACCTTGACCACCACTGATAAGCTCCATAACATGCTCTAAATTCAAACCATAAGTTCAATAGCATATAAAATTAAATATTATAAAGTTCTTATAAATGAATTTACATTATTATTCGAGAACTTACTTCCAATTGTTTACATTGTTGTAACAACAATTGAATCCTTTTTTCGATATCTTCTGTTTGTGGAACTGTCAATGTCAAAAGAACCAATTCCTCATTTTGTTTTTCCCTGGTCTTCTATAGCACGCTCAACGAGTCTGCAGACACTCTAATTTCACTATCTCTCATCAACTGGGAGACCTCATTCTGTAAAGAGTGTTGATACGGTGTTTCATAAACCAAATCCCCTGTCTGGAACAGAAATATATAAAAAATTGCTTAGTCTTTGAAACAATAGTGTGCGCAAACAATTATATTAACAAAAATTGTCTATCATGAGATTCATAGGATTACATGTAGGATTACCTAATGCCTAGATGAGGTGTGGTCTGATCAACAGCTGGGAACTTACCTCGGTCAGCCACCTACAAAAAAAGTATAGAACATTATCACAATGAACGCAATATGTAAAAGCTAACAAATACATAACAAAAATAAACACTATGCTACATGTTTTATATGTGTACATTTTTTAAGTATTTAGAATGTGGAATTACATTTAGGTTTACTGGTTGCCTCGAGGCTCCAGTCGTCTGATCAACAGTTGGGGACTTTCCCCGGTCAACCTGCAAAAAAAGGTAGACAACATTATCATCATGAACGCAAACATAAAAACAAAAAAAATACATAACAAAATAAACATTATGCTACACGATATACATGTTTATGATTTTAAAGTATTTGAAATGGAGAATTAAATTCATGTTTTCCTATTGCCCCAATGTTGTAGTCGGTTGATTAATAGCTGGTTGGCTTCCCTGATCAACACTCTGCATGGAAAATAGATAAGATTATATAAACGAACCGAATATACTAATGAAAATACATAACAACAAATCTGTATATCCATCCTAAATTTATTACATTGTCATTATCGATGTATACATGTCACCTTGACTCAGGTCGACAAACATCTACAGAGAGGTAGGTGCCCCCCTGAGAGAACCTTGCATCAAAAACATACTAAAAATTACCTAACAAAACCAGAAAAGTAGAAAATTACAATTATATGCTAATGAAAAATCCTATAGATGTTAAAATAATTAATAAAAGGTTGGTTAAATTGTTGGATGTACCACGACCATACTAGTCGTGTTTGTATCTACATGATTCAAATTGTAATTAATAAGCAGTTCTTCGCCATCATCTATTGATTTAATTGCACATAGAAATACACGGTTTCCTTCACACGACTCGAATATACAGTTGGGTTTCTTTAGTGTAGACCCTGATTGTGTATTGTTTATAAACCTCGCAATATTACCACTTGTTTTTGGCCTTCCGTCCATGTACAACGTTGCTCCTTTATTTTGAGTTTTGTCTTTCAGTTGTATATAATTCGCTGACAACCCATATCTATGCATACTTCGTGTATATTGGACCAGGCGCATCCAATCACTGTAGTTGTAAGAGGGTCCAACATACTCCATCAATTCTGTACATCTACCGTATCCAACCTTTATGTCGTCCATGAAAAACAACCCCAATCCATGCAATGACGACGGTGCAATTCTATGTATCCTATCATTCACACAAAAATCAGTGTTTACTTGAAGAAGATCCCTAGGCACCCATTGTTTCACTAGGTATTTGTACCTTAAGGGCACCTTGATGTCTCCCACTGTCTCATCATCATAGGAACATGACCCCCCTCCTTTGAGAAAAGCTTTCATGCGTTTATTGAATTTTCTTATGATCTTCTAACATCTAGTTGATCTAGCCCTTGTAGACCTACTGGATGTCTCACTTTCCTCTAGCCTTCCCAAACTCCCCTCGCTGGAGGAAGACAGGTCTGAAAAATACCTGTTTGGTTATACCTGCACCATGGCCCGAAAAAAAATTGGCAAAAACATAACAAAATTCCAGCAAAAAACTTGGAAAGACTTATAAGCGAAAAACTTGTAAAAGTTTCCTACTTCCTAAAGAAAATGCTTGTCAAGAATGAGTTTGGGTAATAGGTGTGGGCATTTGGTAGCCCTACAAATTATAATGCATGCCCCTCTTTTAGTTACATACAAGTCTCCAGTCTCAGTTATTGTTGGCATTTCCTTCTCCTAACGTGTATTGGGTAGGCTCACAAAATATCATGTTATACATGGGCACTATGATATGCTCACAAATATTTATATAATGTATTATAAATGTGTGTTCCTAAAGGATTTGGAAATATACATGGATGGGCACTATGCTTGATCACCAATGCTATCACGTCTCTGGAAATATGTTAGAAACATGCATCACATATAGCAAGTATGATGACATGTACAATGTTGGAGTGATTATGGTGGTTGTGTATTTGGATATGCAGGTGTTCTTATTACTGGCCTAACCCCCTTTCAACAATAATATGTGCATATTTAATGAGTCTATGTCTAATGCTTTTGGTCCTCATTACATTCAAGGATCCAATGCATAGGTATCTGTAATCCATAACAACAAACACTACACAAACTTAATTTAGAGGAGTTCCAAATGCCCTTTGTCCATTAACAAACTTTATATGTATGCTTGTGCCCATTGGACTTTGGCCTTTCAATGTTGTCAAGCTTGAGACAAACTGTTATGCATATGCAGCAAATATAACACTGCAATTTATGCTAATATATGTCTGTACAGGGCCTGGAGGTTCTCCTTTAATGGACTATCTCCTTGAAAGAACATATCTTCGCATTCATCTACATTTACTTCGGATAGAAGTCATACGGAGTTGTTATGTTGGTCACTTCCCTCAAAAAGCATCTTTGACATGAGTTCCTTTTTCAAGGAATCTTGGTTAATCTCTTCTTCCAAACTTGTAGGTCACTTCTCCACTCTACATTGGCCCTATTATTCAATTTCTTGGCCACTCCTCTCTCCTTACTCTACACCCGTTGTTGTTGTAACCCTTACTTTTGATGGTTGTAAGTGGTTTTTAGTTTTCCCATGAATGTTTTTGTGATGTTGTAGATGATTATCCATTTTACCTAATATGTTTTATGATCTTTTCCATCATTGCTAGGGTGCACATACCTATTGTTTATGGCTTCTTAAGCTTGAAAACTCAAGGGCCTAAAAGTGTCGAGATCTCATGTAGGGCCCTTTAAGAGTCATAATAACAACTATTATTAGAGGATGTTATTCTCCAAATGATACACCAAAACCATACTTATCGGTTAATATTTGTGTAGGGATGCTTTTCTCTCTCCCATAATTTATCATACTAATGGGATTTTGACTATCAAGTCAATGCCTTATTTGCATAGTGGAAATCCTAGAATAGTACACTAGAATGTCTTATGACTAACTCATGAATCTTCCCATGGTTATTAAATATCTATCTATAAACCACTATTGTGGTTTCATCATTTCTCCCATTCAAGAACAAAAAAGTAGACATGACTTCTCTCCCTACATTAAGTCCACGTGCACATAATGACTAGCTTTGGTACTTCCTAACTTTTCACTCTTCCTTTTGACAACAAAAGTGAAACATGAAATAATATCCTTACTTTCATCATCTTGCACAGCTAATGGCTTTAATCGAGCTGTATAAGTACTTTGTTCCCAAAGTAAATATTTTGAGACCTACGAACGAAGGGGAGAGAGATGAATGGTTGAAGGAGTCCAATGGAGGATGAATTAATGCCATGTTCTACCTACCCAAAGGTCATTTTATAATGAACATTATCCCTAACTTATCATTGATTTATAGTCTTCTATTTTTCACCCATACTGCTCAAAGCAACACAGTTTTATGCCGATCTAGTATGTATCTACATGTCACAAGTTTTGCCTTGTAGATGAATATGGAACCCTAGAAGGTAGTGTTGATTTGAAAATATGATTTTACAATGTTCCATCCCATATTTAAGACAATATTGGAGAGTAATTTATGGTATAACCTTAACATATTAATTTTCAACCTTAAGGCAACCCTAACTTGAACAGAGTTGGGAGATTTCAAATAGGTACCACCACAATAATGGAAGAAATCAGACCAGCTGCTACAAGCATTCTTGGAGGCATATTTCCCAGTGGTAACCTACAGCAATCATATATATATATCTAATCCATGGTGGTGAAGAGTAGACATTTCCAGATCTGGTACTTGGCACATTTAGGAATGAAAACAATGTTTTAAATACATTTATACCAGTCTGTAATATTTGTTGTTTTATTCCTTTTATCTTGTCATGATGATGCTTGTTTTCCCATATTAATTTTCAACCCTAAGGAAACGCTAACTTGTTTTCCTATATTAATTTTCAACCCTAAGGAAACCCTAAGGCAATCCCATAGTAGAAATAATCAAAAAAGACTATTACACACAAATCAAAAGGCGCTTCAATTAATTGTATCATGCCTTCCTCAATGATTTGATGAATCCTTTGAATTTGTATTCTAAATATAGTGAGACAAGGCTCAAAAAACTTACCTAAAGAGATTGTTGCCTTTTCCCTTTATCATTAATTTCTATGATATGTGTTTCAAGTGATGCTAATGTTGTTCATCCTATGCTATTCTCTTATCAATTTCCTAATAGGGTGGCATTAAATGGCTTGCATTCTACTTTGATCAATTTGACAAAGTCTTTTTCTCCAACCAACCATATTAAACTTGAATGGATTTTGGACCTTTCCTCTCTTTCCACTTGGAGAAAAATTAGCAAATGGTTTGGTTCACCTCCAACTTCGACCCAAGTTCTTATCCTTTTGTGATCACTCATCAAGGAGGCATAGATTAACCTAATGTTGTCAACAAGAACACCATCGCCTTCTTTATCATTAGATTCTATGCTCTATGTTTCACGTGACACTAATGCTTGTTTATCTTTTATTATTCTCTTATCATTTGTGTAAGATATTGTTGTCGTTTTCACAAACTTGAGGTTTGAAACAAATTGTAGTCTTATAGACTCTTTGAGAGAGGCGTTAATTGGTTTGTGTTGAGATTATTAAGCATATACAGAAGGCTTCAAGAAGAGAAGCTTTAATTTGTCCTTCTCTACTCTATCATCAAATAGGTTGAGGTTAGCTTCTTCAACACCACATATAGGTTCACTATAATTGTCTGGGGATAAATTAAACCTTTTTAATTTTCAACAGTATCTACCAACAAAACAGTCTATTATATTACTAGGAGCTTCAGTCAAATCAAGAGAAATATTCTACAAACATATGGAGAACCGTTTGATTTTGGAAACCAAGGGGATGGAAAAAGGGCAAGGAAACATCAAAGATCACTCACACCAGGGAATAATTATAAAGCTAACCAACTGTCTAAACCATAAAGGTCATCTTCTCGTGTTAAATGTAAGAGGGGCAAACAAAAATTAGACACAGTTACAATTGACATAAAATGTTCAAATAACAAATGGAGGACATCAAAATACCTAGTACTTGCTTCAAGACCCAAAGCATAAACCATAAGATTCATGATTGTCCATTAATGGCCAAGTATTACCTAACCCAATTTCCAATGAACTAAGCACATCACGGTCGAATCAGGATATTGGGCCAAGTTTATTGCACAAACCATCTATCATTTAAGGTACATACAAAATGTGTATGCCCAAGGCTTGCTATATCATGAATTTGAAGAATCAAAGTTACGTAAATTGCATCAAAAAATTTCAAGGGGAAGAACCCTAAATTAAGTGGTGGAAAAATCAAAATGGCCATTTTGTTGGATTAACATCTTCAACAAAATTTAGGAGTACAACCATCAATCTGACCTACCTTGTTTCATAATAAAAGAATTAATCCGACCTACCTTTTTTTTCGCTATTGAAACAAGGTTGCCATTCTTTGTGACAGGGTTGAAGGTGGATGTTATTGTTGTTGACAGTATCTTGAGATACATCAATGATCTGACCTATCTGAGGTATATTATTGAAGGATTGACTTGCTTAGGGTAGCCTCCAATTGCTGCTCATCACCTTACATGCAGGTTCATCAATATATGCAACTCCAATTTCCCTAAATGTGCATAGTAGTCCCTTTTTTATGCATAGGGTGCCTTCTCCACAGTTGCAAAAAACCCAGGACTGATGTTATTTATGCTGAGATTGCACCCAAAATAAATTTTTTTGTGGTTTGTTGAGAATTAATTTGAGGCAACGACTTAGGGTAGAGGATGGATGGACTGTCTAGACACACCTGAAATGCTTAATCATTGCCCAGGATTAAAAGTGCTCAGGGTGAAGTTTTACTTATGTCTTATGATTTTTATCACTGCCTAGAAGTATCATTAACATGTTGTTATCGATTTAAAAGTGTGCAAAATTATCTCCGAAAAGGTCCACGAAATTATGTATATTAGGCTTCAAAAAGATGTTGTGACTTCTATTGAATTCTACATGTCTGAATTCTATTGATGAAAACTTAAAGGATTCTGCTGAGAAAGTACAGTACTTTACAAAAAAATATAAAATCCAAGAAGCAATCGATAGAGCAACCAAGCATCCACTCTACAAGATCTTCAAGGACTAACATAATTAAACTGATGGATGTATGCAGACTGTTGCAAACATTATATCTTTACTCATTCGATTTCCTACAAAGTGTTGTAGCTTGCTTAGTGCTCCTCTCTGTTTACCATTTAGGTTCAACTTAACGGTGAAATCAACAAGTCCAGGCAAATCTTCTAGTACATCTCCTTTATAGTAATGGACAAATAATTATGTTAGTTCTTGGAGATCCTATAGAGTGGATGTTTTAACCTCTTCAGTGCTACTCTATAGTGCATAACCCAACACTTCAGAGAAGGTTCTAATGGTTTTCTTGGACATATTGGGGTATCCTAATAAATTTCATAATGATAGATGGGAGGAATGCATTCTGAAATTCCATGGGCAATAGGAATCTGCTAGGTTTCATGTTGAATTACATATTGAATCTCTTCCAAGGTTGAATGTGGCCCTGAGAATATTAAGATGAATATGTTCAATATATATCTTAACTTGCAAAAACGTGACATAAGAAATTGGTATATATGGATTCCTAGTAAGGGTGTATACTCAATTGTATATATTCTCAAGTTGTTATACAAGATATTGGATCCTATTCTTGAAGAGGAATTTGTTGAGGATCCAGTTTACCCTCCACAAAATCAAGCCCTTGAAAAGCTCCATGAAGATTCGTTTGAAGAAGGCCCTATTTATGAAAGAACCCATTCTCTTATTTTATTACCTCATCCCAAGAATCTGAATTAGATGGTCCATATTGTTGAGATTGTAATGAGGAATATTTTGTAGGCAAACCCTTGTTTGATGATGAGATGGAATATTCGTGCATTTATCCATTTCATGAAGAGTTGGATGTTATATTTGAAATCAATAATCATAGTTTTGGGGACCCCATATATGATTCATATAGTGAATCATCTAATGAGGAACCTAAATATTTGGAACCTATAGAGCAACCAAGCATCCACTCTACAGGATCTCCAAGAACTAACATCATTATATCTCTACTCATTCGATTTCCTGCAAAGTGTTGTAGCTTGCTTAGTGCTCCTCTCTGTTTATCATTTTGGTTCAACTTAACGGTGAAATCAACAAGTCCATGCAAATATTCTAGTACATCTCCTTTATAGTAATGGACGAATAATGATGTTAGTTCTCTGGAGATCCTATAGAGTGGATGTTTTAACCTCTTCAGTGCTACTCTGTAGTGCATAACCCAACACTTCAGAGAAGCTTCTAATGGTTTTCTTGGACATCTTGGGGTATCCTAATCAATTTCATAATGATAGATGGGAGGAATGCATTCTGAATTCCATGGGTAATAGCAATCTACTAGGTTTCATGTTGAATTACATATTGAATCTCTTCCAAGGTTGAATGTGGCCCTGAGGATATTAAGATGAATATGTTCAATATATATCTTAACTTGCAAAAACGTGACATAATAATTTGGTATATATGGATTCCTAGTAAGGGTGTATACTCAATTGTTAATATTCTCAAGTTGTTATACAAGATATGGGATCCTATTCTTGATGAGGAATCTATTGAGGATCCAGTTTACCCTCCACAAAATCAAGCCCTTGAAAAAATCCATGAAGATTCCTTTGAAGAAGGCCCTATTTTTGAAAGAACCCATTCTCCTATTATATTAACTCATCCTAAGAATCTGAATTAGATGGTCCATATTGTTGAGATTCTGATGAGGAATATTTTGTAGGCAAACCCTTGTTTGATGATGAGATGGAAAATGCATGCATTTATCCATTTCATGAAGAGTTGGATGTTATATTTGAATTCAATAATCATAGTTTTGGGGACCCCATATATGATTCATATAGTGAATCATCTAATGAGGAACCTACAGAGAAACCAAGCATCCACTCTATAGGATCTCCAAGAACTAACATCATTGTATCTCTACTCATTATATTTCCTACAAAGTGTTGTAGCTTGCTTAGTGCTCCTCTCTGTTTATCATTTAGGTTCAACTTAACGGTGAAATCAACAAGTCCAGGAAAATCTGCTAGTACATCTCCTTTATAGTAATGGACAAATAATGATGTTAGTTCTCTGGAGATCCTGTAGAGTGGATGTAAATGTTGGCTCAAACTCATACACGGGTTTGCATTATTGTCCAACAAAGGTGGTCTTTTATAGTCCAAGCATTGGCATATTCAATGCTTGGAGAGGGGAAGGTCTAACCCAAAGCATCACCCGACAGTAAATTCTATATGACTCTAATGCAACATGGACATCATGACCAATGTTTGCTCCACCATATAGGGTTCCTTTATTTACTTATGCAAGTCTCCATTCATTCAACTGCAACTCATTTTCATACCAAGTCATAGTTTGCATAGTTTGCAACACATAGTTTGCATATAAAAGGAACAAACCAAATATTTGGAATGGGGGTCTCATTCCATTAATATTCTTCATAATCCAATACATCCTCAGAACATAAATATAACAAGTCTAGTACAGATCATATTACAAGAATGACTATCCACCATTATCCCAAAAGCCTTGCAATTCAAGCAACTGAAACACCCTTCTACTGTTTAACCATATTATACTAGATATCAACTATAACAACATCATTAATAACAATACCAACAACCCTTTTCCAGGCCTAAACCTTTACAAAATATATCCTCTCTTAAGGGTGGGGAGTTCCAATCAAAACCCTATATATCCAATGTCTTTCTTCACTGTTTGGCTTGATGGATTGCCTGTTATCTCCTCTCCTTCTCTAACCAAATGTCTTCCATCTCTCACCACCTCATCCAAACAAATGTTATTCTAAAAATTAAAAATTAAGGACCTAATAAGGCCAAACAAAACTTGTTGGCTTTCCCTCATGTTGGTAATCTGTGTGTTTCCCCTGTCCAGTGGACAACCCCCCTGTTGTATATGCTATCCATTCAATTTGATGCATAGCTCGGATACATATAGACATGCATGTTCTAAATGACACAAAAAAAAATCAAATCATCCATAAACCAAGTTAGATCAATTTTGGAAACAGAGTGGTTAATCAAGTTCATTCCAACATTGACAAACCCTTTATAACCATAGAGGGGTGGGGGATTCATCTCATTCAAGTCAGGTTTCTAATTGTTGTAACAAAATCTTTGAGTGCAATAAAGAGTGGGAACTATTTATGAAGGTAAACCACTGTTCTATTCAGGTCGAGTATTCACTTCACACAGAACTGCTCCCTACTCCCTTGCAGCTTTGATGATGGGTGGGCTACGGTGAGCCAAGAGATCATGTTGCCCCTAGCTCTCATCTATCCTAATGTAATGTGGCAATCTAGGGCATCTAAAATTTCAGTTTGGAATTGATGTGGTTGTAGATCACAAATACACAGCAAACATGACAGCATGCCCAAAAAAAAATGAGTCGCTACAATGTCGAGAAAGACTATGTTTTTTCTATTATATATAATTTTATGTTATATGTATTTTATTTATATTATTTTATATTATATGTATTTTATTTTTACTATTATAATTATTATAAGTCATCATATTACTCTATTATTCTTATCTTCTCTTTCAACAAAAATATTCCTATTTAATTTGATGGTTTGTGAAAACACATAAAGTTGGGGATATTTAAAAATATCAACCAAATAAAGTGAAACAATTACCTAACTCATGTCCCTTAGCTTTGATGATCATGAAGATGACGATGATGTTGACGACGATGATGATGATGATTATGATGATGATGACGATGATGATGATGACGATGATGATGAAGATGATGATGATGGTGGTGGTGATGATGATGATGATGATGATTATAATCATCAGGAAGATGACGATGATGAAGACGACGATGACGATAATGATGATTACGATGATGATGACGATGATGATTACGATGATGATGATGACGATGATGATGAAGATGATGATGATGGTGATGATGATGTTGATGATGATAATGATGATTATCATCACTATAAGGATGACGATGATGATGATGAAGATGATGATGTGTGATGATGACGACAATGATGATGTTGATGATGATGATGATTATGATGATGATGATGATTATGATGTTGATGACGACGATGACAATGATGATGATGATGATGTTGTTGATGATGATGATGATTATCATCATCATGAGGATGACGATGATGATGATAATGATGATGACGATGATGATGATGACATTGATGGTGACGATGATGATGACGATGACAATGATGATGAGGATGAAGATGATGATGATGATGACAATAATGATGTTGATGATGATTATCATCATCATGAGGATGACGATGATGATGATGACGATGATTATCATCATCAAGAGGACGACGATGATGATGTGTGTGATGATGGCGACGATGATGAAGATGATGATGTGTGATGATGACAACGATGATGTTCCTAGACGATGATGAGGATGATGACGATGAAGATGACAACGATGATGATTATGATGTTGATGATGACGATGGCAATGATGATGATGATGATGATGATCATGAGGATAACGATGATGATGATGACGACGATGATGAAGATGATGATGATGGTGATGATTATGTTGATGATGATTATCATCATGATCATGAGGATGACGATGATGACAACGACGATGATGATGATGGTCATGATGATGAAGACAACGATGATGATGATGATGATGATGATGATGATGATGATGCTGACGACGATGATGATGATGATGATAGTGACGATGATGATCAACATGATGATGGTGATGGTGATGATGTTAGTTGTAACTCTTTAAAAAAAAATAAGATAAAAGAATAGGTCTATGATGATGATGATGATGACGACGATGAAGATGATGATGATGGTGATGATGATGATAATAAGATGATGATGATGATGATGATGATGATGATGACGATGAAGATGATGATGGTGATGATGATGATAATAAGATGATGATGATGATAATAAGATGATGATGATGACGATGATGATGAAGATGATGATGATAGTGATGATGATGAAGATGACGATGATGAAGATGATGACGATCATGATGATGATGTTGATGATGATGTTGATGATGATGATGATGTGTGATGATGATGACGATGATGATGACAATGATGATGAAGATGTTGATGTGTGATGATGACGACGACGACGATGATGATGATGATGATGATGATGATGATGACGATGATCATGAGGATAACGATGATGATGATGACGATGATGATGAAGATGATGAAGATGATGGTGATGATTATGTTGATGATGATTATCATCAACATGAGGATGATGATGATGATGATGGTCATGATGATGAAGACGACGATGATGAAGATGACGATGATGACGATGAAGATGATGATGCTGACGATGATGATGATGATGATAGTGACAATGATGATGATGATGAAGATGATGGTGATGGTGATGATGTTAGTTGTAACTCTTTTAAAAAAAATAAGATAAAAGAATAGGTCTATGATGATGATGATGATGATGACGATGAAGATGAAGATGATGATGAAGGCGATGATGATGATAATATGATGATGATGATGATGATGATGATGATGATAATGATTATCATCATTATCATCTTATTATGATGATAATAAGATGATGATGATGATGATGATGATGATGATGATGATGATGATAAGATGATGATGACGACAATGATGATGAAGATGATGATGATGGTGATGATGATGAAGACGACGATGATGAAGATAATGACGACGGTGATGATCATGATGATGATGTTGTTGATGATGATGATGATGTGTGATGATGACGATGATGATGATGTGTGATGATGGCGATGATGATGATGAAGATGATGATGGAGATGATGATGACGATGATGATGAAGACAATGATGATGATGATGACGATGAAGATGACGACGACGACGACGACGACGATGATGTGTATGATGTTGATGACAACAATGACAAAGATGATGATGATGACGATGATCATGAGGATAACGATGATGATGATGATGATGATGGTGATGATTATGTTGATGATGATTATCATCATCATGAGGATGACGATGATGATGACAACGACGATGATGAAGACGACAATGATGATGAAGATGATGATGATGGTGATTATGATGATGATGATTATGATGATTATGATTATATATGATGATGATGATGATGTTAGTTGTAACTCTCTTTTTTTTAAATAAGATAAAAGAATAGGTCTATGACAATGATGAAGATGGCGACAATGATGATCATGTCGATGATGATGATGATGTGTGATGATGACGACGATGATGATGAAGATGATGATGTGTGATGATGACGACGGTGATGATGAAGATGATGATGATGATGATGACAATGATGATCATGATGAAGACGATGATGATGAAGACAATGACGATGATGATCAACATGATGATGATGGTGATGGTGATGATGTTAGTAACTCTTTTATAAAAAAAATAAGATAAAAGAATAGGTCTAATTAAATATTTACCTTTCAATATATTTCATCATCTTCTTCATCCATGTCATCGTCTTCTTCATCCATATCATTATCTTATTCATCTAAGTCATCATCTGTATCATCAGATCCAGAGTCAACATTGTAAGGGTTGCCATATCATCATCGTCATCATCATTAGTTATGCTCATCGTGTCATCATCGATATAATATTCATCGGCATTGTCTGCTACATCATCTGATTCAACTATTTCTTGGACATCTTCTGCTGGATCATCATCATCACCTAAGTCATGTTGATCATGCTCTTCGTCATCGTCTTCTTCTTCCAGAGAACCCTCTTTATTAGCATCGTCTAGGTTATACTTTATCGGTCTTCCTCTTTGATCGTGTCTCACAACAAATGACCAACCCGCTTTACCTGGAACCTCCAAGTAAAATACCTATTCACATTGGCTTGGAAGAACATAGGGCTCTGTTCCTGGCTCAAGCAACCTTGTATTTACCATGGTAAATACATTATCATGTTCAATAAAAGTTCTATCAGGATCACGTTGATTCAATCGTAACATGTACCATTTGACAACGAATAAAACTACCTTAAAGGATTTAAAGTCACATTGTATAATATCTTCCAAATACCCATAGTATCAATTTTCTGAGACTTTTGGATGTCTGTCACTTTTAGATGAAACATTGGTCACCTCAAAGACAAAAGATATCCTAGAATCTGATATTTTCTTTGTTTCATCCTTGTTTTGATCCGATATCTACCACCATTGCAGACCATAGCCTTATGATGTTTTACCTGCAATAAGAAATACACGAAAAGATTACACAATGATTCGGTAGCTATGCAGCAATACATGGAAAAGAACAACTTGTACGTCAAAATGTAATTTGCAAAATAAAATATTTAGAGGGATTGATTAATATGGTTGCCACTTTATCTTTTAAACCATATGCCAAATCGATTTCCCTTTATGTTATATTTCTATCTCCATTGCGTTGTGTTTCTTTTACCAATGAAGCCACACCTTCCCATGATATTCCATGACCCCATTGTTCGCATCATTCAATCCATACCCTCATCCAATCAATATTTTTTGCGATGTATAAATGAATTACATCCCATTCTCGACCAACTGTTTGATGACATTAACCATTAAAATGAAATACAGGTGTAAATATCCTGAACAAAGTATATGCTCTTAACTGATGCAATAACTAGAAAATACAATTAGAATATGAATGGTATAATAAACATCCACTAGCTAATAATTTCCTTTTAGCTTCCTCAATCTACCTTTCCCCTTCAGTTGCTCCCCTTCAAATTTGTTATTGGATTCTAGATCACAAATGCGACGTAAATTGAGCTTTGACGCTAAAATAGGAAGATATTCACTAACATACAACATGTTTTGGTATACCGTATATCCTTCCATCATAGAACCCTCAGCATGTGCTCGTTGTCTCACCAAACCCTTCATAAATTTCAAGTGCCTCTCAACCATCCACATGGACCTTGAGTGCACAGGTCCACACAACTCAATCTCCTCAACTTGGTGTATGAGGTAGTGTTCATGTGCATTGAAAAATGCCAAAGGTAGATGCTTCTACATTTCACACATGAGACGAGGAATTTCTCTCCTCCAATACTTTATATCTTCTTTATGGATTTCTTTAGATGTCAACCATCTACAAGTGACGCAAACCTATAACTATATTTAACAAAAAAAAACATTAAATTACATATGATGAAATAGTGCACAAAAAAACAAATATAAATTATACGGAGAATTAAAGAAACACTAAGCACGTGCAAGTAATCGCTAGTTACCTCATGCATTTACCAAGATTATATATAACTTGTTTGACATTGTTGTCGAAGTTGTCCCAGAGAGAGAGAGGTAGAACATACTGTATCAATATACAAACCATGCCATTTATTAAACAAAGAGTATACAAACAAGAAAAAAATATATATGTAATAAAATGAAAAAAATAAATTATATAGACGTAACAATAATAATTACCTTGATGAAGACGTGCCAATCATGTGTTTTGACCCCCGCAAAATCACCTTTTTTTGTTATGATGTTCTTCAAGTTCGCACAAAATCCATTGGGAAATTTAATTTTCCGCATTACTTCTTTGACAACATTGCTTTGTTGCTCCGTAAACATCCATGGAATAGAGTTTATATTAACTTGGTCTCTATTGATATGAATTTGGATGACGTCTTTCATTGCATGGTTGCTTTCTTGAATGTCTTTGCAAGATTTCACAACTTTACATTTCTCCCTCCTTAGCTCTAGTAGTCACCATAATGTCTCAATAACATTATTTCAAATATGCATTGTATCAAACAAATGAGCAATTTGTAGGTGCTCATAGTAGGGCAACCTGCGGAATTGAATGGGATAACTTTTCATTCCCGTGGAAGCCCATTAATGCCTTCATGATCATGATGGACACCATGAATATTAGTTTATAAATAAATTACATCATAAACCAAATATGGCCACTACAGTAAATAACTCACGATAAAAATTAAAATACATAACAATTCATATACAATGATCCATACATACCATGATGACGATTTCTATTGTATTGCATCTTCCAAAGGTGAGGTGTCATTCTCTGTGGTTTTAATGTAGTCTCCTGCTTCCCATTGAAAATATTTTTTTCGGTTGTTCTATACCTGTGATTCTTAGAGAGGAAATGCCCATACTCATCAAACACATCCTTTCTTAAGCTTTTTGAGCGATGAGATTTTATCTTAGGACCATAAACTGGACATGCAAATTTACCCTTTGTCTAAAGACCTACAATATTTAGATATGGAATATCTATGTCAATTATAATCATATATAAACTATTATAACTACTCCATATAATTAAATTCAATTAAAGTGGAACTTAAAAATACAAACCACAAAATGAAGTTAACCCAAGGGCATCGTGTATTCTCCATACAACCATTGCATGGAATTGAAATTGCCTTTGTCATATTGGTCTAGATGCGTCATACATTGTGATGCCATTCCATAACTTCAGTAGCTCATCTATAAGAGGTTCGATATATACATTCATATCTTTGACTTAGAACTTACCTTATTGATTAATTTGAAGTACATATAAAATATATCATTATGAGAACCATTAAGATATATAAACCATGCACAAGAGTAAAATACAAAAATATGCAAATGAGATTAGGAAACATAATACGACAAATGAGATGCCACAACTACATTAGAAATAAAACAGTTGTAGACACAAAATACCTGGAATAATCATCAACAACATTATGTGCTCCCTCTTTATTGAAAACCATGGAGGAATGTTATTGTTGATAACAAAAATAGGCCACACCGTGTAAATGGATTTCATCTATGCAAATGGATTAACACCATCTGTTGCCAAAAAATTCCTAAGATTACGTGGTTCTTTTTTAAAGTGAGGCCACTTTTCCTCCATATCTCTAAAAGCAGAACCATCTGCGGGCATTCTGATAACATCATCTTAACTTATGTTCCTAGCATGGTAGTCCATAAATTGCGCTATGTTTTTGCGCCTGAACAGTCGTTGAAAACGTGGAATGATGGGAATATAACGAAGAACCTTCAGAGGCACCTTTTTTGTTACTTTATCTGTACGATATCTACTTACATGACATTCCAGAAATTCTGTTGCAAATTCATGCTGATTATAATATATAACATGGTCATCGGGGCATGCATGAATTGCTTCATAATGCATTCCAATCTCTTTCATGATGGCAGATAAATCTCGATATGTGCGAAGTAAAATATTTGATGGTGGTAATAAAAATTCAGCTATCAAGCTACAGAAAACAGAAAAAGAAAAAGAAAATAATATATATATATATAGTTAATGTAATAAATAAATAATATCAACGAAACACGCTTCATACATAGATGATCAATAATGAGTTAACAATACAATTATTAGAGGAATACAGATAAAATTTATCATTATCCTATATATGTGATGGATTATTTTACATACCTTAGCATCCGTGTGATTTCAATGTTTGAAAGACCATTCATAACCTTCAAGTTCATTATCAACAATACAACAGAGAGAAGATTTGTTTTGGAGCCTTCATAAAGGGGTTCATATGCCTTATCGAGAAGAGGTATATCGTGAACATCATCAAAGTCATCATCATTTTCATTATCATCGTCATCGTCATCATCCATTCTAACATTAAATGAATCATGGATCAATGTATTTGTACCATCATCTTCAACTGTGTTATCAGTATGATCATCTTGTTCAATATGATCATTCACTTGTTCTCCATTAAACATAGACGCTCCATGATCCTGATCCTAATCTTGTTGTGAAAGCACTTCCTATGGACGATATGATGTAGGGTGTCTTTCCTTTAATATAAATACATGGAAACATCAATAGATATACATTAATATATGAAATATTAAAATAATACATACATTCACCAAAACTAAGAATATAAAAAACTTTATAATGCTAAACCTACAAATGGACGATATTCATTCCCCCCCTCAGTGTGTCGATGTTCCCTGTAGTGTTTTGTGGCTGTTGAGATCAATATTATTCTCCTCTTAAATCCCTTGCATTGAGTACACGGACAATAACATTTGCCATCGCCCCTTCATTTCGCTGCATCCCATAGTCTAACAAGTAATTGTTGGTTGTTTTCGTTTGGATCAAGAATATTTCTATTTGACATTTTGTCACAAACTTCGTGAATGAATACTATCGACAATCTTAAAAAATCAAGTTCCACACATCCAAATTTTCTCAAACGGAGGTTTGTCGAAGAATAAAAAAATCCTGACAAACTGTCTATTGAAGAAAAAAAAATTCCCGCAACCACCCGTTGAAGAATAAAACAATTCCTGAAACCGTCCGTCGACGAATAAATAATTTTCGCAAACCGTCCGTCACTTCTACAACAAAAATGTCGAAATGTTTCAAAAAGTTTAAATTTATAATGGCACAGTTGTCGGATATCTGACACCCTGAACATAGTTACCATTGGAAATATGGGACCAACAATTTGAAATATGACATTATTTTCTTTCAAAAAAACCTGCGGACGAGCATCGAAAATCCAACACATGGCCATTGAAAAACCTACGCCCAAGTGTTAAACATCCGACACATAGCTATCAAAAATTCGACACCAAAGTGTCAAAAATTCAACTCCCTGTCCGTCGAAAAATCGACTCCCAAGTGTCAGAAATTCGACGGCGCTCAAAATAATTCCTCATTGTTGTACTTTTCAATGATTGTTGTCCGACACTGTCGTCGATTTTCAAGTTCAAATCCTGTTGTGTCTATATATATATATAATTGACCTCGCTTGAATGTAGAGAGTCACTTACAAATCTAATCTAATCCATTAGGATCTTTAAACCTAAATATTAAAACCCAAAATAAAAATAAAACAAATTTTTAAACTAGAATAGAAACCCATATTTGTTGCAACCCATATTGACAACCTACGTAACACTTAACATCCCAACAAACCCACTTGAACTTAGTAAATTTGATTATGAACTAAAAAACTTTCCCTATATCACATTTGATATTTCTGTAATTTGATATTTTGTAAACCTGCAATCAATCAACCCCTTATATGGCCTTGTAACTTTGCCTCTCCACTGCAAAATAAAAGAGAAAATATAAACAAAATAATAAAAGATAGCTCACAGTGCATTAACAAAACAGAATTATGGTCCTGTAGCTTTGCCTTTCCACTACAAAATAAAAGAGAAAATATAAACAAAATAATAAAAAGATCACTCACACTGCATTAACAAAGCAGAAACATTCATAACTGCCAAATACTACTTACATAGTTTTCAAGAAGTGAAGATGGACTCTGAGCACCTAGCTAGGAGGAATCTGAAAAGAAGAAGGTGCCTCTCTCAAGGTGAGCAAGGAGCTGCAGATACCCTCAATGATTATTTACACTGGAGCTGCAGATACCCTGAGTGATTCCTCCAATCCCTCCTTATGTTCTTTACAAGATGCTCCCTCCAATCCCTTCAAGATGTTGCTATGGTAGGAAGTTCAAGGACGTGGACGACCCAGCCGCAACATTCAAGAAATACTTGGTGGCGTGATTAAGGACAACGAACCCTCTGAGACCGAGGAGGACATACCCACTGAGATTGAGCTTGGAGTAGCGTTTCTGGTGAGTCCTCCAGATTCTAAGATGCTCTTCTTCACTACATCATCTTCTCACTTCCTCCCTCAAATCTAAACACAGGCCCAAAACATAAAGAAACAAAACCCAAATAAACCAAAAATAAAATTAAAAATACCAAAATAAAATAAAATTTACACAATTAAAGTGAAAAACCAAAAGAAAAGAAGACAGATTAAGATTAAAAACTAATCAAGCATGGACATGCTTCAACCAAAAAAACCCAAAACAAACAAACAAACAAAAAATCCCAATTTATATTCTCAGCTCTCTCGGCTATTACTTCCAGCCAAACAAATACAAGAAACCCAGAGCGTAGGCAGATCCAGAGCTTTCTCGGCTCTTCGACTCTCTTCTGCATCCTCTAATATTTATGTTCTTCAGCTCTCCTTAGCTCTTCTTGGTGACCCAACTCACAAGAAATACCTCAAGTAATCCAGGGTTTTCTTAGGCTACCCAACTCACAAGAACTACCTCTCCTCCTTGGCTCTTCTTGGCGACCCAACTCACAAGAACTACGAGAGCTCTCTCGGCTCTTCGGATCTCTTCTGCACTCTCCAGCTAACAAGAACTCTCTTTGCTCTTGTTTACCTCTTCCACCATCTTGGCCAAACAAGAAAATATCCTTTTCGGTCTAAAATCAAAAATACTTTGTACCCTTGTGTTGAAGCTTGGAAAATCACAGGTAACAACAGTTAGGGATTCTCCCCAATAAACGTTCCCAATTAGCTCGTTACTGTTTCATATGGGGAATCTGTTCGGTTTACGTTCGGGCTACCGTATGTCAAGTAACAATTAAAATGTTTTACAAGTTACGGCTCGGTCCACCCTGTATATTTTTAGTTTTTTGTGTTTAAGGTATGATGTGCAAGTGCCTAACTAAAATGAAAACGATAGAGATAACGAGGAGGGTCACAATGTGATGCGCAGGTGCTTACCTCTCTCACATCTAAATCACAAACAACAAGGAACTAAATTAGACTTATTAACCTATCCCTAGGGAGAAAAACTATCATTAACGTTGAGTAATGTATTTCAGTGCATGTATTAGGAAATATCACAGATAGTTGTTAATTGTTTCAGAACACATGAACATCAATAGGAATATAAACAACAAGATAGCTTATTGTTAATTACAACCTTCATTACTCAAAGTGGAAATTTCACAGAATAAACCAGAGTACATTCATAACATGAAAAGAAATTCAATGAGTTAGAACGATCTCACAGTTAATGGAAATAAGCTGAAAATGAAATAGTTCACATTCAACTGGTCCATAGCAAAACATTTGAAACATTCCACAAAACTTTCTCCAGCGGAAACATGTGACTCTTTATTGTAAAAGGAAATAGTTCTTCTTACAATAGACTCTCAAAAAACGGTCTAGGAAAAGTCCTTTCTACATCTAAACTCTCCTATATTTATACAAAAACAAAACCCTTGGGCTGCCCCTTAATGTCTTTTGAGCTTCCCCAACCTTTCATTTCCAAAATTTTGTCTCTTAGCATGTGCACATAATTAATACAATATATTACATTTTAAATCAAAATTTTCAAAACACTTTATGAAGAAGGGCCAGCTTGGTCGTTGATGAATTTCTTCCATGCATGGGCCTCTGTTGCTATGCCTTCAAATCTGGAAGGCTCAAGAAATCGGATATTAATCTCATATTTAGAAGCCTGGTTCTTTACCCCTTCTATCCTGGCAGGACTCACGCGCAACTGATCTTCTAGTAGATGTATACTTACTGTTGCATGTGCCACTGCATTCTTCAAGATCCATTCATTTAGGCCCTTGACCTGTTGGATCTCTTGTTCGTCTTCCCGATACCTGTTATGTAGATGTTCTATAAACAATTCATGTTCTAGTATCGTGTCCAATCTTTTCTCTGCAGAAGTCTGGCATCTATTGTATGTAGCAAGAACTCTCCTGCAATATTCAGGACATGCTCCCCTTGTTTTCTTCACGGTTTTCTTGAACTCTTCCGCTACATTAATTGCAAATTCCAATAAATCATACTCTTGTTTTAAACTCTGTTGATCCTTAACTGCTAAACTCTGCAAGAGATTCCTTATTTGTTTCTTCCCAAACCATTCTTCCTGTTAGAATCTCCAAAATATCCTGAGATCTGTCCAAAAAATATGAAGTAGTGTCCAAAATTTCCTCTAATCTGGTGTCTATTTGTAAAATTTTACACCTTTCTTCCTCAATGCATATCTATAATTTGTGAATCTTCCTTCTTTGAGTTAGAACGTGTTCTTTCAAAGGCTGAATATCTGTCTTTTGTTCCATAGCATCTTTCAGTGATGTTGTTAATGAAGTGTTTTGCTCTTCTAAGGCTACCACCTGCATTTGATATTGCTTCTCTCTTTCCTCTATGGTAGCCTTCTCTGCTTCTAACTCAGCAACCTTGCTTTGTAACCTATCCTTCTCTGCACTTAGATTCTCATAGGATAATTGTAGATCATCTCTCTCAGTTTTCAACATTTGATGTTCTAGCTGTAGCTTTTGTAATTAAGCTAAGCTATCATGAGCATTCTTTTCCATTTTCTCTGTGGATATTTCTAGAGCATTATTATCCGCCTGCAGAGTCTGGAATTCCGTTCTTGAAGTCTTAACTTCATTCATCATGTCTTCATACTTCCTTTTCATCTTTTGACCTTCAGGAATCTGGAGCTGTGAACAAAGGACATACATCCACCATATGTAACTCAGCTTCATTATCCTAGTTGTTTTCTTCATTGTTTTGACCTCCAGTCATTAGTTTACACAATCCTTGTCCTTTTACTATGGATGGTAGTTTGAAATCAAGATCATATTCTTGTAAGGCAGTCACCCAGTTGCCTCTTCTTTCTCCTAATTCCTTTTGTACAAAAAGAGATCATACAGCTGGGTGTGGAACTATTACTTTGGTGCGATTCTTAAGTATATATGGCCTAAATTGTTTTACCGCTTTAAAAACTGCATAATCTTTTTTGTCAACTGCTGGATAATTCAATTCAGCTCCATGCATACCAGTGCTCATAAATGATATGGGGTACTCATCTCCCCCATCTTCCTTCTGTGTAAGCACAGCTGCCAATGAATCATCGGACGCAAAAGTGTATAGAATAAAATCCTTTTCGAAATTTGGACTTTTGAGTGATGGTGCATGAACAACAGACGTTTTTATCTTGTTGAATGCGTTCTTCTCCAAATCAATCCATTTGAATTGTACACTTTGTTTAACCATTTGCTGCAAAGGTTTGACAATTTGAGCAAAGTCTGGTACAAACCTTCACACAAAATTGATTGTCCCCATAAATGATTGCATACCCTTTTTATTATGGGGTAAAGGGATCTTTTCTATGGCCTTAATCCTCTCTGAGTCTATGGAGATCCCTTTGTTAGAAATAACATGACCCAGTAGCTTTCCTTCTATGACTGCAAACACGCATTTCTTAGGATTTAGTGAAATACCATATTTCCGACAATGCTCAAAAATCTGTTTCAAATGAAATGCATGTTCCTCTCTCTTTTTTGAAAATATTATGACATCATCTAGATAAACCACAACACTACAGCCAATCAAACCGAGAAAATCTATATCCATGGTCCTCTGGAAAGTAGCTCCAGCATTAATAAGTCCAAAGGGCATTCTCCTATACACAAAAGTTCCCCACTTGGTTCTGAATGTGATTTTAAGCCTATCTTCTTCAGCTACTAATACCTGATTATAACCAGAGAATCCATCTAATAATGAAATCAATTCATAACTTGAAACCATCTGTAATATTTGTTCCATGGGTGGAACTGGATAATTATCTTTATCGGACGCACGATTAAGGTTTCTGAAATCTACACAGAGCCTGATTTCTCCTGACTTTTTCCATACCGGCGCCAAGTTAGAAACCCATTCTGAATGTCTGACTTTAAATATGATTTTAGCATCCAACAATTTTTTTACCTCACTTTGAATTAAAGGTTCCAGCTTAGGATGCATCTTCCTCAAAGACTGTTGGTAAGGCTTGATTCCACCTTTAATTAGGATGACATGTTGTATGATCTTCGTGTCATAATTTTTAAGCTCTTCATAGGTCCAAGCAAACGCATCTTTGTACTGTTTGAAAAGACTAATGAACTTACTTCTTTCGCCCGGAGAACAACACTTCCCCAAATTTACATATTTGGGTTCAGCTTCAGTCCCCAAATTTATCAGCTCGAATTGTAAGGACGAGCTATGTGTCTTGACATTCGTTGGCTTTCTGAATTTGTTATCTAAATCAAACATTTGTTCCAAGGTCCTGACTTCTTTAGGAATAAAGTTCCTGAATTTTAATTCTGCTTGATGTTCTTCGTCATCTATTATTGCTCCTTTGAAAGTATCGTCATTCATTAAACACTCCAAAATTTGTTGATCATCGTCAAAAACCCAAAGATTTGTGATCATATCTAGAACAAAAGGCCTGAAAAGTAATTCAATAGAGTATCTATTATTTGAAGGTACCAGCCTTGCAGCTGAGGTAGCTAGTAAATCAGCTGCTGCATTCTTTAATCTAGGAATGGACACAATATTAAATGTATGAAAATTTATAAGCAAATCCCAAACTTCATTTTGGTAAGATTTCAAATGTGGTGAAATACAATGTATTTTGTTCCGAATTTTCTTAACAACAATCTCAGAATCTCCATATACTTTCAGATTTTTTACTTTCAATTCTATTGCTTTTTTAAGTCCCTGAACTAGTGCTTCGTATTCGACTATGTTATTTGTGCATTCGAATTCTAACCTACAAGAAAAAATATATTTATTTTTTCTTGGATTAATCAGAACACAGCCAGCCCTTGATCCTTCCAATGTTTTAGAACCATCAAAATAAAGAGTCCAAAAACTATCTACCTCTACTAAATTTGAATTACAAACTACATCTAAAACTAGATCTACTATATTACAGTCAATCTCATTAGCCCGCGAAAATCGAAGGAGATCAGGTTGGGTATCAAGTATATTGCTGGCTTCTTCGGCTTGGTAATTTCCCGGTTCCAATTCAATGAAATAATTTCCCAATACAGAGTTTACTGGTTCATTTTTTCCCTTTAATTGAGTGACATTGTATTTAATTTGAGGCTCTCTTAATAATTTTATTTGATTTGGACTTCCCTTATGAGGTAACCATAAATGTGACCAATCTAATGCAAAATATCCTTCTAACCTTGCCGACCAGTCTTGACTCAAAACCAGTCCATAAGCATCTAGTATGTTTGCTACTATAATGTCGATGTACTGACATACCCTCTCATCTACAGATAAGTGAATCAGAACATCCTCCATTTCTCCTATTATTTTTACAGCTATCCCATCTAATTGAAGAACTTTCCAAGTAGATGGTTTAGGTTGACCATTGATTTTCTTGCAAACTGAAAGTGGCATAACATTGACTGATGCTCCTGAGTCTACTAAACAGTTGTGCACATTATAGTTGAAAATTTCAAAAGTTAGGAGAAATGCTAGGGTTTTATACTTAGACTTCCCTCTCACACTTGCCTCACCAATTTCTTCCTCAGGTTGGTTATCAGTGGGAGGTTCCTCTTCTGGTATCTCAAGTGCTTTTAAAAGTTTCTCTTTTTGCTGAGGTAAATTACACATTTCAAACAATGAGATATTTGCTTTAGCTTTTCTAATGTCTTCCACAATATCATACCCCACCTCAGGTTCTTTGAGATTCTTCTTGACATTATCAATCTTATCTTCAACAGGCTTAAGAGGTGTGTTGATTTTCTTTGGATCTTGATTTGAAATGGCAAATTCAGGTATTTTACCAGTTGCAGTGTTCTTTTGTATCTTCTTCATGTTTTCTTGAAGTTTCTTAATCTTAGGAAGTATTGACTTATCTTCTTTTAACAAACTCTGACTTCTTGGTGTCACATTGGTTTCTGGTGTTTCCTCCTGTTTCAGAAAATCTTCTTCTTCTGTACCAAACATAGAGACACAGTCCCATAAAACTAAAGTATCTTCCTCTTGTTTTTATGTAAATTGATTATCTTTTTCTTCCTCCTTACCAGTTTCTGTCAGTTTGGAGTCCAATAATTGATTCATTACTAATGTCATAGAATTAATCCATTGTGGGCAATTCTTCTCAGAATGAGGTTGTTGATGAAAGGTACAAAAATTATCCATGCCTACATCAGTTAAATTCATCGTTGCAGGACTGTGTGGAGGAGGTTTAGGTTTACTATTGTCTTCCCTTTTTTTATAATAAGGCTTATATGATTTGTGAGCCTCCTTCTCCTTTTCTATATCTATCACTCTGTTGGATAACTTCTGCATCATCTTCACCATTCCTTCAAAATACTGTGATCACTCATCCTTAGGCTTAGTTAGTAATAAAGGTTTCTTGTTTCCAAAAGTCTTTTCTTCTGACTGCACAAGGTAATTTTCTATACTCTCCATCTCAGCCTCTACCTTATCAGCTTCTTCATAAGTCTATGCTAATGTAGGTCTCACTGATCTCTTGGAAAACATGGCTAGATCAGGCCCAAGGGCTGAGGTATAGTATTCAATTAGAGCATTTTTAGATGGATTATCAGCTGCAATGAAATTGTTTAGGTACGCATCAAATCATTGAGTGAAATTATGCACTCTTTCTTTCCTTTCTTTCTTTATAGCACATAACCATTTCATTAAAGCTGCATGAGTTTTTTGGACTGCATATTTACTTCTAAACATTCTCTCAAATGTGTTCCAGTCTGTGATTGAATTTGCAGGAAGTGCAAAATACCATGAGGCTGCTTTTCCTTTCAAGGTGTGGGGAAACAATCTACATATTGCATCTTCATGCTCTCCAGCTCGTAGTCCTTCTACAACCAAATAAAAACTCTGTAAATGATCATCTACTAGAACTCCTTCACTTGGTTCAAACTTAGGCAACATCTTGTCAAAAGCATGAGGAAAATCATGCAAGGGAGGTGTCAAATTTAAAGGCGACCTAGCCCTCCAAGCAGGTTGTGGAGGTGGCTGGTTTGCATTTACATTAGCCATAATTCTGAGTGGAGAATGAGGTTGTGACTGAACAGGGGTCTAGAAAGGTGAACAGTAAGGTGAACCTGGATCCAATTGATTTAAAGGTTGGTCAACTTCTTGTAAGGTTGCTTCTACTAGTTCTTCAAGATCCTCTACCAGTACTGAATCTTCTAATTGAGGACGATCTTTCTTCTGATACTCTCTTCTAGGTAGGATAGAAATAATAGGTAATCCTCCAATCCTTTTCGCATATGCCCTAGTAATTCTTCTTAAATCATCGACCACTTCATTATCGACAGGATACAGATACCCTTTCTCTTTATCTTTAGGCGTGGGTTTGTGAAGCAAAATACTTTCAGAACTGTCACCGGTGGAGTGATTTCGAGGAAGTGAGCTTCCTCGGCCAGCCATGCACTGGTGGCCCTCCTTCTAGCGCCAAAAACTGTTGAGGCCTGGAAAATCACAGGTAACAACAGTTAGGGATTCTCCCCAATAAACGTTCCCAGTTACGGTCCGGTTTACGGTCCGGCTACTGTAGGTCAAGTAACATATAAAACGTTTTACCAGTTACGGGCCGGTCCACTGTGTATATTTTTAGTTTTTTGTGTTTAAGGTATGATGTGCAAGTGCCTAACTAAAATGCAAACGATAGAGATAACGAGGAGGGTCACAATGTGATGCACAGGTTCTTAGCTCTCTCGCATCTAAATCACAAACAACAAGGAACTAACTAAGACTTATTAACCTATCCCTAGGGAGAAAAACTATCATTAATGTTGAGTAATGGATTTCAGTGCATGTATTAGGAAATATCACAGATAGTTGTTAATTGTTTCAAAACACATGAACATCAATAGGAATATAAACAACAAGATAGCTTATTGTTAATTACAACCTTCATTACTCAAAGTGGAAATTTCACAGAATAAACCAAAGTACATTCATAACATGAAAAGAAATTCAATGAGTTAGAACGATCTCACAGTTAATGGAAATAAGCTGAAAACGAAATAGTTCACATTCAACTGGTCCATAGCAAAATATTTGAAACATTCCACAAAACTTTCTCCAGCGGAAACATGTGACTCTTTATTGTAAAAGGAAATAATTCTTCTTACAATAGACTCTCAAAAAATGGTCTGGGAAAAGTCCTTTCTACATCTAAACTCTCCTATATTTATACAAAAACAAAACCCTTGGGCTGCCCCTTAATGTCTTTTGAGCTTCCCCAACCTTTCATTTCCAAAATTTAATCTCGTAGCATGTGCACATAATTAATACAATATATTACATTTTAAATCAAAATTTTCAAAACACTTTATGAAGAAGGGCCAGCTTGGTCGTTGATGAATTTCTTCCATGCATGGGCCTCTGCTGCTATGCCTTCAAATCCGAAAGGCTCAAGAAATCGGATATTAATCTCATATTTAGCATCCTGGTTCTTTACCCCTTCTATCCTGGCAGGACTCAGGCGCAGCTGATCTTCTAGTAGATGTATGCTTACTGTTGCATGTGCCACTGCATTCTTCAAGATCCATTCATCTAGGTCCTTTACTTGTTGGATCTCTTGCCCATCTTCCTGATACCTGTTCTGTAGATGTTCTATAAACAATTCATGTTCTGGTATCGCCTCCAATCTTTTCTCCGGAGAAGCCTGGCATCTATTGTATGTAGCAAGCACTCTCCTGCAATATTCAGCACATGCTCCCTTTGTTTTCTTCACGGTTTTCTTGAACTCTTCCGTTACATTAATTGCAAATTCCAATAAATCATACTCCTGTTTTAAACTCTGCTGATCCTTAACCGCTAACTCTGCAGGAGATTCCTTATTTGTTTCTACCCAGACCATTCTTCATGTTAGAATCTCCAAAATATCCTGAGATCTGTCCAAAAAATATGAAGTAGTGTCCAAAATTTCCTCTAATCTGGTTTCTATTTGTAAAATTTTACACCTTTCTTCCTCAATGCATATATGTAATTTGTGAATCTTCCTTATTTGAGTTAGAACGTGTTCTTTCAAAGGCTGAATATCTATCTTTTGTTCCATAGTATCTTTCAGTGATGTTGTTAATGAAGTGTTTTGCTCTTCTAAGGCTGCCACCTGCATTTGATATTGCTTCTCTCTTTCCTCCGTGGTAGCCTTCTCTGCTTCTAACTCAGCAACCTTGCTTTGCAAACTGTCCTTCTCTACACTTAGATTCTCATAGGATAACTGAAGATCATCTCTCCCAGTTTTCAACATTTGATGTTCTAGCTGTAGCTTTTGTAATTCAGCTAAGCTATCCTGGGCATTCTTTTTTCGTTTTCTCTCCGGATATTTCTAAAGCATTCTTATCCGCCTGCAAGGTCTAGAATTTCGTTCTTGAAGTCTTAACTTCATTCATCATGTCTTCATACTTCCTTTTCAGCTTTTGACCTTCATCCCTTTCCTTCTTCAAAGTTTCTTTCAATTGTGCTACATTCTTTCTTGACTGCTCTAGGTCCGTCATAATCCTGTCCACGTTGTCTTCAGTTGCTTGGGTTAATGCTACCCCAGCTCTTGCTATCAATCTTGGATCTGTATTTGTTCCATGCACCAATGTTTTATCTGTTATCATCTTTCTCGACTGTCCTCCAGTTTTGACCTTTTTCTCAGTTCTTTTTACAATTCTTTTCTTCTCCTTATCATAGAAAATAGTACTAAAGTCAGGAACTTCCTCCCCTTCTGTAGGCATGAAAGGGATCAAATCTATCCCAGAAAATGAAGCTTGTCCCAGTGTACTGCCAGAAGATGCAGCAGGCTCTGAGGAATCAGGATTAGATTGTCCATGTCCTTGATCTATTTGATCTTGCCCTCCGTGTGTATCTACCTGCTCTATAGTCTGTTGGTCCTTTTGAGATCCTATTAATCTCAAACCTTCACTTTCTTCTTGCTTTTTCTTGATTTTTTCTTCTTCTTTTCTCTTTCTCTCCTCCTCTTCCTTCCTTGTTGCTTCCTCTGCAGCTCGCTTTTTTTCTTCTTCTTCATTCTTCAACCAGCTCTTTGCTTCCTGTGCTAGCCTTCTATCATCTTCTTCTCTCTTTTTCTCCTCTTCTTCTTCCAATGTCTTAGTCTTCTCCGAAGTTTTTCCCTTTCCACCCATAGTAGTTATTTTGTGTTTAAACCTCTTTTTAAGGGCGGTTATGTTCTTTGCACTTCTGAATGTGACCTCATCCTTGTCCCAAAAATCAGTATATTCAAAATTAATTCCCGCTTCCTTGCAGTAATCTGCTACTTTATTTCGGGAGTCATTCCTATGAAAATTCATTTCGCCAAAATGAAAATGCTCCAACTCCTGACCAAATTCTGCAGCCTGTTTTACTCTTGAAAACTTGTAGCTGCCAAGCAGGAAAGGCACTGCAGGATATGTTGCCTTTTTATGCTTAAACAGGAAATTTCCTACACCATCAATATACACTTGCCTAACTGCCTCTTTGTGTAGTAAATAGTCAGTGGCATACTTAGGGAGTAGGGACGGGGCTCTGGAACCACCATACATTCTTATATACAACCCATCCTCGGTCAAATAATAATCTCTGAATTCCTTGATGACCTTGAATGCTTCCTCATACATGCAATTGCATTCAGTCAGGAAAATGAGGGTATATAAGGGCATGATAAAGTGCTCGCAGCTTTCTCTGTAATAGCTATGATATTTATGGGCTCATAACAATTTATATGCTGCGTACACTGGGGTTCTATCCCTCTCCCAGTTACATCTCAACGCTGGAAAAGACTGAGTGCAGAGTATACAGTCAATCAGGATAGAGCTCATATAGAACTCGGATTTCTTTTGTGATACCCCTCCTAAGGCAGCTGATATGCATGCTGAGAGGCTGTTTGACACAATGTTTGACCAATTGAAAATGGTTCCTTGAGTAGCCACATAGAAAATAATTGGTATCCACCCTATCTTGAAACTCTTTATGTGTGCTCTGCCAAAGATCCTATATAACATCAGTGCAATGAACCTATAGGGAGTACGAAGAGTAGAAGTGTCATACTCTCCAGAAGGTCTAGTTTGGAAGTCTTTTCTGGGGATCATCATTCTTTTTATTGTCTCCACTAGATCCATAGTTGTCTCCTTTAATCAACTTTTGGTCAAATAAACCTAGGCTGAGGGCAGATGATAGGCCATAGAGACATATGCAGGGCTATATGCAACATAGCCCTCCTTAGCAGTATTTTCCAAAATCATTGTGGTTACATCTTCCCTAGGCATAATCCAGCCTATCACTTCTGAACGGGGGAACAACTCAGGTCTTGTGGCTACTTTCATGAGAGCTGATTTCTCAATGTTGGCATAGATGGTGAACTCCTCAAAACCCGCATCAGGTACATTATGATTGGCTATCATCCTGTAAATCTCTCCCCACTTGTAGTCTGGTTCGACCCTAGTGGAAGCTTTGGTATATTCATATATATACTCTACTTTGGTGATGAGCTCAACTTCAGGTTCTCCCTCAACCATAGGAGCCTTCTTCTTTTATCTCTTCAACATGTTTTCGTTACAATAATCACCCTATCACATTCAAAACATGTTCTTAGACCAACTAGGCTATTATCAAGTGTTTTAAACAATAAACAAAAACTATATCAATTTGTTTACCTCCTCAATATGCATGCTAAAAAATAAACTACACACAGTATTCAATGCATGAAAGAATTAAGGAAAAATAAAATTCTTGCAGGCTACTTCTTAAAATTCCTAAGCCTAAATGTCTACAAAATTCTCCATCTAACTCGGGCCGCAACAAACTGATCCGATGTCAAATATGGATGAATCAAACTAATCCTACTGACTATCTTCAAAACCAACTCAAAAGCATTAAACCCTATGCATCGCTCATCCTGTTGAAAAACCCTAAACCGACCAAAAATGAAAAAAAAAACCCGCAATCCCATGGAATAAGGTAAGTGCAAGCAAAAGGTTTAAACCCCCCTAGGCGGCTATGGACAACCCTAAAAACGGGTGGTGCAGACAGTGAAATGCTTGTCTGCACCGTGCCCTAATCTTTCGCACTGGAGTAAAAGTATCCATAACGGCTCAAACAATTACGCAGAGTCAAAGTTCTTTCGCTAACGAAAACTGCAAACAGCTAAACTCTTCACCCTTAAAGAAAAAATCATGCAAACCGTAAAGGCAAACATCCTTTTATGCGAACAAACCTAACTCACGGAAAACCTAACCAGGGGAAAAAACCTAACAGTTCCAAATCAACCAATAGAAATCAAAACAATAAGGTCGTAGTTCACTTACCTGGCAAATGATAACGCAGTCGACGGGATGAAAAAACCTTCACAGGAGCAACGTGAACGAATCAAGTCCGGACAGCTGGGCGGGTGTGAATCGATGCAAACGACAAGTACTGTAGCAAACGACAAGTTTAAAAGACGGATAAACAATAAAATAATACCTCCCTCATATATATAACCTTCGGCAAAAACTGTCGGTGGGGATAAAACCCTATCGGCAATCACAACATAAGTCAATCGGAAGAATAGTTCGGAGGGTGGCTGCAACAGCGGGCGCAAAACCAACTACGAACCCACGATAACTTTTAAGTCTATCGGCATCGACACCACTAAGCACTAAGCGCAGCAAGACTAAACATCCTCCATAGTGTCGACGACATAAAAGACTAGCATCGCGACTCGGCTCGTTCTAATGACTATCGGAGATCGAAAACTCTAAACTCTATAGAGTCGGCGAGGAAAAGCACTAACTCTCGGAACGTCAAAACTGAACATCCTCCGCAGTGTCGACGACGTAAAGACTGGGACTCCGGTTCACTGTTGTAGAACATTCCGATATCGATAAAAAGCCATCGACAATCAAAACCCTAAGTGTTAAGCTCGAAAAACAAAAGGAAGACAAAAGAATCTACGGTTTCAACGTATTAGCGAGGAAGACTAAAGTACTTCCGATAGACTTGGCCATTCGGCTTCTGCAACGTCGGAAAGACAGTCTACTATGCTTCCGATATCGGAAGGATAGTCGACTAGTCTTCCGATGCAGAAAATGAAAAAGATCAACTTTTAAGCAAAAGATTTGAACTTTAGTGAAACCAAATATTCCTAGGCTAGATCTAATAGAAGCAAATCAAAGGAGGGGCCCTAAAATTTAAAATTTTGGGGAAAAAAATTGCAGCTGCAACAACTTGGTTCGATACAACATATAAAATTTGAAATCCGTTATTAACTTCTAAAATCCACATACAACTATCACACAACCGAAAACACAGTTTACCATGTTCGACGATGTCCATTAAATTTTGAAATGTGACCGTGAATGAAATCCAGCATTAGTAATGATGGCTTAATAGGTCATAATGTATAAGACATGCTTATTGGTGCCTTTATTAAAAGGAGGAAATTATAATATTTCTTACCAAACATAATGTGTACTTTCAAATTTATAAAGAGATCCAGGCCAATTTTGGCATGTGCTTGTTCAATGGGCATCCTCGTAAAATGAGGGCACCCTTAGGTTAACGTTTATTAAATTTTGAAATTTGGCATTGCTCATTTATGAAATCAAGTTCTTCAATACATATTTAAGCCAACATCACATCAAAATTTGAAAAGATGACAAGTGACGATATCGCGTCGCCACCCCCTGGGGCACCGGTTTCAAAGATTGCATCATCACTTAAGAGCTAATTATATTTGAAATAAAATAGTTTCTTAAAAATAAATTTAATAAATAAAATTGTTGCTATAGTTTTTAAATTAAAATGGTGTACGAATAAATCAATAAGAATGGAGTGATTCATATATATCATGCTATCGCATAACATAACAATCCTCAATATATAACTATAACTCGAACTTCAAACTTGGTAGTGGGTGAACTCCCCAACCCCAATCAAAAGTTGCTTCATAAATTCCCTCAAAATATCCACTCTACAACCCAGCATTAAAGAATTATCTTTATGATTGATATGACATACACCTTACTTTCCACCTATTTGATTTTGATAAAGGTAGATTCCATTCTGATTTCTTCCCTTCATTTTAGCGAGACACGATATTTATTTTACACGGTTGTAGATAAAGTTAGTATCATTATGAATTTGACAACTCTTCCATCCCCTCCATGATTCTATGAAGTCCTCTTTTAGCCAAAGTATTCCTTATTATTAAAATTGGCACATGGAAACATCACAATCCCATATCCATTCAATTAAAAAAAGGATGTTTAATGGGTGGCCATACACGAGCAAAGAAAGAGACCACCGACAGTTTTTTGTTAAAAACAAAATGATGAATGCGACCTCCCTATTGTGTACATTTTAGGTGACGTAGCAATGTCAGTGCCAATATCGATATGTTTTAAAATTCTGACATGTTCAATCAGCCAAAAAAAGTATAGAGTAGTACTTTGGGAAAAAAAAATACTACAAAACTTAAATTTAATTAATGCAATCATAAAACTTGAACTATAGTGATATTTAATTAATATAATCAGAAAATTTGAATTAATAATAATAATAATAATTTGTTTTTAAACCTTTTATTTAGTTAGATATCAATAATTTTTAGTGATATTTAATTAACATAATCATAAAATTTGAATTAATAATAATTATTATTATTATTTTTAATATAAATTTTATTTTAGTCATACTTGATTAATATAATCATAAATTTTGAATTAATAATAATAATAATAATAATTTGCTTTTAAACATTTTATTTAGTTAAACATCAATCTTTTGTACATGATTTATTTTATTTTATTTTGAGACAATAATTTTTTAATGACTAAAGATTATAGAGAGTTAGCAATGTCTTAAGTAGTAAGGAAGTGGGTTTCATGGCTATGCGGCACGGTCATGGCAACAAGCCTCATCGCAGCTGTCTCCTGGAGGCTGGACCTTGGGTGCCTCTGAACCTCGGTTTGGATGGATGGTCTGCTCTGAGTCGCTATCTCAGGTATGTTTGGGGCTCTTTACGAGGTCTTGTCACCTATTAGTCTTAGTGATGGCTTTTACCGATTCTGTCGGTTTGGATTGACCATTGGGCACATGGAGTCCCTCCCCTGTCATAGGGGACTAGTACCAACCATGTATTAAAAAAGTGGGAACAGTCGTTGCTATAATTTTGATGGGTTTTGGTTGTTATTCCTGCAGTTAGGTATGTTGTGAGTTGCATGGGGGTTTTACGTTGTTTCCCCTAATTTGTTGTTCTCTGGGTCATGATTGTTTGTTGTTTTGGTCTGCTTTTCTGTCGTGGACTAGAATCCTGGATTTCTGACAGTCGAAACCTCGTTTTGATCTTATGGGTTGTGTTGGATTATTTTTTCACTCCACCATTTACAAGGGCTCGGTCAGGCAGGGTTCCGGGCTTGTGGTTGTGTCTATTTGTGTCGGTGTATTGTAACCCAAGGTGACATTGTGGGTTATAACGGGTTGACTTCTCACAACCTTTGGTTCTCTGCCCAACTTTTGTTGCCCTTTGGGTGGTTGGGGGCTGGTTTACTGCTTGTTTTCTGTGGACTATTGTTGTGGTGTTGAATAGGGTTTTGTCTTGGGGTTGTTTGACCCCATTGTGTACCTAGTTGGCTTGGGTGGTGGGAGTCTTGGGTTCGGAGGGACTGACACCAGATTGTGCGGGTGGGTGTTTTTTTCTCTTGTTTTTTGTTGCCGAGACTCGGGACAATGGATGGTCCTTCTCATGCCCGGTCTAAACACCACGGCAAGACTGTTAAGGCCCAGGAGGGCAAACTCAGCTATGTTCTGGGCTGTGATGTGTATATTGATAGAGTGGGCACCTTATGCTATCGGGCTTTGATCGACATACTGGAATATTGCAGCTTGGGGAATAAAGAGTGGACAGAGTGGGGGACGGTCCACTGGGATCCCATACTGACCTATATCACGACCATCAGTTTGTTGGCGAAAGGATGGCTGGTATTTGTTTTCTTAGAAGACTCACATGCATCCTTGATCTTGAACTCGTTATGGAATATTGGTACGGGCTCTCTGGTCTTAAATCGGTGGCACTCGCCTTTGACCCTTTGCGGGAGCGAGTGGTAAAGAGGCATCTATGGCTGCTACTCATGGCACTGCCTTTTCCTCTCTGGAGCAAGGACTTCCTGGTGGGGGTGGCGAACACCATTGGTCGCTTTGTCGCGATGGATGATGACTTTCAATTGATATATGATAAATGCATGGCGTGTGTACTGGTCGAAATGAACATCTCTAGGGGACTTTCGACGAAGATCGAGATCCAATGCAATGAGATGGCCATCTATCAAAGACTTGACTATCTCAATGTCCCGTTTAGATGTAATCATTGTCATGATGTCGACCATCTCAGGCGTTCATGCCTGGTTCTTCTACATGGCTCAAGCTCCTCGGCTTTATCTGATGTGTCGCGGTCCCCAAGTTGTGGTGATCGGACTCCTGAAGGACCACCTCTCCCTCCTCCTAGTGTCCAGACGAATTCCTCGGATGGGCCTACTTGGAAAAATGTTAGGGTTGGGGATGATGGGATAAGCAAGAGGCTTGACAAATTCTTATTCTCAGCATCCCTTGTGCCCTCTTTGCAGGGTTACAGTGTATGGTCGACTATAGTAGATGTCTCAGATCACTATCCCATTTGTTTGGAATGGAATGCCTCGGTTGCTGTCACTTTTCCCTTTAAGTTTAATTGGGCATGGCTCATGGAGGAGGGTTTCTCTTAGCTAATTTCAGATGAATGGTCCTCCTTGATGTCCTTGCCTATTCAGGATGGTATGAATTGTCTGTCTTACAAGCTTCAATGTTTAAAACCCAAGGTAAAGTGCTAGATGAAGGATAAGGCTAAGCTTTTGAAATTGGAATCTACGGAGATAGATGTGAATATTCATGAACTTCTTGCAGCTTGCCCCTCAGGCATACTTTCTTTGGAAAATTCTAGGTTGCTAAAGATCCACAGAGACAGGAAGAAATTTATACTTGCTCACGATCTCCTTACTTGGCAATTGAAAAGCAGGGTTAAGTGGGACACTTTGGGGGATGCCAATACAAAGTTCTTCCACTCTATGGCATTGGCTCACAGGAATTACAACTCCATTTGGGCTTTGCAAAATGAAGACTTGGCTTGGGTTGAATGTGATGAACAGTTAAAAGCACTAGGTGTTAAGCATTTCTCTGGAATCTTTAAGGATGATGAACATACTAATATTGTAGATCAGTTAAAGGTTGTCAAACTTTCCCCTGCTTTTCTATCCAATGAAGAGGCTGATATCTTTGCTTCTTAAATCTCTCTAGGTGAGGTGGAGGGGGGCCTGAAATCATTCAAGAAAGACAAAAGCTCAGGCCCATATGGTTGGTCGGTGGAGTTCTACTTGGGATTTTTTGAGTTGGTTAAAGATGATCTTTTGGCTGCAGTTGAACACTTGCGGGCTGCGGGGATGGTTGCCTCATCCCTTAACTCTACCTTTATCTCTTTAATACCAAAAAAATAAAAACCAGTCACATTTGCAGACTTTAGACCTGTCTCCCTGTGTAACTTGTCCTATAAGCTAATATCTAAAATTATTGCTCTCAGACTTAAGCCCTTCCTGGATAAGTACATCTCTCCTGAATAGTTTGGCTTCCTAAAAAACAGGCAGATCATTGAACTAGTGGGAATTACTCAAGAAGCCCTGCATACTATAAAGACAAAAAAAGATGCGCCCTGGTTCTCAAACTTGACTAGGTAAAAGCTTTTGATAGGGTAAATTGGACATATTTGAGATTAATTCTGCTTCAGATTGGAATCTCTCTGAAGGGGGTGAACTGGATCATGGGTTGTATCATTTCTGCTATTTTTGCTTTGCTCATCAATGGCTCACCTTCAGGTTTCTTTACTGCTTCGAGAGGAATCAGACAGGGCTGTCCCTTGTCGCCCTTACTGTTTATTTTTGTCATCGAAGGTCTCAGTTTGCTTATAAAAGATGCTAAAGGGGGTGGTAGGCTCAGGGGCATCAAATTTTCAACATCCCTTGCCCTTACTCACCTGCTCTTCGTTGATGATGTAGTGTTATTTGGTCTAGGCACTTTGGAGGAGTGGATGGCTTTTGAAGTTATCCTTGAGACCTTCTGTTCCGCTTTTGGCATGTGTATAAGCATTGACAAATATGGTTATCTCTTTAATGAGCTGAGGGAGGGTGTATTGGATAGCATACGTCTCTTTCTACCATACAATGTCGAGCCCATTCATGTGGGGTTTAAGTACTTGGGATATTTTATCAAACCGTTGGGCTATGAAGTGAAGGACTGGCTCTGGCTGTTGAAGAGGTTTGAAAAAATAATTGGAAATTGGACTTTCAAGCTCCTTTCACTGGGAGGTAGGCTTGTTCTTATCCGGGCTGTACTATCAAGCTTACATGTCTATTGGTTTGCTTTAGCTTCGTTTCCGGTTTCTATACTCAACAAGATGAGACAAATGATCTTCTCCTTTCTGTGGGATGCCAACAAGAACAGATTTCGGTTTCATCTAGTGGATTGGCAGACTCTGGCCAGGCCATTTTATTTTGGGGGCTGGGGCATAAAAAACTTATGTTGGTTCAGCATCTCCTTAAGACTTAAGAATCTTTGGTTGGCCCTTAAGGGTTCTGGAATTTGGCACCATGTTGTCTTTGCAAAGTACTTAAAGGAGCAACCTATGGATGTTTGGTTGAGAAATAAAAATTTCGTGATCAAAGGAACCTCCATTATCTGGAATGGGTTTTTAAAAACCCTTTCTTGGCTTGGTAGATGCCTGAGTTGGAAGGTAGGTAATGGACAGGATGTTATTATTGGCTCTAACCCAGTGTTAGGTACAAGAGAGTGTCACTATTTTGCACAGGACTTAAGATCTTATCTCTGTGACTATGGGATTATAACCCTTCAGCATGCTCGAAATCCACTTCAGCATGCTTGAAATCCCATGGATAATTCTTAGTCGTATTGGTTGTTTGCCGATGATCTAGAGTTGGGGGGTGAATGGAAGTCTGTTTGGGACTCTTATATTTTGGGTTTGTAGCATGGAGGTATTCGTCTGACTGACGATTCATACTCCTTGATTTGGTCGCATAACAAAAAAAATGGGACAATCATACGACAACCCTGGTTTATGACTTGATTGTCATCACACATTTGGCTCCGAGCAAGGAAAAAAGCATGACTAGACTTTGGGGCCATAGCTTCCCACTGAAGCTCAAAAGCTTCGTATGGCTAGCATTAAAAAATAAAATGTTGACATGGGACAATCTGGTGGGAAGAGGTTGGTCTAGACCTGGTCGATGTTGGTTTTGTCACTCGGAGGAGGAATTTGTTCAACATTTATTTGTGGAGTACCCTTTACTATTTCTATTTTTGAAGCACTAGAAAATATCTATCATTTCACGATCCCTGTCTTAGTTGGCTCCCTTGTAGAGTTCTTGGACTACTGGGTGATCCACAATCCCACTCACTTCTACACCCCTTTTTTCGTGTTCTGGTGCATTTGGAATGCATGAAATAAAGGAATTTTTGAGGAAAAAAGAATCACTCCATGTGCTCTCACCAGCAAGGTGGATTCTTATATTCATAGCTTCCCAGTACCGAAAAAAAAGAAAAAAGTTAGAATCATTGGCCTTGCACTTGTTTTGGTCTATCTGGTCGGTTTTTTTGATGGTGCTGCAATAGAAGGAAAAGGAGGGGCAGGGGTTTATCTCGCTATCAGTAGTGATCATTTTTTTCATATCAAGATGGGGTGTGGTTTGAGTACGAATACGAGGGCTAAATTGTTGGCCTTGTGGGCTCTTCTGTACTGGGCAAAAGCTTTGGGGATTCCCTCTCTGTACATCTTTGACGATTCCTTAGTGATCATCAACTGGGCATTGGGTAAGGCAGCTCTGACTTGCCTTGCTTTAGATTATTGGTGTGAGGTCATTAGACAAATGATGCCAAACTTTCTCAGAATAGACATGCAACATATTTACAAAGAGCACAACCAGTGTGTAGATGGCCTCTCCAAGGAGGCCCTGATATTGGACCTAGGCCTTTGCCATATATCTGAGTTTTTTGATGAGTCTGTTTTTGAGGTTGGTGATTTTATGCTCTTTTGAGCTATGTGCCGGAGCTGGGCTCTCCTTTTTCTTTTTTTGGGCACTGTGTATTGTAGCAGAACCTTTATTTTTCTGGTAGTTTTGGGATCTTGGACCTCCTTGGAGGTGCCTTCTGGTCGCTCTTTGTGCTCTCTCGATATATGTATGGATGTCATAGGAGAACTCCTAGGGTTTCTCCTTTTCATGCTGAGTTTTGACCTTATGTGGTCTGGCACATATTGTGCTATTTGCTTGGATCAATATCTCTTGATATGCTGATGTCTGTATGGTCTTATACCAGTCATGTAATATGCCCTTTGATTCATCATGAATACCAAGGACATGATTTTTTCTTTTGAAAAAAAAAAAAAGTGGGTTTCACACTCCCATTTATATTCAAAATTTCAAATTTCTAAGAGACATTGACTTATTGTGATAAAGCTAAAAGATAGGTACCTTTTGAATAAAATCCTTTCTAAAATGTATCTTCGAACTTCTGGCTAAATCATAAATTTCCTAGTGGATGTTGACTTGCCCTTATTAACATTAATCTAGCTGGAGGTCACAGGTTTAAAACCGACACGGGGTAGGGTTGCTCATTGGCTTGTTGTGATAAGGCTCGAAGGGTAGGCGGCCCCTGGGATAGAGCCTCACCTCGATGGGCTTTGAGACGTCTCGACTCCTACTAAGTGACAAGTTATTGGTATATCTGGCTTGCAAGTCACAAATTATTGATATATCTGGCTTGTAAGCTGTTAGATATACTCTTGAAAGATTGTTATTCTCATGGTTAAAAAAAATACATTAATCTAAAATTTATTATAATAACCAATATGATTTTTCCATGCGAATCACTCATTCTCCTATATTTAAAAAAAATATAAAATATATACCTTACTCTTTTTTTTTTTCATATGGAAATATGCACGGAAACCCATCAATACTTCCCCACATTAATGGATGGTAGAGGTGGTAAACAGTTGGCCATCCTCGCAGAAGGCCTAACCCCAAAGAACTCAAGGCTTAAACCCGTGACCTCACCCCAAACCGAGAGAATGTGTGCATGTCTTACCAATTGAACTAACCTTTAGACTAATATAAATATAAATATAAATATAAATATAAATATAAATATAAATATAAATATAAATATACCGTACTCTACCCCTTAGAATTTGTACCTATAACCTTAAAAGAAAAACCAAAACCGATACATAACCGTTCAACACACAATTACACCAATATGGTTAGATAATCTAAAACCTCTTTGTAATTTGCGATTCCGACAAAACCATCAAACTTCAAAATTTTGTTCCGTCTCCAATGGGTCCAAACAATCCAATTCAAATATTAAAATTATATTTGTAAAATACAATAATGATCGCAATCACAATATGGGACAAGATTGGCCCGAAAATCGAAGTTTGCCTCGGTACACTGAGTTAAGTGCATTTGGAGGTGGATTGGGGAACGTGGCTGCGGATAGGTTCAAATAATTGCATCCAGAGAAGTGGGCAATGAAGAAGCCTTGTCTGTAACAGGCAGGGAAGCAAAGCAATGATGAAGGAAGGTAGTGGAGGGAGTGGGTATGTAGACAATTCAGAGCACAATGCAGGACAGAGGAGGCAAGCAATAATCTGCCTCATAGCTGGTTTTCTGCCATTTGCCACCATACTCCATGTTTACTTGTCATATTCTTCTTCTTCATTCTACACAACAATTACTAGTGCGCCTCTCTCATACAGCCCTTCTACTCAACTTCCATCCAGTCATGCCTCAGAAACCGCTGTGGAGAGCGTTATCAACACAACAACAACTAGTGCGCCTCTCTCCTACAGCCATTCTACTCAACCTCCATCCAGTCATGCCTCAGAAACCGCTGTGGAGGGTGTTATCAACAAAGGTAAAAGCCAGCGATTGGATTTCGAGGTATTTTGTGACTTATTTTGAGCAAGGACATTCATTTATGAAGCAATTATGTTATGTTTTTGGCTGCAGGGGAACAGTGCGATCTGTTCAGGGGGGATTGGATCCCAGAGCCTGCTGGTCCTTTCTATACAAATGAGAGCTGCAGGGACATACCGGATCACCAGAACTGTATGAAAAATGGACGCCCAGATTCAGGCTATTTGTACTGGAGATGGAAGCCTGATGGCTGCCATCTTCCACGCTTTAACGCCAGCAGATTCTTGCACATCGTAAGGAATAAGGTGTGGGGATTCATTGGAGACTCCATTGCTCGCAACAATGTGCAGTCGCTTGTTTGCCTTCTCTCTCAGGTTTGTTTCGTTTTGTTCTCATTTGCTGTGTTCACTTCTGCTTGTTTAAATTTCGATGGTCCAAAAAATGATTTCTAAGTTTAGAAGGAACATTTCAGAAATTCCAACTCCAACTTAGAAAATATGGTGTTAGACACCATATTTTAGGAGGTATAATCTCTCCAAAATAGGTTAGGGTCCACAGATTAGAGTTGTTGGACACAAACCCAGGTGGAAATGCCTGTCTGAGCTATAAACATCAACAGGTGTAACATGTATCTGCTCCAAAATTCCTTTTAGGAAGTGACATTAAGTCCTGGAATACAAGGAGAAGTCTATAGGCTTTGGGCTAGGACTATTGGCATTGTTCAAATTTAATATACATATTGGACATATTTTTAATATGCAAAACTTCAAACATAAATGAACTCTTTTTGGGAACCCCTCCTTAAGAGGAATCAACTTCTCTTTCGTCATTTTGCACCACCCTCTCCAAACTCTTGTCCATCTATTTTATGTTTGATTTGATCTGTTAGCAATTGGCGGTGAGATGTGATGAGTTGTTGCATTTTCTTCAATTCTAGAGTTTTAGCAAAGTCAATCATATTCATGTCGAGTCTCTTATGGTCTCATTCAACTTGTTAAATTGGCTTTTATTATTCTCTTTATTAGCATCAACAGACCCAAAAATCTTCCATGACTCGATTCCAGAGGTACTGGTAAATGTGTTGATAGTCTTTGTGGAAGTACAAGTGTTGAGGTAGAAGTAGAATTCGCAAGCACCAGACCAAAATGAACGAAAATCCGAGTTGTTGTGGAGAATGTTGACAAAGGCATTGTTGGTGGGAAGTGGCCCCTTTATTTATATTTAAGAACTTGGAGGAAAATTTCTAATACAAACTAGCAAGATAAAGTTGAAAGAGAAAAGAGCTAAAGGTAAGATTAGCAAATACACATTGATACAGGGTAATCCCTTATCAAAGTTAAAGGTTCTTGAATATATTTGGCTGACTGTGGTAGATGAAAGACATCTTGGATGGAGGCCATCATCCTTCGCAGTGGCCATGATCTTCCAAACAGGTGAATTTATTACCCATGTCTAATTATGAGAGCTTAGATGCCCTGAGTGATAAGTTTAATGATCTGGAATTGAATGCCCATCATAACTAGTAATTGATAGTTGTCCTTCACCTAATAATACAACATAATTTGCTAATTTATTGACCTCGCCATTATAAAATTGGGTGACTTGAATAAATATCATATGATAAAAAATAAATTAAAAAGCCTTGCATCTTTGAATAGCTGGGAATGGTTCATGTTTTTAGGTACTGCGTTGTTATTCATGATACTTATTATCAGTTGTCAATCACCATTACATATTAACCTTTTAATTTTAATACTATTGCTATGATCATCCCCTTAAGCAGAGATGTTGTTGTTGCTAAGTCACTTGTGTCTTGCACTAGGTCCCATTTATACTCTAATTGTTGTTCATCTCTCACATTGATGATGGGTCCCATGTCCCCACTTTGCCTAGGTTACATTTGGTTTCCCTAGTTTGTCTATATACATTGGTTATATGGTATTGTTGATCATTGTATTGATAATCATTACAATGGTCGTATGTCATCATCAATCTCCATTATCATTTATGTAGTATGGGTTATGTATAAAGGGGTCACTTCTAGTAATCTCGGATAGTTCTTGAACATTGTGCGCCAACTGCCCTTGCTTGATTGGCATCATTTAACATACTCTAATTAACACCCAATTTTGACATTTTTTGCGGCTTTGGCTTCCCTTGCAAGAGTGTAGTACATTGTCAATGTGAAGGTTCTTGAATGCAAGGAGTATGTTCTATTGAAATACCTAGGTGTGCATTACATGTCTATTCAATGAGAGGTTAACTTGTTCACATTATGGATGTTGGAAGATACTAATAGCAAGGTAATGGCTAATGAAGCCAAGAATAATTGGAGAAAGAAGCCAAAACCAATTGGTAAAAGGATGTGGCCCTCGATTCAAAAGCAAAAGGAGGTTGTCTAGACTGAGACGAAGAGGTTGGCCAACCCAAGTAAATTAACAAGGAAGCCGAGTAGCGAGTTGAAGAGGATACAATAAAAGTGCAACCACTGTGAGAAGACAAAGCATAAAAAAAATAAATATAGTTCTTGCACCTAAATAAATGAAGGACAAAGGCATTGTCATGTACATATTTTCCTCATGATATGTTTTAATGTTGAAAAATGGAAAAGAAGACAAAAGGGAATAAAAGCCTTCTAATTGTATTGCTTTATCAATTTAAAATAACAACAATACGAAGGGATGTTACTTTTGGTTATGCAAACCTTCATCTTCTATTTATTTGAAATTGGATCATTGACTTGGGCATGGGAGGAAATCAAGAGACGTGTTCATGAATCATGATAAGTGAGAATACCTTGTATCTTAATAAGGGTGCATAAACTTGGCCAGGTGTTATATACGGGTTAACTTGTTAAAGAAATGTAACTTCGAAAGATATTCTATTGTACCTTTTATTGTATTATTATTATTCCTCCGTTCAGAGATGTCATTGATGTACTTGGTCATGTGGAAGTCTTGAGATAAAACCTATGTTGTAAGTTGGGTCAGTAGTACCCACAAAAGTATTTTATAAATGTTATTTTAAGTCTTCCTAGGAAGGTCGACCCTAATTAGAGAACTAGGCTGACCTAGTTAGGTAATTGAGTCACTCACTTGATGAGTATAAATAGGTGAGGCGCCTCCCTCATTTGTACACACTTGACACACAAGCAATTGTGCTAGATATAGAGTGAAGAGGTCCGCAGGAGAGAAGAAGTTGTTGGTCTTGTTCTTGGGGTCTTACATTGTACTTGATTGAATTCTATATCAAGGAAGTTTTGCTGGGTTTTTTTCCCCATGAGGGTTTCCTAGGATAAATCTCTGTGTTCTTTTGTATTGCCGTGGTTGTCTTTCTTTTAGCAATCCTATTGCATATGGTTATGATGTTATGATGCTAAATGTTTTATGATCTTGTATAACCATTAAAATTCTAACATGTTATCAAAGCCGCCCTGAAAGAAGTCTTTGTGCAGCCGAAGCAATGCTACCTACTACTACAACTGTAAGAGATTAGGGCTTCATGCTTGAAACCCTAGAAGGCAAAATTTAGTCATCCATGCATTTTCGCTATAACTTGATTTTGGTAAAGGCCCAGGAGCTGAAACTAGGACATGCCGAATATGAGATGTTGATTTACCTTGTGTATAAGTTTCAGTCTTAGATTCGTTGTACTTTAGGAGATATGATCCCTCCAAAATAGGGTTCCAACCTCTTCCATAATTCAGTCTTAAATAGGTGACCTAGGGAGAATTCCTATATCTCGGGCTAAGAAGATCCAAATCGAATTTCGTAAGATGTTCCAAAAAGGGCTTGGATTGTAGTTTCTCTGGTGCAAGTTTTAGGACATGAAGTTGAAATAGTGACATGTGGAATTCTGTAGAAGTTCGCTATACTGAACAAGTCCATAAACAGGTCACCTTGGGAAATTTAGCATAAGTTCCACTTGGTGAATCCAATATTTCTCTAACCTATGGGGTTGGGCATAAGTCATATCAGAAAACCTCAGGACCTATGTTGCATGGAGACCCGTCCCCCCTAAAATTTCACCCTTTCCCTGCCTTCCGACGTTTCGGGGACTTTGGAAACTCCTCGGAAACGTCCCCAAATGGTCGGGGACTCCATTGGGGAGTCGGGGACTTTTTCGCCGTACCCTAAGCGTACCCTAAAAAATAGGGGACTTTTCGGGGACGTCCCCGAAGTCCCTAGACCAATTGGGGACTCCCACGCGTCCCCTTTCCTGTACATTAAAAAAAAGTTAAAAGAAAAATTAAAATTTTAAAACTTAAAACCCAACCCTTCATTTATGCTAAGATAGACTCTTCCTTTTGCATATGAATTTCAAGTTTTAAACTTGAAAGACTAAAATATTTATGTGATTACATTTGTAGACCTTAGTTTTTTATGTTTCATGAATGATTCATAACTCTTAACTTTTAAATTGAAATTGAAATTTTTATGTTTTTGAATTTTTCAGTTTTTTATAAAGTTTACATGGTAGATATTTTAATTTCATGCTGCAATCATGTTCTGATTTTTCATTTTTATGACTCATTTATCTCAATCAAAGGCTGCAAACATGTNTATATATATATATTATTTTTAAATTTTATATTATATAATTGTCGTCCCCAACCTGTCATCCCCTGAAAAATTGGGGGTGCGCTCTAGCCGTCCCGGAAACTTGTCCTTGTGTCTCCTGCATCCCCCCATCCCCGAGACCAGTGCAACATAGCTCAGGACGAAGTTTCAGACATTGAGAAGGAAAAATTTCAAAGATACATCAGAATTAAGATCAGACAATTCAACAAAAGAAATTGAAGAAGCTAGGGCTTCTTGTTCCAAGCACTTGTCTCCACAGACCAGTTGAAAAAGGATGACCATCTAACTCGCCCTAGGAGGGCGCATCTTTCTGTGGAAGCAGTTTCCAGTTTTGTGGATTTTCAATATTTTATCTAACACTGCTACCAAGAAAACTAGGGCATCAAACATTTTGTAGTTTTGTCACATAGATTTGGGAAAAGTGGTACACTTCTCAACTCACCTTGAGGAGGCGCATCTTTCTATCCAATCAGATTTCCAGGTCACCAAAGTTGAAAAATTATGGTTTCTCTGTCAAACCCTAGGTCCTTCAGAAGCAGTCTTTCGGAAAAACATTGAAGCAATCTCATTGGTAAGTTCTATTCTCTCTATTTCCATTTGAGGTTCTCACTTTATCAAGATGACAAACAATACCAAGCTTGAGGAAAAGCTTGAAGCAGTTGAGAACTTCTGAGCATAGAGTGCTTCTCATACTTGAAGAGCACGACTTGGAGAACTGTGTCAAAGAATAAGTTGCAGATTCAGAGGGAGATGAGGACAAATCCAAGCATAAGAAGGACTTAGTTAAAGCCAAGAGGATTATTTTTGTCTCCATCAAAGACCATTTGATCTCATATGTATCCTCTTTGAAGACTCCCAAGGATATGTTCGATGCATTAACTAACTTATTTGAAGGAAAGAATATCAACATGAAGATGACCTTGAGGACTCGACTCAATGGTGTGAAGATGTAGATGTCAAAAAGCATTCAATCTTACTTCATAAGGGTCTCCCAGATCAAGGAACAACTAGAAGCAATTGGAGACTATGTCGAAGAAGCAAAAATGGAGATGACAACCTTGAATGGTCTCCCAATCTTGCATTCAAGGAATTTGTTCTGGAAGGAAGCTCACCTATGGGAGAAATGCACTCAAGAAGAAGCTCGATTGATAGTAAGAGAAGAGAAGACGGGTGAATATGACGATCAAGCCCTAACAACTCATGCCAAGAATAGAAAGAACAAGAAGGAAGAACATTCTCACAAGAATAAAAGATTTCAGAAGAAGGATCTCTCACAGCTCAGATGTTTCACTTGTGATGAGAAAGGACACTTTGCGAAAGAATGTCCCAAGAAGAAAGAATAGAAGGATGCTATGATCGAGGAGTACCAGTTGATCATGAAGAATGATGTCTAAGATATGTTTTCGAGACCTGAAGGGAAGTTTGTAGTGTCTTCCAAGTGGATCTACTAGATCAAGCATGCAGCAGATGGCGACGTCGAGAAATACAAAGCAAGGTTTATGGTTCCTCTCAAAAAGAGGGAGTTGATTATGGCGAGACATTACTCTAGTGGCCAGACACAGTTCTTCAGTAGTGGATATTACACTAGATAGATGGTTTAATTGAAGTAGAAGGGCAGATCGAGCAACTTCTAGGACTCGGGACTCTCTACAGAGAGCCAGATATTCGCAAAAGGCTTTGTACAGGCTCAGAAGGCAGCCATAGGATAGCACGTACAGTTACATGAGGAGCTTAAGGATCACCTATAGTGATGGATATCTAAACCTTTGCTACAAGGTTGAAGATGGAATCCTACCTAGGACGAGAAGCTCATAGATGGGTACACGAGGAACTTGCAACAAAGTTTGAGATGGAGGATCTTGGTATCTAGTGACCTTGAGAGATGACTTGGGACACAGTTCTTCAGTAGTGGATATTACTCTAGTGGCCAGACACAGTTCTTTAGTAGTGGATATTACTCTAGTGGCCAGACACAGTTCTTCAGTAGTGGATATTACACTAGACAGATGGTGTAATTGAAGTAGAAGGGCAGATTGAGCAACTTCCAGGACTCGAGACTCTCTATAGAGAGCTAGATATGCGCAAAAGGATTTGTATAGGCTCAGAAGGCACCCATAGGATAGCACATACAGTTACATGAGGAGCTTAAGGATCACCTATAGTGATGGAGATCTAAACCTTTGCTACAAGGTTGAAGATGGAATCCTACCTAGGACGAGAAGCTCATAGATGGGTACACGAGGAACTTGCAACAAAGTTTGAGATGGAGGATCTTGGTATCTAGTGACCTTGAGAGATGACATGGATGGATACAAAGAAGATCAACAGTAGATGAGGCTACCTGTCACTCCAGTGCTGATTGTCTCGATGCCGAAATTACAAGATGCAGAGGGAAGGTGGTGCTTTGCTTCAGAGGGAGTGACAACAGTAGATCTCAAAGTTGAAGAGTCTTGACATGATTCTTGGGATTAAAGGTGTGGCAGAATCCAAAGGAGATTTTCCTTAGCCAAGGAAAATACGTAGTCGAGATTTTGAAGAGGTTCGAGATGTTGGGCTATAGCTACACCGATGGCATCAAACTTGAAGTTGCTATGTGATCCTACTTCAGAGACAGTTGATGCCACAATCTATAGGCAGATGATTGGTTCGTTGATGTAATTGACGAACATGAGGCCGTATATTTGCTTCACTGTGAACACCTTGAGTCAGTATATGGTGGAGCCTAGATATGTTCACTTGATTACAACAAAACACGTGATGAGGTATCTAAAGGGTACATTGGATTGTGGCCTCAGATATGCGTCTGATAATTAGATCAGATTACGCAGTTATGTAGATTCAAATTGGGTAGGCAATGCTGAAGACATAAAGAGCACTTCATGATGTTGTTTTAGTTTGGGATCAGGTGTGATCTCATGGCTGAGAAGAAAGCAAGGGAAGATTCCTCAAGTGATGAGGAATATGTACTTTGATCCATAAGGATTCAACCCATGAAGACGAAGATCATTTCAACATTGGATAAGAAGGGATGCATTTGTGAATAAAGAAGAAGGGACACTCAGATTCAGCACCAGTACACAATTCCATGTGATCTATGGTTAGCATTGTCGATCATAAGCAAGATAGGCACACGATCAGACGATGAAGTAGAGCACGTTGTCAGAGACTCCAGTAATTCCTGCAAGGAGACAAAATATTTGAATTGTCATTTCCTATATATCTAGTTGCTTAAATGACATTGTTTAGTTGTGTACATATCTATGTTCAAGGAAATGTATTATGCATATTAGAGGGTTTGCATCGATGAACAATATACTACTAATATGTATGTGATGGGTAAGTGGCCTATGGCGCTTTACAACATTCCATTGCTGCTTGTCTAGAATGAAACCTCTTTGCTGACATGTTGGGAGTAGTGCACACTCTTAATAATGTTTTGGTAGAGATAGAAGACATCTAGAAAGTTATCGTATGTATACAGGATGATGAATGTTGTGTTGAAGCATTGGCTAAAATAGTTGCATGACTGTATGATACGTCTTTATGCATAAGAATTTGTCATTATGAATATGTTTTGAAGATTTTGAAATGTTTCTAATCATGCAACTGAATTTGACTTGTAGGAAAGATCGCATGCAGTCACCTACAAGAGAAGAATGATGAAAAACAAGTGATAAAGAACAAGTTGCTGATGTGTTGACTAAGCCTCTGTCTTGAATAAAGTTTGAATACTTTCGAGACAAGCTTGGTGTAGTCCTAAAGGACATCACTCGTAAGAGGGAGTGATGACGATGATGTGGTTTCTTGTTGCAGTGGTGTGGCAACTCAGTCTAGGATTGGTATGTCAGCTCGGTAAGGCATGGTTGATCCCAATGGGATTGGTATATCAGTGTTGACAAGGCTTGGTTGATCCTAGGGGGATTGGTATGTCTGACTAGGCTTGGTTGGTCCAAAAGGATTAGTAAGTCAGACAAGGCTTGGTTGATCCTAGGGGGATTGGTATGTTTGACTAGGCTTGGTTGGTCCAAAAGGATTAGTAAGTCAGACAAGGCTTGTTTGATCCCTAGGTAGATTGGTATGTTTGACTAGGCTTGGTTGGTCCGAAAGGATTAGTAAGTTAGACAAGGCTTGTTCAATCTACCAGAGTGCTCACCGTGGTGTTGCTTAAGATGATGATGATGATGTTATTCTAGCATTCATTTGCTGCTAATGATGATGTTGTTCTAACATTCATTTGTTGTTGTTGTTGATGATGTCCCAATATTCACATGGGGATGATGTTCCAAGCATTACATGCTGATGATGCGGATGATGTTCCAACATTTACATGATGATGATGATGTCCCAATATTTACTGATGATGATGATGTTCCAGTATTCACATACTGATGTTGTAGATGATGATGATTTTCTAGTATTCACATACTGATGTTGCAGATGATGATGATGTACCAATGTTTACATACTGATGTTGCAGATGATGATGATGTACCCGTGTTTACGTACTGATGATGTTCCAGATGATGATGATGTTCCAGTATTCACATACAAATGATGTTCCAATATTTACATACTGATGATGATGCTCATGACGACGACGACGATGTTCTGTGATGACGATGTTCTGTAATGATGTTCCATGATGTTGATGTTCCACGATGATGATCTTCCATGATGACAATGTTCCATGTTGATGCTGATGAAGTTGATCCATGGTGACGCTGATACTAATGATGATGTTCCAGATACATGATGTTGTTGTTGTTCCAAAACTTCCTATGACATATAGATTCACCAGTCAGTTGTACTGTTGTTGTTATAGAATACCTTCCTTGTTAAGAGGGAGTGTTAAAGAAATGTAACTTCAGAAGATATTCTATTGTACCTTTTATTGTATTATTATTATTCCTCCTTTCGGAGATATTATTCCTCCGTTCGGAGATGTCATTTATGTACTTGGTCATGTAGAAGTATTGAGGTAAAACCTTCATTGTAAGTCGGGTCAACAGTACCCATAAAAGTATTTTATAAATGTTATTTTGAGTCTTCCTAGGTAGGTTGACCCTAATTAGAGAACTAGGCCGAACCAGTTAGGTAATCGAGCCACTCACTTGCTGAGTATAAATAGGTGAGGCGCCTCCCTCATTTATACACACTTCACACTCAAGCAAGTGCGCTAGAGAGAGAGTGAAGAGGTCTGCGGGAGAGAAGAAGTTGTTGGTCTTGTTCTTGGGATCTTACACTGTACTTGGTTGAATTCTCTATCGAGGAAGTTTTGCTGGGTTTTCTCTCCCCATGAAGGTTTCCCAAGATAAATCTCTGTGTTCTTTTGTGTTGCTATGCTTGTCTTTCTTTCAGTGATTTTATTCCATATGGTTATGATGTTATGATGCTAAATGTTTTAAGATCTTATATAACCATTAAAATTCTAATATAACTTGGGGCCCCTTATAATTTCTGCTTATTGAGGCAAACAAGTAGATATCCGTCAATGACTTCTTAGGGGCCCAAGTCAAGTGTTATCATAGATAAGTCCTTACGCTTGTACTTTTATTTAAATGAATATAAATGATGAAATCTTATTCTTAATTATTGGCTAAATTGAATACAAGTTGTTGAAGACTAGATAGATTTGCAAGTTGACACTAGCAAGAGATTGTCGTCGCCATTAAGCTGGATCCAATTAGTAAACATACAAACCTAATGGAGTAGTTGTTTGAAATGTCGATGCAAGTGAAGATGACTACAATGCTGACAATCGTCAATCTATCATTTTGAATAATTTGATCACCAAGACATGGGTCAAACAACTTACCCTATAAACAAATCATTTGAAAAGGCATATTCATTGGGGTAGCTACCTAAAGACACATAATTAGCCATTGCTAGATAATTTAAATTTGAGCTCTCATTTTAACCAATATTTATGGATGAGATAATGTGTTATGTGATGTTGTTTAAGTTTATATAATTGTATTTCAATTTTCAAATCATTTTCTTGGAGGATAGAAATCACAATTATAATTTATGTAAGTGAAACAGGGAGGTGCTCATGTGAAAAAGGTATTGTGCAAAGGTGCCACGACATAAGAAGGGAGTTGTTGTGCAATGGAGTTAAGTATGTAATCGTTATAGATGATCAAACTTACCCTTATATTTACTAGCTTTTGGGGTTCATCCAAATTTTTTTACACCATGCTAGGGGGCGCTTCATATGATGTCGGGTGCAAGGTGTGTTGATTACCCTTGGTTTTACTGTGATGGACATACACATTGGAGATAGCTTACTCATGGATTGCGTTGGAGACCTATGTGGCTGAGTGACTTTCTTCATGAAATTCACATATGGAGAACTTGGTTGCTTGCTTGGAAGGATGATCAATGGGCATCTTGGAGAAAGGTGTTGAGCTCTAGATGGAATGGGGACATTGGGTTGCTTGCATGGAGGCTTGTACTTGACTTGAGGACGCTTGGGTTAAGTCACGATCATGTAGATGTGATGGAATCGAAGGTACGCATGGCTTAGGAGGGAGCATTGGAGCATTAGATGCCCTTTGGAGGAGGGGCATTAGACCTTTACTAAGGAGTGGTTAGACTTGGACCCTTGCTTGTTGGTTGTGCATGTCTTGGAGTTTGACATGTGTCACTTAGAGTTGGACCGCTCCACATATGGACCTATTTAGTGTGTAGATAGGTTGCTTGTTGTGGATTAGGTCCACTTGTTTTTGTTGGCCTCCCTTATCTTTCACATAAATAAAGGGAGAAGAGAGTCTTCTCCATCATATTCCTTTATGTTCACTCATGTAATCACATACTTGTTAGAGATGTGAGAGATAGAGTGAGCTATTCCCTTTGTAGTCTTCTTCATTTGTATTTGCTCTCTTTGCCTGAGTGATAGGATTCTTGAGGAAATTCAAGGGAAAAATAGGGTTAGGGTTTTTTCCTTAAGAAGACAAGAAAGCTAGGGTTTAGGAGAAACCCTAGAGGAGCAAAGGGAGCACTTGATCTTGTAGCTCTTGTGAGAGAAGACATTAAAGTCGGTAATATTAAATTCTTAAAGTAAAAGTGACATTCTCCATATCTTTCATTTTCTATCCTTTTACTTAAATTTTTAACATTACCATTAATTGTTTCAGGATGTTTGAGAGTGGTTCCAACCTCATTGGATTTCATATGCAAAAAATAGAATTTTATTCAGAATTCAAAAACTTAGCAGTTTTCAGGATTTCAGGATTGCAACGTTTCCATTAAATTCTATCATGTATGAGGTGTGGGATTAGCATTTAATCTAGCACATCAACCTGTCAATGTACCTTGATGTTGGAGGTGCTTATTGTTGAACTCCTCTGTCATGACCTTAAGATAAGTGTGCCCTTGATTCAAACAAAATCACTTATTAAGTACATGAAGCTTTTTTTACCTTATTTTAACACTTGGATTGGGTAGTTTCATTAAAACTGTAGGGTGTTGATTAATGTACTTGGAGGACCAACTTCGAGATTCAAGGTAGAGGCAAGGGCTAGAGCCTAGAGGAGAGGGCACATGGTGCTATAGATGAATAGGATCCCAATATAGGCAAAGATTTTGATATGTAACTATTTGTTGTACCATGAAGTTTTTTGGGCTCTATAGGCCGTTTAGCCTCTTTGTTTATGTATCTTGGGTCAAATATTGATTGCACTTGATGTTTTTTTAGTTGTATGCACCCTTTCTATATACATGAGAAACTCTGCATATTTGTGTATAATGGTTTGGATTTATATGGATGCACATGCATATATATGTACCGTGAAAATGATTTAAATTTCACATGTTTTATAATTTATAAATTCAACATTATAAAAAATTATCTATCTATATATATAATACCCCTGACGTGCCCAAGTCCCCTGCTTCAAAAAGGGCGTACCTGTCCCCACATCTGTCCCTGTATCCGTCCTTGTACACAAGCTTCCTGGCAACTGAGTGAAGAAGATATAGGAAGACCATCTTTTACATTTGTGTGATGCAAGTGAAGGTGTTGATGAGGGCTTGTCTGTGTGTTGTACTTGTTGTGGATGTTTGGTGGAGCGACCAACTACAAGTGGGAGTTATTCTAGCTTGTAGGAGTTGGTGTTTGGGGCTGTGCTATTTTCGTGGACGCCCTTGCTAGGGCTTGGCAAGCTTAACTTGTAGCAGCTTGTATCAAGCTGTGGTATGTACTTGTACTGCATCTTTTTTTTATATATGAAGTGTTCCATCTATCCATTCTTTTTGTACTTACAGATTTGAAATTTAGCTTATGTTATCTTCACGATTGAGTAGATTCTAGCGCTGGTTATGCATGCTGATTTGACATAACATAGAGCAGAATTGTTAAGTGATTTAACAAACATCTAGAAGCTAAAGGGGAAGATTTGTTGCTGTAATTATGCTCTGTAAGAAGTCATTTTCAGATCTGTTATTTGCTTGGAAAGTGTGTGCTCTAAGGGCTGAAACTTTGTTTCATAGATGTACACTTGATTGGTATTTATTTTTTTGGACTGCCTTGCAATTTGGGTTGAAGAGAAGGAAGTATATGCTGTTGCAAATTAATATTTCAGATTTAACCTAAAGGTTGAAAGTTCAAAGGAAAAAGATTTGGGAAACCTCAAGGTTGAGGTGAAATTTCTGAATTTGCAATAGCAGTTGGATTCTTTTAATTTCAACATGGTCTCAAAGCATGGCATAGATTTCAACATCTAATCAAAGTTGTTGTGACTGAGATTGCTGTATTGGCGAAGAGGGACTTGGATATTTTAGTTGTTTTGTACCTGAGAGAGGTTCTTGACCTATTGCAAGTTGATTGGGAGTGAAACCTTAGTTCGCTTGGGAAAGTGCTTGAACCCTAGAAGGGTCATTCTACTTTATTTGTTGCTAATTTTGCTTTTGAGGCATGCTTTAGATTTGCAAGATAGCTACTCTTGGTCTTAGAGAGTGTGACAAATTAGAGGGTATTTCTAATTTCATACCTTGGAAGTATTGGTTACAAATGCTTTTGGAGGACGTTGAGATTTGGGAGCATGTTAAGAAAGAGATCGTTGCACCTACCATTTCGAAACTGTTTGTCGCTCATACTAAGGAGGCTGGGGAAACTATTTTCATTCTTTTTTCAATGAAGGATCAATTGTTCACTCACATTGTAGAGAAGATCATTAAGGCGGATATGTTTGAGGCTTAGGTTGGTTTATGTCAGAATTCACGTGCCTCTAGACAGATGCTCTTCAGAAACAAGCTTCAACGATCTCTACATGAACAATGCAGATTCAATGGTGAACTACTTGGCCAATGTCATAGAGTTGAGAGGTAAGTTGGCTTGCATAGGGACTAAAGTAGAAAGATAAGGAGTTGGTGTCCTTTGCCTTGAATGAACTTGCTCCATCCTAGGAACCTCTTTTCCAAGGTGTTTGAGCTCATGAGCATTTACCTAATTATGTGAAGCTTTGGGATAACCTTGTGTAGGAAAAGATTAGGTTGGAATCCTATTTAGTGCACCAAAACGAAGTAGTAGACTTGGCCCTCGTTGGGAGGACAAGGAATGGAAACAAGAAATGGTACAAGAAGAGTAATAAAGAATACCCAAATCTACACAAGAAAGATTTAAAAGTGAAATGTATTTGGTGTCACTAGTTGGGACGTTATGCCAATCGACGTCTAGAGAAGAAGGGAAAGGTCAAGCAACATAAACAAGTTGTAGGGAGTGCAGGTATTGTAACTAGAGTAGTTGAGTTATTATCTCAACTTGAGATTTCTTTCTCCATGATCTCTTGTTTATCTTCTAACACCACGTCAAGTGTTGGATGTTATGTGGACACGGGGTATCGATACATATGGCTTATGATACGACACTCTTTAACAGGTTTTGGGAACAAGAGGGAGGTACGAGAGTGGAGTTGGGTGATGATGCATCATGCTACCTCTCCTGTGAAAGGATTGGGATCCATTCCTTTTGGATGTCATTAGGTGATGTCGTTGTGTTGAATTATGTTTTGTTTGTTCTTGGTTTGAACAAAATATTCTTTTAGCTTCTCGTATGAGAGATATACAGTGTAGAGTTGCATTTGAAGGACATCAATGCACTATTGGTGATTGTAGTCTAGAAAGTCTAAGAACTTTGGCTAGAGATGTGCAATATGGTGGCTTTTATAGGTTACTTGCCTATCTTGTGGCACTATTATGTTCTAGTGGGAAGCTAGGTGAGCCTTCTAGTTTTGAGGCATACACAAAGCAAGTATGGTGAGAGGCCATGGAGATAGGTTCCAAAACTATTGTGAAATCAATGATTGATTCCAAGCTTGCGGTCGATGGGAGTGTTGAAGAGTATCAAGATAGGGCTTGTTAACCCAAAAAATCCCTCAATGAGCTCTACATGACCTACACCACCTAAGGACATCCATGCACGACCTTCATTTGACCCCCACACCCTCAAAAAGGCTCAAAAATATGAAAAAGGGCTTAAAAACCCCTAAAAAGAGCCAAAATAGCTCTCATAGGGGCTAAAACCCCTCAAAGGAGCTAGGAATTGGGCGAAAGGGGCTAAATGCCCAAAAACGGGCTTAAGCCCCAACCAGGGGCTTAAAACCCTAAAAATCTCAAGAAAAAGTATAAATAGAGGGGTGGGGGTCACTCTCAAATCACTTCTTCTCTCCCTATTGTTATGTTGCTCGTGTGAGTACCTTGAGACCCTTTGCCTCTCAAGTCATTCACCCTCCCTCCCCTCCATTCCTCCATTGAGCCAAAGCTCCCCATCCATTGAGAGGTGCTCCCCCAAGCTAGGGCATGGTGTCCCATTTCAACTAGAGAAGGTATATGTTTGTTTTTGTTCATTCACGTTGTAGTTTCTAACATTTTTGCTTGCAGGTTTATTGTTTAATATTTTGTTGCAGGTTTCCATGGACTCCTGGTAGCTATTTCTTTGTTTGCTTACAGTTTCATGTAGAGTTTTACTGTTAGGCCCTAACCGTGTTTGCAGGGTTTTATTTTGTTCTTTTTGTTCATTCCATTCCCATAGGAACCCTACCCTTCCGTCCTATAGGCGAAAGGGACCTATTCCTGCCTATAGCAAGGGCGAAAGCCCTACTACAGTTTTGGCGACCATACTAGGTCGATCCCACAGGATCCCTGGGTTTAATTTCTATATTTCAGTGTTTATTTTGCCCTAATTTAGTTTTCTTTCAAATCTAGATTAAATCTGTCTTTTTATGCATTTTAATTCATAGCCGAGCCTCCTTAAGGCCAAACCGAACCTATTCGGCTATAGTACAGGGTACTGTCGGCCGGTCCTGGCTCAGGCTAAATTTTTTTCCATCTTTCGGACCAGGTCGCTCTTATCGGGCTGAAAGGTGCGACTAGGCCGCTCATTCAGGCCCAAAAGGTGCGACTTCATCCCAGAAATCAGATCACTTCTGTTTGCAATTTATGAGCGACCCCCTCCCCTGATTTGGGGAAAATGTGGCGACCCCCTCGGCACATTTCCCCCGAAAAGAGCGATATGTCTCTCAGATTCGGATTTTTAAAGTTATTGGGACTGTCAGTACGGCTTAGCCGCCTCTGTCCATCAATCTGTGTTTATTTCATTTCAGTCTTTGTTTATTTCATTGCAGCCTGTGTAAATCACTGTTAATTTGAAATTAATATCTTGCCTAGCCCTTCCTCCTCTACCCAGTCATCATATTAAATTGAGCACATAGATCTGTAGACAAACACACAACTCGCATGATAGATCACACAATTTACTCAGTTATTGAAGAATGAAACAGTGCAAAAATGTCTTGCAGCTGTGAATGCTTTTCATTAATCAAAGAGTAATTAGATAATAATTACAATGAAGTACAATGGCTTTAATAGCCACAAGTAATTCGAATCCACATGAGGAAATTTGAATTGATTAGACTCTACTTGATTGTAGCTAACTAAGACCTTGTTTAAATCACTATCAGAGGACTCAATAGTTAAATGACCTTGTCTAAACCATAACCGGAGTTCATCGGAGTTCTAAAACACAACTCAAGTGTTACATTCAGTGTTGACTAAGGCTAACTAATTGTGGTAGGTGAGAAATGCGCCCCTCCTGAGTGCAGTCAAGTACACCTAGCGCTAACTGAATGTAGAGGACTAGAACTGAATGTAACTGACTCCTAACTTAGCTTGACTAGTCATTAACTGAACTGAACTGACCTTGGTTGGTTTCGGCACTCCCAGTGGCTCCTAAATTGTAGGGATTGGTCTAGGAGGCTCCTAAACTGATGCAATTAAGTGCAATCAATGGTAGTAAGCCTCAATTAGCGTGCCCCACACTTTAGTAACTGAAACATGTGCCCCAATTAGGCCAAGTGGACCCAATGGTGCTAATGACTAAAAATAGACTGGATGGACTCCTGATATAGACATGACTCCCGATTTAGACATATGACCAAATTGGACAAGGGAGGATTAATAATCCTAACACCCCCCCTGAATGCTAACTTGGACAATCTGTGGGCCCTGGTAACTAAGACCATAGGTCACCCATTACATCAAGTAAAGTAAAGTAACTGCTCAAAAACAAGGTGCTGGGGGAAAACCACATGGGAAAAAAATCCCCCCCTCTAATTAAGTAGGTAGAATTAGGATCAATCTGGTTCTTCTGTGCACAGGTATCCTGGTGCCTGGCATGTGAACCTCTCCATCATTATGTCTGGAGGAATCTTCCTTTGGAAGAAGAATGATATGCTCAACTAAATCAGAAATATAGACAACCGTCGGATGAAGACTGGACCCATGTAGAGCAACTGAAGTCAACTGATAAGTGAGAAAAGCTTCTTTAAGGATTCAGAACATGTGAGGAACACTCAAGAAACTGATATGTTTCAGCCACGAACAACAAACCATGAGTTGTAAGAACAACCCCAAGTGTTAGGAGCAAGTGTCCAGGTGGATGCAAAAAATCTTCCTCTTTGCCAGTTCTGTGAGGAGATGAGCATGTGATCAATGGTAGAGAAGCACTGGGACCGTTGAGTCCTTCAATAGTGATTTAGACAAGGTTTTAGTTACCTACAGTCAAGTAGAGTCTAATCAATTCGAATTTCCTCATGTGGATTCGAATTGCTTGTGGCTATTAAAGCCATTGTACTTGATTGTAATTATTATCTAATTACTCTTTGATTAATGAAAAACAATCACAGCTGCAAGCCATTTTTGCACTGTTTCATTCTTCAATAAGATAATAATTACAATGAAGTACAATGGCTTTAATAGCCACAAGCAATTCGAATCCACATGAGGAAATTCGAATTGATTAGACTCTACTTGACTGTAGCTAACTAAGACCTTGTCTAAATCACTATCGGAGGACTCAATAGTTAACTAACCTTGTCTAAACCATAACCGGAGTTCATCGGAGTTCTAAAACACAACTCAAGTGTTACATTCAGTGTTGACTAAGGCTAACTGACTGTGGTAGGTGAGAAATGCGCCCCTCCTGAGTGCAGTCAAGTAAACCTAGCGCTAACTGAATGTAGAGGACTAGATCTGAATGTAACTGACTCCTAACTTAGATTGACTAGTCATCAACTGAACTGAACTGACCTTGGTTGGTTTTGGCACTCCCAGTGGCTCCTAAATTGTAGGGATTGGTCTAGGAGGCTCCTAAACTGATGCAATTAAGTGCAATCAGTGGTAGTAAGCCTCAATTAGTGTTCCCCACACTTTAGTAACTGAAACATGTGCCCCAATTAGGCCAAGTGGACCCAATGGTGCTAATGACTAAAAATAGACTGGATGGACTCCTGATTTAGACATGACTCCCGATTTAGACATATGACCAAATTGGACAAGGGAGGATTAATAATCCTAACACATCACCCTTCGGGGTATTCTGGGATAAGACGAAGGGTGAAGCTCGTATATTAATAGGCACTTAACCTATCATTTTTCGAAACCACTAAAAACGGGTGACTTGGAAGGTAGATGGGGTGGAGATCATTGGGGGTTTCATGGCGTTCGTGTCCTCCTTGTTGACCGACCTTGCATCCGGAGAGTGACCTGAGGATCTACGGATGGGCTTAGTCCCATTGTGTTGAGAGCCCAACACTCTTTCCTGGTTGAAGAGAAATACAAGTGTAAGGCAGACACCTAGTCAGGTTACTACAATTCAGATTCAGGTATGGCATGTATTCAATTTTCTGTTTTCAATATACTGCTTTTATAAACAATTTATTCATGTTATAAGTTCTGCAATACAATCTCTGCGGACTATTCATAAACCATACAAGCAGCCACCAAGTGTAACAGAAATACAAAAGACATGCACACAAACCATACCACATAAAACAACCAAACTCAGTTCATGACGCTAAGCTAGCCATTAAAATTTATAATTTACACTAATTCAAACACTTGCAGTCCTTGAGGACATAAGTCCCTGACTGCCTTAACCGTGGGAAGTACTTGGGCTTTGCCCAGAAACTCATTGTGAGGAGTACCACGGGAATCCCAAAGTAGCTGTCCGCTGAGAGGAATTGCTAAGCGAAACGGGCAGCGACCCCCACCGATTGACTAGCACTCCCGTGAGGAAAAAGCCAAGCGCTGTCTCTTGGCAGTCTTGGTGGCTGAGTGACCACCTGAAAGCCAATAGGAAGCCATTAAAACCGGGGTCCAAAAATCATTACCATATTTCACCACTTGACATACCAGTTAGACACAATTGATTCCCCACGTTCTTCCTCACGCCGAAGAGGCGATCCACCACAGTTTGGGTCCTTGAACCAACACCGTCGAAACCATTCTTGACGACCCTATACACCATCAGAAGGCCACACAGCCTCTGATTCAGACTCAGAATCATACCAATCTGAGCCAGACCTGCATACTGCACCATCTAGCCCCATGGCTGGTGCAAACTCAGATCCATTTTTCGGCTTAGTGATTGGTACTGGACCCACGTCCATACCCCACACCACCACCAACACCCCTGCTGGTGGCCCTAGCATGGTCATGCAAACCGTCATAAGTCAGCTACCTCCACCCACACTTACCAGTCAAACTGTCCCACCTGTCATGCCTGGGGGCAGTGTCTCGTCCACTCACACTGTCCCACTTGGCATGCCTGGGGGCAGTGGCCCTTCCACCTATACTGCCCCGCCTTTCATACATGGGGGCAGTGGCCCTTCCACTCACACAGTTCCGTTTACCACACTTGGGGGTAGTGGCCCGTCCACAACTGTGCCACAAGTACCCCCAGTTATGCAGGTGCATCATGTCCCTGCAAACCCCACCACCATGGCTGCCCCATCTCACATCAACCTTGGGTCAAACCTTCCTTTCATGGCACGCCTCAACTTGCCTGACTTGGTTCGGTTAACAAATGACCCTATTCGCCATCAAACGTTTTGGCCTCCCATGCCAACCAAACTCCTCTTAGACATTCCCAAGTTTGAAGGGAAGGCAGGGGAGTGCCCCCAAAACCATATCATGACGTTTCACCTCTAGTGCTCATCAAATAGCATCGTAGATGATTCGATCAGACTCAAACTGTTCCAACGCACCCTCACAGGTGCTGCAGCCAAGTGGTACATTGAGCTACCACAAGCCAAGTACCTGGATTTTAACTTGGCTTTCATGTTCCTGCAGTATTTCCAACTCCCGTTAGATACAATGAGGGGGTGGAGATCTTGCTATCTTGCCGCCAAAATACTGCGACCCACACAACCGACCACATCCATGAGTGGTGGCGACGCCGTAGTTTGTACAAGATTCAACTTGATGACAGGATCTTCTTGGATTGGTTCCTAAAAACTTTGCCACCACCTATAGCAAAGGACGTCGCATCCGAACGTCCCCAATCCGAAGAGGAGGCCATCTTGAAAGCCCAGCAGTTTGATCTGATCTATGCACAGTCTGGATACCTTTACACTATCATTCCAGACGCTCCCTGTGCAGGCACCTCCTACCGGGATGCATCGGGGGCATCCCATGCCGTAGATGGCATCATAGGTTCTGTCTCCCACCAACCACAGCACCGCCCGACACCACCTGCAATACCACTGCAACCAAGCAACACCCCCAGTGTTGCCTATCCAAACCAAACTATAGATTATGCAAGAATGATGTCCTAGTCCGAAGCTACCACTTCTTATGCACAACTTGCGCCGCAGCAGCAGGCCCAGGCATTAGCTTGGCTGGCACAACAATATGTAGGACAAATGCCCACATTTGTGGCACCTGCACCCCCCCAAGTCTACTATGCACCACCCGTGCAAGCCGCTCAAGCCCCCACTCCCACTCCGTCGGCACCTTTAGGACAGGTGTTTGCACAACAAAGCCGTCCCAACCAGCCAACCCCCAATAACCAACAAGGGCAAGCCAGAAATAACCGAGCTCGGAACCAAGGCAACAATCAACCGCAGGGAGGCGGTCAACAACCAAATCCTCCCAACAATGCTGGGGCAAACCGACCAGCCCAAAATCCTCAGCAACCAAACGCACCAAGGCGCAACGCTCTGTTGTGCACAAATCAGCCATGCAAGTTGTGTGAAGTCCATGGGCACTATACACACGGATGCCCATTCATGGGTCGCGCTAAGTAGGCCATTCACAACGAGGTTCAACATTCTACCAATATGGCAGCCCCAGCTCAACCCAACCCGACACCACCAGGGCCTCCACCCATGGTCCTCTAAAACCCATTGCCAGTCCAAGGACTGGTAGCAACTGCACCCGCTCCCTAGCCCAATCCCAACGCCTTGGGGGCACCTCCGACAGCAGAAACAGGTGTTCACCACCTGCTAGCCATGGCATCTGAAGAGGTCAATTTACAGACCAGACGAAATCAGTACAAAACTAACACCGAACCCACTGACACATCAACGGCATCTACATCCAAAACAGCCAATGCACCTCTTCGTTTACCCCCTTTTCCCCTGCGCCCCCCCATACGGCGGGTTGCCAACAACGTCACGGCTAGAGCTGCTGTAAGCTACAACATCGTGGATGATTTGGCCCAAACACCTACGGCCATGTCCGCTCTTGAGGTACTCAAAACTTGCCCAACACAGCGGAAAGCCTTACTAGTTGCCCTCGGTGCTGTAGACCCCTCCGACTCCAAGTTGATTACATTCAACACGGAGAATGGAAAACCGCGGATGCCATCAACCATTGCCTTCCAAATCTTGGTTTCCATACGGAATTTGGTCGTGCATCGGTGCATAGTGGACGAGGGGGCATCCACGTGCGTTATGTCTACCTTAGTCTGGCAGAAGCTTGGATCCCCAATTCTGCAACCATCCTCTACTACTCTGCGGGCTTATGATGGCCACCCCACTAAAGCCCAAGGAATTCTCCCTCATGTCCCCATCACATTAGTCGGGAAAACAGTACTGATTGACATAGAGGTTGTCAATGCTTAGTTGGACTATAACCTTCTCCTCGGAAGAAGTTATATGTACGCTATGAGAGTTGTAGCATCAAGTGTTTTTCGTCTCATGATGTTCCCCCACGAAGGGAAAATCGTGACGGTTGACCAATTGACTTATCACGATTCGCAAGGGCTAACAACACCTGCCAACGTTATCCCTACGATCAACACCATTGATTCGCAAGGGCTAACCGCACCCGCCAATGTTATCCATGTGGTCAACACCATGGTCGACAACATACCAGCCTCCCCATTGCTGAATGTGGGCCCTGGGTTGTTTGTCGATACCACCATGACGACTTCTTTCCCCTTAGTGTCACCAACGCCGACACCAAATGAGACTGCGGATTTGTGCATGCTCTCATCCAGCACTGCTGCACCCAAACATCAACCGCAACCACAACACCATCCGCAGCGGCAACACCATCAACAGTCGCAGCATCATCAACAGCCACAACATCACCCGCAACTGCAACATTATGCGCAGCCGCCACCACAACCTCATCCCCACATGCAACCATCAGGGAGTTATCTGGGCTCCGCCCCAGTCCACACAATTCCCTTCCTCTTTCCCTCGCCTGGTGTCATGAGTAAGCCAGTAATGGCTACCTTAAACTTACCCAATTTTACATTGGGGATTCCTGTGTGGTACCTAGATCCACCGGCCCAACCGCCAAAGCCCTAGGTAGTCTTAAAGCCCGTGAAACCCATTGCGGTCGAATCTCATCCTCCACCCGACCCGCAAAAACTAACCACCGCAACCGCACCCGCACCGCCCCACCCAAAAAGGGCCAGGGGCAAAATCGCAAAAGCTGCCGCTAAACCTCGACAGATCCCGCCTTGCACCGTCTGCAAAGAACAGGGCCATCCAACTCAGAACTGCCCTGAGATTCCCATAATTCGCATGCATTTGGATGCCATGGATACAATGAAAAACCTCCTCGTGGTTGAACTCCCAAGCGGGCTAATAGTGAGAAACAAGTCATTGAGAACAAACCATGCTTGTGCCCTTTGCGGATTGTATGGACACTATTCTCACCACTGCCAGGACTTGTCCGAGTTTCGAATGACCCTAGCCAACCTTCGACAACACTCCCTTGAATTTGAGATCACTTTGATCGAAGAAGTCCACCCCCCACCTCCTTCTTCGGACACCTTGTCCATTTACATGATGTCCAGTTCCACAGACTCCTCCCCTCTCCAGGCCAGCCCCTCTTCCTCCAACAGAGACTGGGGGCAAGGCCACCAAAACCACAACCAATACCATTTACATGATCTCTAGCACCAGTTGCCCTTCTGTCTCGTCGGCTGTGGAAGATCCACCTGATCTATCCTGGCACCACTTACGTGATGACGGAGAGATATGTAAGACCGCCTTCGGTTTTACCCCATTCCCTTTAAACCATAGTGTGGAATTGGTTCTTCTCATAAAAGACTAGATTCCGTCATCTTGCCTTGCCAATGACCTTCGTCTCGGCAAGGGGGCATACCTCTTCGTTGACTTAGACGGTCGACTCTTGAAGAAGCCGCGCAACGGGCTCCACCTCAAGAGAGTCTATGCCTGATATAACCACTATGAGTCCCTTATAGCGTAGTTTTTTCCTTTTTTGTGTTACAATGTTTTTACCACAAATCAAAGACCCCCATTCGAGGGCAACACCATTAGTTGTTAATTTAGAGTCACCCAGAGCCTGTTCGTGACACCTCTCACACCTCTAGGCTCAAATTTCCATCTTCTATCTTTTTATGAGACCATCGTCTCATGTTTAACAAGTAATTTTCAGGACCACTTCCCGGAAGTTACTTCGGCTTATGAGCCACATCACTGTGATACAAGTGTCTTCGGACCTGTACTTGTGTCACACTTGCCTACCGCCACTCATGCGGGTTCCCGAGCCACTGCCTAGAAGGGACATCATTTTTATTTTAGCATATAGCTGTCTAATTCGTCCACTGAACCATATGCGGGTTTCCGGACCATTGCCCATAGGACGAATCATTTCTTTTGCATGCATTTGGCACATAACTGCCTCCGGATTTGCACTCACATCACATGTAGTAAGTTCGTCCACCACAACTCACACACAGCTCTCTTGATCTCTGTCTAAGAGCCACCTCGATTTGTGTGCCTCTGCCGCATCGATTCACGTGCCTCTGCCGCAATCTATCCCATGCATGTATTGGTATGTTTAAGAGCCACCTACTCCATCCATACTGCACGGATGACCCTTGGACCACTGTCCACTGTCCCGACATGGGGCACCACCTGTGCCACCGCGATTGGTTGACCATACCAGAGTTTCTTTTAAGCTCTTTTCTGACTCCTAAAAGAATGAAAAGATTGTCAAGCGCAACTGCTTACTTTCCCACTTGTTAAAGTATAGGAAAGGGTGTCTACATCGTCTCGTTTATCTCCTTTTGCGAACCATGTAGACTATCACATGAAAAGGACCACCTTCTTGGCATATTCAAACCAAGACCGTTCCCCTCTGCATCCTTTTATGCTTTCTCGGGCAGAGGGGCCGAACTCTACGAAAAAGCTCACCATGGGTTGTCGTTAAGCTCTTTTCCAGCCTTCTCATAAAGAAAAAGATTGCCGAGCAAACTTGGTTTCGTTCATGCTCGTAAAAGTATCTGAATGACCGTCCAGTTAGTATAGGTTTAACCTTTTTCGGCTTGACTGGACTACCAACGGTAAAGAAGTCTCTCATCTCCTACAGGATGGGCGAGCTCTCCTGTGTATACTTTTATCCTTTTTTGGGCACAGGAGACTACCAACGAAAAAGAGCCCCCACTGGAGTCTTCTTCATGTTTTTAGACTCTCTAAAATTGAAAGCACCATCGAGCATTTATTTTCTTGGGCTCCCAAAAAATCCACGAGATTGTACCACAACGGTGTCTCTAAACACCACCCCACATGTAACAGTTCGGCAGCATTCCCACTTTGGGTCGCCTTTGTTCAGAGTACTCTGCGATGTGTCTTCCTTGGATCCCATCAATATCAAAAGTGTCTACCTCCCCCAAGTATTCCCCATCTGCAGTTACATCCTCGGTATTACAGCTATGATCCCTTTCCGATGAGTCAGTTTCATTTGCTACCTGGTCCGCCCTGTCGTCATACTTTGAGCAAAGGAAGTGTGAGTCCACCATGATTCCCTGCCCCTGTTCAACTCCTCTTCCCCCCCCCCCCCGTTCAGTGGGTCAGTCCTCAGATTGTCTCACATCTTTCGCTTATCTCCCTCGCGCTTCTGTTAAGGAAACACCATTGCCTTGACTAGTTGCAGGTCTCCCTCTATCGACGACAACACATGTATTCCAAAGGATAAACCCAGAGGTCCCTGTATCCTGGTTTCATTAACCTCATTGATGACTTCCTTGGACCACTTGAGAGGAGTCCTTAGTGCCTCTCGGGATGGTTGTTTCTCACGTGCTCGATTCCAGCTACATCATCGCACCGTTGAGATTCGTACAGGGTAATGGTCCGTGCAGTATTTGATCGAAGACCCCGGATGTCACCTAACTCTAGCACATTGATGAGTCTATTTGAGGGACCTCAACAGGTTCATGTCCCTTGTGATTTCCAGGTTGCGTTGGAGACAGTGTTCAGAAGCCCCAATAGTGTTTCTATATAGATTTATGATTGATGCAGCATATTTGTACCACAGAGACTTTGACTCTCTGTTAGTAGGTCCCTACAGCTATGTACCGTTCCAGATCCAGCAGACCATCAGTCATGAAGATATAGCATTCCATGAGAATGCCATGGGTCCAATGTAGCAGTTCTTCAGATCAGTATTGTATTCAGCCTCTTCTTGAGGCAACCACTATGTATCATCAGTTGTACATGATCGACTCTTGTATTGTAGAGCTTAGATCACATTATTCATTTGACATCGTTATGATCATGGGGATGCCCGCCTCGTCCATATACATGTCACACATTATTTGTATCTCACCCATTGATGGGAACCATATTAAAACAAAAACGAAAAGCCACCATGCCCCAGCCCAGGAAGCACCACCTCTCCCCAGAAAATCCTATGATGCCCGTCGGCCATACGATGAGTTCCTGCCCTCACACATCAGGGGGCAATCTGTTAACCCAAAAAATCCATCAATGAGCTCTACATGACCTACACCACCTAAGGACATCCATGCACGACCCTCATTTGACCCCCACACCCTCAAAAAGGCTCAAAAATATGAAAAAGGGCTTAAAAACCCCTAAAAAGAGCCAAAATAGCTCTCATAGGGGCTAAAACCTCCAAAAAGGGGCTAAAACCCTTCAAAGGAGTTTAAAACCCCCGAAGGAGCTAGGAATTGGGCGAAAACCCTAAAAATCTCAAGAAAAAGTATAAATAGAGGGGTGGGGGTCACTCTCAAATCACTCCTTCTCTCCCTATCGTTATGCTGCCTGTGTGATGAGTGCCTTGAGACCCTTCATTAGAGGAAATTTGGGGTCTAAAATGGGCCTCCTAAGGAAAATAATTAAAAAAGCCACATCACACTACAAATATTCCATGTCAGATTAAATCTAATGAAAATCTAATGAAAGTCAACCTAAATCGTCTCATTAATGCTAGTTGATAACTATATTGAGTTAATGTAAAGTTATGAGATATTGATTAAAAATATCAATGAAATATTTAGATTCTTGTGCACACATAATAAATGATAGGAAACTTTTGAAGTTTATATTATTATTTTTTTAAATGAATAGACCACTACTTTTTATATATTTAATAAATGTAAAACTCAAATATACTCATTTATAATGAAAAATATAATTATAATAGTATTAAAAAAAAATCACTTATTATTTTTTAATATAAATTTTATATCAATTCATATAAAAAATATTACATCACATAAAATAAAAAACAATAAATTATGTATATTCATATTATTTTTTATATTAATATAAAAAAAATTGTGGTTTAAATGTTTTATTTATTTTTGGATGTAATAATTAAATATATATTTTTAAATATTATTTAATAATATTAAAAATACTAAATATCTTTAATTTAGTATTTCAAGATAAGTATATTTAAAATTAAATATTATTTAGTTTTCTTTTAAAAAAATTGATTAATAAATGTTTTTAGTATTTCAAAATGCTTCTAAAACAATTTTAATTAATGCAAAAGTTATGTTTTAGAGGAGTTGGAAGTAGTGATCAAATAAAATATTCTATATTTATTAGTTAAAGTTTATTTATCTTATTTCGAGGTGATCTTTTCAAGAACTTAACCAATGTGAGGTTGATATGGAGTTAGCTATTGTCAAATAAAAATATGACACATAAGCATTATGTGTCCAACTCAACCATAATGGTTGACCAAAGATATTGAAATTCTATTGGTTTAAAAATTCAACTCAATCCAGCTCATCCATGGCACAGTTTTTTATAAGGCCCATTTTAGACCCCAAATTTCCTCTAATACTCTCAAATCACTCCTTCTCTCCCTATCGTTATGCTGCCCGTGTGAGTGCCTTGAGACCCTTTGCCTCTCAAGTCATTCACCCTCCCTCTCCTCCATTCCTCCATTGAGCCAAAGCTCCCCATCCATTGAGAGGTGCTCCCCCAAGCTAGGGCATGGTGGCCCATTTCAAACAGAGAAGGTATATGTCTGTTTTTGTTCTTTCATGTTGTAGTTTCTAACATTTTTTCTTGCAGGTTTATTGTTTAATATTTTGTTGCAGGTTTCCATGGACTCCTAGTAGCTATTTCTTTGTTTGCTTACAGTTTCATGTAGGTTTTTTACTGTTAGGCCCTAACCGTGTTTGCAGGGTTTTATTTCGTTTTCTTTCTGTTCATTCCATTCTCACAGGAACCCTACCCTTCTGTCCTATAGATGGAAGGGACCTGTTCCTGCTTGTAGTAAGGGTGAAAGCCCTACTATAGGGCTACTGGATTCTCTTAGAAAGGTGGAGTTGACTTTGATGAGATTCTTGCTCTAGTTACCAAAGGATTCTCTGGAAAATAGGTAGTTGACCTTGTTGAGTGTTTTTCTTTAGTTATTAGAGGTTTTGAGGTGCGTGGGTGAGATACCCATGTTGACAGTTTGTTGGAGGCCCTATGTGGCTTGTTTCTTGTACCACGAGCTTGGTATTTCAGGATTGATGAGCTGACTCCTTGTGAATTTTGATATATTTGATCCACTTGTCTTGGTCTTGTATGGAGATGTGATCATCTTTGTAGATGTCTTGATTAATTCATGATGTGGTGTATTAAGATTTTAGCTAGTGAAGTTGATATGAATGATGTTGGAGTTTGGAAGCTGTTGATGGTCCAAGGTTATGTTCCTTTAGATTCACAGGTGGTCAATGTTAATTGGAGGTTTAAGATATTGTGATAGTATCTTATTTTGTGGGATACAGTGTGTGGCATTTGAAGCTTACATGATCTACATTCTAGCAGAATGGAAGACTATGTTTAGTTGAGATGTGAATTTTGAGGAGGATGTGAGCTCCTCTAGTTCATAAGTCTATCCTTTAGTGATGGAAGGGAGTGAGGAGGTTATTGTTTTATAGTTTGATTCATATCTTAGAGAAGAATTAGATCCTAGTCTGGACATGGTGAGATTGGGGATGGATATGCCTTCACCTTTTAACTCGGACATTATAAGATGCACTTGAGCATGTAGGAGTGCCCAAATCTTCAATGAGGGTGAGTATATGTCCTAGGAGATATGGTTCTCATACTGTATTGTTTACTTCCATTTTTTTTGAGGAGGCGAGGTGTGATGCCTTGATGGAGGAGAGTGATGTTTGGGGGATAGTTACATTTTAGAAGCCATTGGTTGATTTTGAGATTGTAGTAGGTTCAAATTTGCAAATGGAAGGTTTGGTTGAGATATAGAGGGAGTAGGTTGGTGTTGGTGAAAACAATTTCCTAGTAAAGAGGGAGTGTTAGCTTTTGGGGTTACTACAAAAGTGTTTACACCATGCTTGGGGGTGTTGCATGTTATGTGGGGTTTTATGGTGTGTTGATTACCTTGGTTTTATCGCGATGGACATACCCATTGGAGATAGCTTTCTCATCGATTGCAATTCGTTGTCTTTACGCTTATGTAATACACTTCCTTGAAGTGTTGGAGACCTATGTGACTTAGTGACTTTATTTTTGGAGTGAACACATAGAGAACTTGGTTGCTTGCTTGGAGGATGATTGACTTTGAAGGAGAAGCATCGGGCATCTTAAATGAGGGCATTGAGCCCTAGATGGCATGGAGGCTTGTGCTTGACTTGAGGATGCTTGGGTTAAGGAGTGATCATGTAAGTGTAGTGGATTTGGAGGTAAACATGGCTTTAGGAGAGAGTGTTGGAGCATTGGAGGTATTTTGAGGAGTGTTTTACCTTTCTTGAGGAGCGCTCAGCCTTGGACCATTGCTTATTTGATGCACATGCCTTGGAGCTTGACATGTGTCGAAGGTTGTTAGAGCATGGGAGCAAAGTGGGAGTGGGAGTGTTGTTTCCCAAAAAACCTTGAGAGTGGAGTGTCTTGGGAGCATTTTTTATATATATTAATGCAATTATATTAATAAAACATGCAAAATGCCAAATAATTGTAGACTATATGAAATCATGCATATTTGTGCTACTTGTCAATCAATACTCCAGCATTAAGAAGTTAGAAATGTCATTAGTAGTACGTTAATGATTAATCATTCAAGCACCAACCATCTAGCAACTACAAACATATAAATTTTAAAACCATAAAATAGGAAGTAGACCATTCGTTTATGGAGTGAAATAGGCTTTATGCCAATTTTCAACATGACCAAAGAGTTATATTTACAAAATAGGCCATAGATCGTAAGTTTGAAATATGAACACTGAAAGGTCCAAGAACCATAACACTACCAACCATCTAGCAATTACAAATATATAAATTTTGAAAACCATATAATAGGAAGTAGACCGTTAGTTTATGGAGTGAAATAGGTTATATGCCAATTGTCGACATGACCAAAGAGTTATGTTTACAAAATAGGCCATATATCATAAGTTATAAAATGATAATTTAATTGAAGCATGGAGACTGAAGGGTCCAAGGACCATAACACGAAATTGAGCTAAAGTCCCAGACATATAAAGTCATAAAAAGGAGAAACAATTATTCTAATTTCTATTTATTTTTTCCTTCTCTTGGCATTGCCATGATTTCTTTGTGGTGTGGTAGGGAACCCAAAGCCAAAATTAGGGATGAAACCAGAGGTAATTGTGTATGTGGCAGTGGAAATGAACATGGATCCCCTAGTGTTGGAGTCCTAGATAGGGAAACCATGGTAGTATGTGGGGGTGCTATCTCACCACGATCATCATCATCTTCATCATAAAAAGGAACATTCTCTAAATTCTCCAAAACCAATGCTCCATCCTCCAAACTATCTTTCTTTGGATTGTTGTTCCAAATCTTAGATGCTTTTTCTATTTGATTCCTCACAGTAATGGGACAACAATTGCAAGTTGTAATGCACACAAACCAAGCTCTTTGATTGGTTTACATTCAACCTATTTCTTTTGTCCTAGTGAATGAAACTATAAGTGCGTGCTCCAACACCTCCTTGTGAAGGAAGTGTTTACCACTTGTCAATGCATCCATGTTGCCAAACAATTGTAGCTACGGGGTAGAACAACCATGCATGTTCTACCATTTGAAATAAGACTACTTCCCTTGATTTCCAATTGCGTGATGGGTCTTAAAGCATGGTTTCCATTGATGTAGTTGCTTAGTTGTTTTTGTATGGTATCACAGTCCTCTTCAGGGACCAATTTATCTAATGCTTACATATAACTAGCCTAAATTGGATATTAGTGTGGTTTTCTCTTTGTCCCACCACTAGGCACATGTGCTTGCAACCAAGATGTATGATAGTATTTTGGTGTAAGCACATATGCTATGGCATGTAGTGGAATATTTAACTTTTCTCATCGTATTTCCACTTCTATGTGAATATGATTATACAAGTTCACATCTATAAGCTGAACAATGTCCTTAATCTAGCCTAACATGGTGTCCATTTGCACATACACCTCCCCATTATTTGGATGATTTGAATCTACAAACTGAATAATGTTATAAATTGGCCTGGAGAATTGCAAAACATACCTCATTTATGACAAAAAATGACTATCAATAACAATGTCCTTCATTGTATTAGCACCCATCTCTATTAGTGCTGGTGTCCATTTGCACATATACCTCCCCAATCATTGGATGATTTGAATCTACAAACTGAATAATGCTATAAATTGGCTTGGAGAATTGCAAAACATACCTCATTTGTGACAAAAAATAACTATCAATAATAATGTCCTTCATTGCATTAGCACCCATCTCTATTAGTGTTGAAGTCATCTCAACCATCACTCATCACTGTCGCACCTAAAGCTTGTATTACCCTCAACAGACACTTGAAGGTGAGGAAATAACTACCCAATATAGGGTTTGCAATCTTAAGTAGCTGCAACATAGAGTAAATGTCGTAAAAGTAATGGACTTTTGTATGTCCAATGACAACTTTGATGAGTTTCACTTCTCTCTTGTACAAGTCATTAATCCATCCACAATATCTATGATTGACAATATAATGCATCAAAAAATTAAATCTATGCACCAAACACTTATACCAAAAGACACGAGTATGTGCCAACTTTGATTTTTCTTGCTCCCTTACAATTTGGTGCATTGTCAGCGATTATTTGAATCACATTAGAAGGATTGACATCACTAATGGTTTTCAATAGAAGGTCTGAAATATTTTGAGCAAATAAAGTGATTAAGGAGTCTTGTATTGCAAGAAACACTATACCACTAACCAAAACACCAAGAACATATATCAAAAGTTGGTTTCTAACATTTGTCGAACCATCAGATATAATGGATACCCCAGTATTTCCCCACTCATCTGTAAATCATGACAAAGTTCTTTGTATTTTTGCTCTTTCCTTGTCTAGTAACACAATTCTAGCTTTCTCATACTTAAGGCTCTTGTATCTTGGGGGGGGGGGGGGGGGGGGGCGCGCAAGGGCTTTGTTGATGGCATGAACCATATCCTGCCTAGTGGGGGAGCAAAGAACATTAAATGGTATACCACATGCATAGAGAAATTGCACCACTTTTGCATCCATCCTTATCACCAACATCAAGGAAATATGCTACCGTTCTACTAGATCCACCTAAGGTCCCACATGCATGAGGGGATGTGGATGTGGCATTACCAAATCTAGATGATGTGTTAGATTATACCTTTTGTGTTTTACCATGCTCTCTTTATGAAACTTCCTCTATCATGTTTAACTTTGATACCTTAGGGAAAATTGAGATCCCAATGCCCCTCTTATTATTATCACTCTCCAATACTCGATAAATTTGCCTCCTCACACAAGTATATGAAATGGTGTAAGGTTTTTCTTGATGACAATCATTCCTACATAAAAGCTTAGTGGTTCCACCCACTTCCCCTCCTCAAGTTTTGTCACATACTTCCGCAAGGGTGTTATTGAAGTTTTTCTTTTAACTTCATTGTCATATTTATCTTCATCCCCTTCCAAACATTCCTTGTGTTCATATAATGGGTCGCTATGACTATGACTATTGTCCTCTCCTTTCATGCCTATTGCCCGAGGTCCAAAATCTGAAGCATAAACCACAAGAATAACATTTTCCTCATGTTTTATATGAACAACCCGCAATAGAATGAGGGAGAAGAAGGAATGGGAAAGAGTAGGAGAAGATGAAAAATACACTACCAAACAACACAAGGATATACATTTACCTCATGTTTTATATGAGCTACCTGCAATAGAATGATGGAGAGGAAGGAGTGGGAAAGAGGAGAAGATGAAAATTCCACAAACAAACAACACAAGGATATACAAAAAAATACAAAGAAAGGGTTTTGGGCATACCTCTTTAGCTCTCTATTTATTTGCCACAACAAAATGTGACTCGTGGTGGTCTTTGTTCTCTCCCTTTATTTATTTGCCACAACAAAATGTGACTGTGGTGGTATTTGGTCTTTGATCTTGTTTCTCCCTTGAGTTTATCCTAAAACCTAACTGTATCGTAGGCCCCACCTTCAAGAGAAAACAAAAAAAGAGATTTTCTCATCATTTTTCCATGGGAGTGTAAGGGAAAACCTTACATGATGGAATATCTTCTGATAAATATATATTTGTATAATTGATTGATGATGAATACAAAGAATGGACTATATTAAATATGGTCGATGGGGAAAGAGACATGTTTATTTATAAATAGACATGTCATTTAATAAATAATAATTAATAACTATTTAACCTATAACTACTAATTAATAAATTAATATGTATAACATACCTAATAACCAATTAGGTTTATTACAAGTTATCCTGCCTTGAAAAGATTCGACCACGAATCTTGTGTAAAGAGTGCTCAACTTGAACTTCTAAATTGCTTGATTAGTTGTAACTTCAATAGGGGAGTTGTGCTTGACCAAATTTCCTTTGAGAAACACATAGGTGTGATTGATGTTAAAAAGGGAACTCTTGCCACGAATAATGGTACCACGGTTTAATAGTTCTTGAAACAATTGGTCACATTTCCATTCAAATTCTTTCATGCATATGATTTTGTAAATAAAAACATAACGACTATAGGGAATATTCTTCTAAGTTTTCAATTTGAAATCTTTATGATGAACTTGCATCGACATGTTGATGATGAACTTGCGTCGACATGTTGATCCAAATATTTTTGCATGCTTGGGTATGACACTTGTTATGGTCCCCTTAACAGTAGTGGCAACTACTAATAACTTAATACAATCCGATTGTTTAAGGTGTCTTCATTTGCAATTTTGTCATGTACTTTTAAGGTTGAAACGTCTTTTAATGTATTTGTTTCATTAATTTGGGTTTGATTAGGACTTTTCAAATGATTTATTTTCTTGTCTTTATCTGACGAACTTGTCTCCAGTTGTTCCTTGGGAATCTTTTGCTCTTGAAATTCTTGAACATCTTGAGTTGCAACAACTTCTAGAACGTTTGTCTCGTCATATACTGAAAGGTCTTTTGGGTTTTCTTCTTCTACATTACCATGATTAGGATAATCTTCAATGCTTTTATTTTCATCATTGTATCCTTCTACAACTTCAATTCTTTCATAATTGTCATTAACATCGACTTTGTATTCATCAGTATTTGGTGCTTTATTATTACAATCTACGAGATCATCATCTTCTTTAAGATCGACGTTTGTCAACATCTGGTGTGTGTATCTCCTTGTTTTTGTTATTGTTATTCTTCAGGTTCATCTTGAGCTTCTATCTCTTGATTTTATCCTTGTCCTCTATATCTTTTGTTTCATCGTCCTTGTTATCATCTTCTTTATCATGTCCCTGGCTTTGGTTTGGGTTATGAGCAACGCTTTCAATCCGACTTTGTTCTACAACTTATGAGCCATTTTCATTGATTTTATAGTTGTGTGGGTTGGACGATTTATGCGACTCATTTGTCGTTACCAACCTTGTAGTTGCCTGTGTGAGGTGGATCCAAGACGGATGGTAGAGGGGCAAGCAACTAAGGAGGTGGAACCAAGACAGCCTAGACTCCCAAATGGATGGTTGCCACGCCAATCAAGGCAGTCTTCACTTTATGTTATCTAAGTCCAAGACAACAACGGGGAAGACCCAGATCTACTCCCGATAGGAGAGATCAGACCTAGACACCAGATCAGATCAATTATGGCTTGAGGTACGTAAGGTGTAAGGTAATTAGAAACTCTAAATCTATGGATGATAGTAGTAAGTAGACTAGGGCTTTGGATGAAGGCTTCAATCATGCGAGGGTTGATCCAAGGTGACCTGTAAGGGTAATACTAGATCTAGGGTTAAGGTACTAGCAACTAATTAAGATAACCACTGTCTTGGGAAACATAACTGAGACAGGGTGAGTAAGGACAAAGTTGGGATTGTTTAGTACCAAAGAGATAGACTCAGTGAGAGATATGAAAATTCTAGGTTACCTGAGTTATCAAGGAGCGGTCAAAATTTGGGGAAAGAGGTCAACAAGGGACTAGTGCTATGCTTGGAGATTAGTGCCTGTTCAGCCTTGGGTAATGGAGTCAGTATCAACACAACGTTTAAGTGAACCCACTTGGGATATGCCCTGATCTATGGACCCAAAAAAGGATTTGGCTCAGAAGATTCAGGTTACAGGGAATTCAGCAGGAGGAGGGTTAACGCTAGGGTTTGGAGAGGCAGATTTGCATATCTAGAGCCACCAGGAGACTATCAGCTCAGCATTGGAGTGGAAATGAGGTCAAGATGGCTCGATCTACAAACCCAAGTCAGAAAATTTTAGAAAAAATCAGATCTGGAAAAGTCAAAATTTGATGAGGGAGGCTAGGAGGCTGAAAGTCAGTTTTTCTAATCGAGGGCTACCTGGCAGGAACTAGCTCAGCGTTGGGGGTGTTTTGGGATGAGGAAGACCTGATTTACAAACCCATGTAATTATTTTCCAAAATAAGTCAACTTTGGAAAAATTCAAATTTTCAGTGGGGTGTTGGGGTTTGAGCAGTCAGAAAGTCAGATCTAGGGCAAACCAATCACAATTAGGGCAGCGTTGAGGATGATTCAGTGAGGGGGAGGCCTGATCTACAAAACCCAGAAATGGTTTGGTCAAAGATCAAGCGATTCCCTGATTAAATATTTTTTTGGATTTTTATTATTTAGGAGTTTTTTCAGAAAAATTGAAGAAAAGCAGGTACAATGGATTGAGATCTGAAGAGAAGAGACTTACCTGTTAGATTTTACCTGGAAATGCTTGTAGATGCCTTAATGATGATGTCCCCGCTATCCCGATCAATTTGAGAAGATTGAAGTGAGCTCTATGTCCAGTGTTTGCCCGAGAAAGTCAATGCGCCCTCTCTCTTGCACAACAAACGTCAACCACATCAGATCTGCTGTGACATGAGAAAGAAACTATATGCTGCAGAAAAATAGCAAGAAGAAATCATAGATCACCACAACACTAATGAAAACTCCTTGATAAAAAACGAAGACAATCCAAGCGAGTTGAGGTCCCCTTGCAAAAACACCCAGGCTGAAGTCGTCCTCCTGTAGACAAGAAAATGATCCCCTAAAAAATATAGATCTCATAACAATTTCCTGAATGCTAGGAAGTAAAAGACTTTCCAATCACCATCGAAGAACATCAGATGCAAAGCAGATCCCAAAAATATCCACAAAAAAAGCTTTCTATTAATCAAATCCAAGAGCCAAAGACCCCTTACAAATGAGAAGCTCTCTCCTTTAAATGGAAATGAGAGAACCAAAATCCTAACTACTTTCAAAACTAGTGGCTAAGATTAAAAGATATAAATGTTTTAATCAATGGTTGAGACGAGCTCAACATACAATACATGGATCATTATAACCATAAAGCACAAAAGTGGACTAGATCACCTCATAAAGAGGGTACCCCATTCAACAAGAAATAAATGAAGCACATGATGGGTCCATGGAGTGTTAACTAACTCCCTCTGGGTGCCCCATGGCACAATAAAATAATATAATATTTTAATTTTTTGACTTTGTGCCTCCTTGAGGAAATCGTGAGCCTCCCAAAAGCTCCAGAAAATAATATAAAAATGCCCGAAAAATAGTTGTGGGCCCAATCAGGTGCTGCAACTGCTGGAGAAGGTGTGGAGGACATCACTCTCATCATCATGACTCATCCCATGTCATTTCCTTGCCTCAGTAGCCCAAATCGATTTCTTCAATAGCCATTTAATAATTTTTTAATCTGCCTCGGGAAATGTGAACCTGCCAAAACAGCCTCCTAGGGTGCCTGCGTTGTCCAACTGAACCCACTAGGCTCTTTGGGATGGGGGTACTATGGTACAATCACGTGGCTGCACTCCCTATGCCCCATACAACACCCTAGGAGATCCAATAAAAACATCTCCTAGCTCAGACATGTCATCTTGTGAAGCAAAACTGCATCAAAAGAGTAAAATGAGCCTGACCATCTCTGCAAGTGCCCGGAACTGAAAACAAACTATCTCATTAGATTCAGAGAATCCAAATCCATTTAGGGTGTTATACTCATACCCTTTCCAGGTCTTTACCTGATCATCAACACTCATACCCTTTCCAGGTCTCTACCTGATCATCAACCATATCCAATAGACAACATAATCATCTGTAAATGACCAGATACCAATAATATAACTCAGACTATCATCCATCTGCTGCAAGTGTTATAAGGCTAAGACATGCTCTACAAATCATTTAAGCAACAATCACAAAAAGTAGTAGTCATTTCACTGGCGGTACATCAACCAAATACATATATAGGGTTTTATTTATTATTACTCAGACCAAACTTTTAGGACTATACTCACTTCATAGTTGTAGTCAATTTGCTGGTGAAGGGTGAAGGCTGAAATTTACAAGGCTAAGGCAAATGATGACTATCAACTTAACATCATGACACTTTGGATATTGAAAGGGAATACTCACTATAACCACATGTTGGACAAACAACTACACAGGGAATGGCAGTGCCTCACAAATGAGTTGTTCAGAGAGTGCTTATTCAACTTAGGCATCATGTCTACATCAAGTTTGATCTAGGTTCATTAGGACCATCAATTTTATTTCCATGGCCTTTTTGGCCTATATGACCCTTTGGGACTTCACCAGTGCTTAAAAGCACAACTAATCGCAGCTTTCATCCAGGACATATGCAAATTTATAAGGTCAACAATATTTGGATATAGCATATATTTAACCATTGCTTTTGGGACCTTTTCTTATACCCTTCAAAAGGTATTTTAGCATTTCATTGCTCTTGTCCTTTGCTCACATATGTTAAGAAACATATTTTAGAATTTACATTTTCCATGGGCGCGTATATAAATATTTCCAACACAAGTAGTACATGAGCTTTCAGTTTTAGCCAACAACATCTCAAGTGACCAGGGGGAGTTCTGCACAGTGCCAAACATCGGGACAACCGACCAGAATGATTTAGGCATACAATCCAACTCGCCAAAGGCAAGTTCTGTCACCAACTCTGAGTCGAGACACAATATAAACAAGGAGGTTTGTCCAACAAAGGTTCTAGCGGAGAAAGGTCCTCCATGCCACAAGTCAAGTAGTAAGTCGGGTTAAAACAAAACTTGAAGGTAATGGATGGGTGGAGACAATGAAAGATGAAGCTAACACTAGCAAGCCAAAGCAATGGTCGGAATGACTACCTCTATTCTCCCTAAGGAGGGTAAAACCAATGAGTATAGATCAGGAACTTCCAAGTCTAAGTAGGGACATCAATACATAATATAAATACATCCAAGTCCATATATTTATGACCGCCAGATCATGACACTAAATGCTAGTATATGTCACAAAGATGAGTATAAGAGCAATGATAACCATAACACAATATAATAAATGCTGAGTCATAACCATGCAAATAATCCATCTGAACCATCATCTGTCCAATGAGAAATACTGATACAAATCTGGGCATCACTAACTGCTCTCCAAAATGACTAAATGGCTACATCAGTCCTCGAATCTGAGTGTCCTGAGACTCAGTCCTGACATGGGAGAGTACTTTAGTCCACTAACAAAATAATGATCCGTCAAAACTGCTCATCTCAGCATCTCATATGTAAGAGATCTGGCTGAAAAAATGTACTGTATCTGGAAAATAGAATATGGTAGCCCGGCTACTATATATGTGATAACATCATTTCTGCACCTTGTATGAAGCTGCAACGAATTTATGGAACTTGTGCATATTTATGATCGGACATCACATTTTGAGTCTTGTACTTCGAAAGGTGGTAATCACATTTTGAGTCTTGTACTTCGAAAGGTGGTAATCACATTTTGAGTCTTGATCATAGTCACTTTTGTTTATTGATGTAATCACATACTTGTGTTACAGATGTGAGAGCTAGAGCAAAGTAGTCTCTTTGTACTCTTCTTCATTTGTATTTGCTCTCTTTGTCTTGAGCGTTAGGGTTCTTAAAGAAATTCAAGAGAAGGCAAGGGTTAGGGCTTTTTTCGTAAGAAGACAAGGAAGCTAGGGTTTAGGAGAAACCCTAGAGTAGCAAAGGGAGTGCTTGATATTAATTGAGAGAGAAGAAGACTAGGTTTTTTGTGGCATTTGAAACCCTAAAGCTACTTGGAGTGCTTGACGTGGAGAAGATAGAGGGAGACTATCTTGTACATTTATCTACCAAGGAGCACTTGTTTGTGTGTTGTACTTGCTTGTGGATCTTTAGTGGAGAATTCAACATCAGTTGGGAGAGATTCCTAGCTAGGGGGAGTTGGTGGCTAGGGTTTGCAATTTTAGTGGATGTCCTAACTAAGGTTAGGAGAGCTTGACTTATAAAGTTGTGGTATGTACTTGTACTTTATCTTTTATATATATATATATATATATAAAAGATGAAGTACCAACATACCATAGTGGCATAGCTTAATGCAAATTGGTATTTCCTCTCTCTCACTCTCTCTACACACTCGCACACATTCCATATAGATTAGCAAATACTCCATGTTTAGTGATGTAGTTCTTCAATTTGTTTCGTACTTGAGAACACTTCTCTTCATTATGGACCAACTTGTTTGATGCAAGCATATACCCACTTTGTACCTTTGGAACTGTGTCTTTCTCCTAACCCCACTCTAAATTGTTGGTTGGGCCAACCAAGAATGAGAATAATATTTGGGTGTAAGGACATATGCTAAGGCATGGAGTGGAACGTTCATAGTATCCCACCTTTTGACTGCATGTTTGTGAATATGATCACCTTGTTAAAATTAACCATGGTAGTTTGCTATATAAGGGCCATTAAAAGTCTTTCTTGAGGCTTTGTAAAGGCTTTCATGGGCCATTAAAAGACTTTCTTGGGCTTGTTTCTATGCAACATAGATGAAATAATCTTCGATTAATCTTGATGCAATCAACAAAATGATCACTTCATATTATTCTCGATTATTTCATTTAAAACTAGAGGCGAACTAAGATTGGTTGATTTTCTTGATTATTTTTTATCATTCCTTGATTATTGTTGATCTATTCTTTTCGGGACTCTTGTTGATTAATTGCCAATCACGACTATTTCATTTATGTTATGGAGTTATGTATTGAGGGTTCCTTAAATAGCCCTTACTTGATGAAGTGTTTCTTTCCCGTCGTATTTCACTTTGTTAGGTAGGTGTTACGACCTAAGTCGTACTTGGTGGTTTTTTCAAGCGAGCCCACGAAGTCGAACAAGTACACTTGTTCATGATCAGAGTTCAGAAGTCTGCCAGGCTTTTTCTCGGAGACTGTTCAAATTTTTTTTGTAACACATGTTCATACCCCCTTGGGAAAAATTGTAAAAAATGTCCTAGCATTTAATTTTTTATAAAAGGCTTGGCTTTCCAGACTTAAGCATCAAGCCAACTAGCCCAGAGTGTTTTTCCCTCAGTTATTATTGGTTGTTGAACAAACAACTAATAATTTCTGAGTTTTTCACTCACACCTTCAAAGTTGGGGTAGTTGTCTTGGTGTTTCGGCCTTAGGAGGTTATTAGAGCCTTTGTGTCAGTGTTTTTCAACATGCCAAGCATTGAATTTGAGTCGTATGGACATGTACTAAGTCCCCCTAGAGTTTCGTCAGTTTTCGAGAAAATAATTTTTTTTTCGCAAAATTAGGCCATTTTTTAATGGTTTAATTAGAGAATTTTAAAATGGAATAAAAGTGAGATACGGAGTCCGTTTCTGACGTGGGGACACTCGTTTTCACACCTGAAGCGTCCACTTTACCCATGGGACCACTTTCCACTTTAGTCCGGCAGCCGAAACACCCTGTGGAGTATTATTCAGCTAAAGATGCATCAAAAAGGCGTTTTAATGCTAAATTAGAGCATTTTGGCATAAAGGACAAAGTTTGGAAACAGTGAAAAATAAAAAAATATTTAATTGGGTGACATGGCATGGGTCCCCCATTAAACTTACGACCCTCTTCAACTTAAGTTTGTGGTAAAGCATTGTATTAAAACATGGTTTTAAAACTTTGGTATTGAGGAGTAGTGTGAGATGGGTGATGTCACCTCCACGCTAGTGATGGTGGAGGCTAGCGAATGGAGGAAGGGGGTGGGACCCCTCCTCCCCTTTGAGGCTTCGTTGCTCATTTAAAATTTTGGTTGATATGGGAGATAGCGAGTATGATGAATATGAGGTTGACGTCAAGTATTATTCACGTGAAGTAAAGACTCGCGTGAGGTGGAAAGTGGGGCCCACACCTTTCAACTTTTGAATTTGGATTGGTGGTAGACCTTGGTTCGTTTAAAAGCTTGGTTTATATGGGTAGCGAATCATGAAACGTATGACATCACCCACTTCACCAAATTCATGCGTGAGGAAAGGAAGCCGATAGATCTTGGTGGGTGGATTTTGGGGTGATTGCTTGAGTGTATTGGCAGCTTATTATGAGTTAACTAAGAGAGGTGTCAATCACCTTTGCAGTTCAACTCAGTCCCTCTTCAGTGTGGCTCCTCTTCAACTTAGTTAACTCTGAGTGCATCTTCAGTGTTGGCAGCCCCCCAGGGGCTTGGCTCTGGCTATAAATAAAGCCTCTGCCTCTCTCACAAACTAGTTTGGTTTGGAGCAAGAGAGTGCAAGCTGTTGTAACCTATATGCTATTGTTATTTTTTGTGGAATAAAAGAAAGCTTTGGAGGCTAGTGGTGGTGTGCTTTTTTGTGTGGATTCAGATTGTCATGCATTATTGAGGTAAAAAGCTGTGTTGTTCCAATTTTTCTTCAATATTAGTGGCTTAGATCTTGTCTATGATGGTTTCTCTGAACTGGTAGGAATAGGAGTTGAAAGTAAGAGTACTTTATTTTATGTATTATCATTGTATGCTTAGAGGTCCAACATTGCATGCTAAATAAGTTTATTTTCATGCATTTTTTAAACCTCTTTTTAAATGTGATTTCAAGATCTCATGGTATTGTTTGAGTTTTGGTTCAGCTACAGGTTTCCCAGCTTCGAAACGGTGTGGATCTAGTTTGATGCTCCCCTTTTCAAGGCAAATAGGAAAGACATAGTCCCTCGGTACCTCACTACGAAGTGTTTCAAAGCGAAACCCCCAACAGCAAAAATACTCTTTTCTCTCTCCTTTTTCATTCTTAAAAATTATTTTTCCTCCTTGTCACCCAACTTGTTTACTTAAGATCTTGGCATAAAAAAGTATAAATTTTGCACTTAGATCTAGTTTTCAAGTTCTTTTATCAGATCTACTAAGCATTGCTCATCCATTTTTGAATAGATCTGGCATAAAGAAATCGTTTTTTTGCATGGCATTTTAAAGGACATATATAGCTTGCATGCAATAGTCGTTTCTTTCAAAGTTTAAAGTCATATCTAGCATAAGAGTGCATATCATATTGGCTGCCCGAAAGGCAAGCCAAGATCCCAAGCTTTCCTTGGTCTCTTTTGCTCTTTTGTCTTACTTTTTTGAACTTAGAATTTTTTGGGTATTTTTTGTGTTGTCCAAAGACACTTAGAAAGTGTTTTTGGGCACTTTTTACTAAACTTTGCTTGCTGGTTTTTAGCAGGTTTGTTCGAAAAGAGGAGGATACGCTGCCCAAAAACCAATTTGTGGGCCATCCGGAACTTTCAGGAGGCTTCCCCCTTAGCTGGGCTTCTTTTCCTTATATTTTGTAAGCCTTTGGATCCCAGATAACAAGGACCAAAGGGAATTTCTGCTAAAACATTGTAATCAAGTAATAAAAAACAAGTTTGAGTAGGCTCTTTCGAGCCAACTCCCCATCCCCCCAGGAGGGATTCTATGTTTTTTGTGATTTTTTTCAGTTTTTTCTAGCTTAGTTGTTTTTAGTAGCATTGTATACTTTGAATCATAAGCATTTCAATATCTTTTACAAATTCAAAGTAATCTCACTATTTACCCCACGATTTCCCGATTGACCCGAAAGGGGAAAGAGATGCGTGGCAGGACTAATTAGACAATTCGTGAGTTGTGTTTTGTATTTTTCTATTATCTAAAATCAACCCCTCCTTGCTTTCCCGATTGAGGTCCATTTGGACTGAAAGAGATTCCTGGAGGTTTTTTTATTTTTAACAGGAACACAAGTTTAAAATCCTTAAAAAATTACCAAGACTCCTTCCCCGTATGCTCTACACCACTGCAGCTTGTCTGATCAGTTGGCTGTATCAGAAAGGGATACGAGTTACTAGATTTAATAGGAAAATCCACACAAGTGATTTTCTCGAGAACTTGAGAGGTTGCAAAGGGTAACTACTACAGAGTTAGGGGGCTACTCTAAGCAGGTTCATCCTCGCCACGTTGGACACTTGGTGTTAATGCTTTAGCACTCAGTTCGAAGGGAGTTGACTTGTTGGGCCAAATCCGCAATTAACCCACGCCCTTAATTACTCATTAATAATTTTAAAACTGACCAACGAGACAACTGCAATACTTACACGACACAACAACACTCCACTTTTACAAGCACTCCATATTCATCGGCACTGGTCTGTTTTACTTTCAATGCTTAAATCAATTATTGCAAAATGTCGTGAATGATGCTTACATTGTCATATGCTGTTGATGTGATCTCTTTCTTGCAATAGTCCGTTGTGTTATTTTATCAATTTCATATTAACTCCTAGATTTAGTCTTTTCTTTCGTAGACTAAAAACCATAGGTTTTCTTTTAATAGGGTCTACCCCACCGCTGTCATAGTCTTCCAATCATCAAACCTTATAGATCCTAAATGGAGGAAATATATAGATTAGATATAGATATAGATATAGATATGGAGGAAATGCAGAGTATGAAAGATATAGATTAAATTTGGGATTTTGCAAAACAATTAGCAAATAATTTCGGCATAATAATAAATGATAGTGTTAGTTGGGAAGGTGAAGAAGATAGTCACAAGGAGATTGAGGATAATAAGATGACTATTTTTCCACGAAGGAAGTAATTCAGAAACTGAAACCAAAAATGATTTATCCAGTTCAGATTTCAAATTTGGCACACAATGTGAGACTGATGGAAATTATATTGAAGTGACGAAACTCAAGGAAGCCGAACCTGCTCCTCAAGTCATTGAAAAACAAATAATCCCTCACAAAAAAAAAGATAATGATAGTGGCCATCTCTAGAACAACGTAGCAGATTGCATTGATCATGGGAGGGATCAAAATGATTGTGGGAAAACGATGAAGTAACATCATCTATTGATGATGTAGTACTCACTACAATTGAAACCTCACATAATCACACAAATAATATGCTGATGATGGATTTGAAAAGGGCTAACGAACAACCACACTATTGTCCATAAATTAATCATCTCAAGGAGAAATTTATTAAAAATGCCCAAGAATTCTAGTAACGGTGAACGGTGCCAAGATTGAGATATCTATGATAGAGAGAATTATGAAGAAATACCTAAAGAGTCTTTTTGCCCAATTTAAAAAAAATTCATGTCAGATCCAATTAGAATCTTTCAGTCTCGCAACACCTACAATCAATACTCAGTAAAGGATCTGCACAAGCTAAAAGAAGTGCAGACTGATATGAGCATGAGAAATATAATAGAGGTTTGGTTCTCTCACTACGACCTTGAGTCTCCCTTCGATTTCATCTCCAACCAAGACGATCTTGTTGTAGCAGTGGATTCTGTAGGAGCAGTGCAAGAGGCCCCTTCTGAGAGAATTAGCTTGCGCAATCGGATGTAAACCGTGCCTGCCAAAGAACTTGCAGGAACTGCTCACAGATGGACCATTTACTAAATATGACTTGATAACGATTAGAACCCAAATGCTATTGATGCAAAGGTATTTTCAGATTTTGATCAGGTGAAAAAAGACTTGAAAATGACGATGAAGAGTTGATAAAATTGAAAGAGGATCCATCCTATCATATGAATTTGTTTGGAGACATTAAGTGTGTGTTAAAGGAGGTTATTACAGAAAAAAAAAGAAATTGCATTAAAATGGTGGCAATGATCAAAATAAAATGGTGTTAGCTCTTGCTGCTATTCATGCTACGAAATCGGATAAAATTAAGAAATCAGAATTGGGTACTAATGATAAAACCAAAGGTACTCTAGCTTTCAATATTGTAGATGCTGCATCTGCTTCAGTATATGGGAGAAGCTCTGCAACTACTAAAGCAACATCATATGAGAAGATGCTGCATCTGCTTCAGTATACGAGAGAAGCGTTGCACTAAGGCAACATCACATGAGAAGACTATTGCATGTGTGGCTGCTCACATTGTAGGGGAATGTGTACCCGTCAATAGAAAGACTGTAACAAGCCGATTACATCTGGGGCAGCATCACAATCGTTTAATTCAACATCTTATGAACCAGTTACCAAGATTAAATTTCAGTATGTCAAAATTGAAAAATTCTGAAGAAAAAGGGTTATGTTCAACTTCATACCACACATGAAGATCTTAATAAAGAGTTGCATTGTGATATAACTTCTTGCATGTGTAAAAATTTCATCACGCGTTGTGAACATGGGTACTACAATGGAGTTTCTTTTCACAAGAATATTAGAAATTTCATGATCGAGGGTGGTGATACAACTAGGATTGGAAGGGGAGAAGAATCAACTGGGGCAAACCTTTTAAAGATGGACTTAGATTCCAAATTGCTTAATTTAGAGTGGGGCATTGTCACTATGGAAAACAGTGGGCCTCCCCCTAATTGATCACAGTTTTTCATTCATTACAAATCTGTAAAGCATTTTCAGAAATTAGATTACATGGTCACGCTGTGTTGTTTGGATCTATGCTGCGTGGGAGTGCCCCCCACCCCCTCTCTCCCACTCCCAAAGCTCGCTTCCTTCGGAATCTTGTTCCCAAAAGGCTTCCACTTTTGGGAACATGCTCCCAAGGCGCTTCCGAGGCGCTCCCTTCCTTCCCTATACTAAACTCCTATGCTAGGTTGATCATTTGATGACAATGTTATGGTACCTCCCTTCTTTGCCAAACTCCTATAAAAGTTTTTATGGTTGATCATTTGATGATAATGTATAAGTACTAGATGATTGATGTTATATGGCTTAATCCATGATTTCTACAACTAATTCAACATCCTACATGTTTTTTAGATATAAATCCATAAACAATATCAAAATATATACTATACAAAAAACGCTCCAGAAACTCTCCCAAAACGGGAGCTTTTGAAAATTTTGCTTTTCACTCCGCTCCCGCTTCTCGCTCCCTGCTCCCGCTCCCTGCTCCCAACAATATAGGTTTGGATGAAGTATTAAACTATGAAATGTTATTATATTAAATTATATTTTCAAAAAGGAGTATCCTTATCAAAAGGAAATATATTTATAGAAAGTTAAAATACTTGGAGATTGTAATTAAGCTCGACCAAGGAATATCAAATACATTATCAAAGAAAGAACAAGGGTTAGAACAAATGACGACGCTTTGGAGATGAAGTCTATATAAAATAAAATAAAATAACATATCTAATAACCAAGTAGGATAAAAGACAACTAAAACGCCCCGCGTTTCCGGCGAATTTATTATAAAACTGGTCAAAATTGTTCCTGGAAATTGCTATTTTCGCAATTTTGCAATTTCAGCAATCGTAGGTGCCTGTCTTAGACTAAATGCTTGATTTTAAAACTACCTAGATGGCCGAAATTGCGATTTGAGCACTCCAAATTGCGATTTCAGCCAGAATTGCTCTGCCGGAATCCAGCAGGTTGGAGGCGTTTTGGTTAGTGCTTATACTGCTCCTCTAATAACAATGTAATGTATATACAAAATAATGATGTAATGCATATAAAATAACATTGTTAATAATATAATAAATATATCTAGACTATAAGACCTAGAATATTAATATAATTATTAAAAATTGCATTCATAAAAACAACTTTACATGAATGGTCATCATAAGGCTTATAAATGCAAGTCTATTCTTCATTGTAAGTCATCATTCATTATTTTATATATTCAATATTTACACTTCTTAGTAAATCCAATTGAAAACTTAAAATCAATTTTAACTTCTGCTACAAATATTTTCTTGATGAATTATTGAGTCATCATTTGTTAACACCTTAAGTGGCCAAAACCAATGGCCTGACAAGTCGTCTTATTATGCCACCTTTCCTTCATTGCATAGCCAAGTCATACTTTAAAGGGGGATGTTAGTGTTGTAGTGGCAATCTCGTCTTGGTGACAGTTGTGAGCACCCTTTAGTGGCTTTTATGTGGTCTCATTGGGTTACATTAACATCCCTGTTGTGTAAGGTGTGGGCTTCTAGATATTATGGTTAGTATTTATGATGATCCAGCCTATAGGATTATCACCCACCCTAGACAACTATTATGGTCAGTATTTATGATGATCCAGCCTAGGATTATCAGCCTCTTTAATCATCGGGCATCTAAGAAGACCAGGTAATTGTTTGTACACATTAGTCACTATCTTGGGTTTGGATTACATGGAATATTATTGGGGTACAACTTAACCAACTTGACAAAATTCAATCCTCACAATTGAGTTTTTTTAAAGGGAACTGTTGTTGCTGAACTTGGGTAGTTCTCTCTCTTATTTCTATTTTATGTTTTATATTTTAGAACATTGTTAGCCTTTGATCCTTTGTAAGCCATGACCAGAGTTTCCACCTTGACAGTTTTCCTGGTTCTTATTTAATCATCTTTAGCCTATATGGGGATTATATTTTTGAATTTCTGTAGTTTTATTTGAACACATTTTTTTGTGTCAAATTTAGATTTGTTAAGAATCCTAGAAGGGTATGGTATAACTATCTTGTTTGTCTAGGTTGGCGACTTGTTACTCCATCCTTCTCGAAAAGAATTTGAGCATTAGTGATGAGGAAGATACTATTCAAAACCCAAATGGAAATGCAGTCTTTTCATTTAGTTGATGAGGAAGATACTATTCAAAACCCAAATGGAAGTGCAGTCTTTTCATTTAGTTGTTTATGGTAGAGATTGTATTTTGGGTTTGTAATCCATCCTGTATTCTTTGCAGGTAGAAGACCCTATGGATGTGTATCATGATGAAGCATATATGTTCAGGCGCTGGTATTTCCCTTCTCACAACTTTACTCTTGTGGTTTTATGGTCTCCATACCTCATAAAGATATCGGAAGATGAGGTCAATGGTTTGCCAAAGGATCAAGTCAAACTGTACCTTGATACCATTGATGAAAGCTGGAAGTATCAGTTGCATGAATTTGATTTTATAATTTTATCTGGAGGTGAATGGTTCTACAGGTCATCTATTAGTTTGGAGAAGAATAAAGTTGTGGGTTGCCACTATTGTCCAGGATTGAATCTTACAGAGCTAGAAATAACTTTTATTTATCGAAAAGCCCTTAGATTGGCATTCAAGTTCATTAATAGCTCTCCAAACTATAAGGGATTAACATTCTTCAGAACTTTTACATCCGATCACTTTGAAAATGGTGAATGGTTCAGCGGGGGTACTTGTAACCGAACTGTTCCATTCCAGAAAGATCAGTTTAGCATGCCATTGTTAGATGCAGAAATGCGCAAAGTTGAGCTGGAGGAATTTAAGGAAGCAGCCAAGGAGGGTTTTTTGAGGGGATTAAAATTCAAGCTTTTGGATACTTCCCAGGCTTTATTGCTGAGACCTGATGGACATCCAGGTCCTTATAGATATTATTATCCATTTGCAAACAACAGTCATGCAAAGGTGCAGAATGACTGCTTACACTGGTGTTTGCCTGGGCCCATTGATTCCTGGAGTGAGATTCTGCTTGAGATTATCCAGCATGAGTGAGTAAATCCAATACCAAAAATTTGCAAATGGTGGTTTGAAATTGTGGAGAATATGGTTAGCCACCAATGAGGTAAGCTGGTGATTTTTTATCTTTAATTTTAGATTAAGGGATGCCAGGGCTAAAGATGGTTGGGGAATGTATCATGATTGTAATGAATTGCTAATTTGATAATTCAATTATCTCTCTTTGTTCTACCTAATGTTTAATTATCATGATTGTACTGAATATGCTAATGTAATAAATGTTTTAATTATCCTTTTTTATCTCTTCCTAGTTGGAAATTACCTCTATAGGTAAGATTCTAAATAGTCTTAGGCTAGGATATTGTTTTGCTAGTCTAGGATCTCAATATGCAGATATTGAGAAAGATTGGTTCAAACCATTTCTTACAGTCTTCTAATCTATATGTTTATGGAAAATGAATGTGCTCCGTTTTGCTGATCTGAAAACTTGAAAAGCTAAGTACTGAGTATTTTGCAGCTCATGAAAGTTAAAGGCCTCAGAGAAAAGGTGAAACAAAAGCTTAATGCAAGTTTTAAGATCCATTTTAGTATGCACAGGAGAGATATTCTCTAAATTGCTCTTGAGCTAATTGTTGATAAATTAAAATAAAACATTTTTAAATGGACAGTTCTAAAAGCTCCTTTCTTTACAGAGAAGAGAAAATATCTATATAGTTTCCCTTGAGCCATTTTCTGATATCAAGACCTGGGTCATTTACTGCTATTAAGCACACTAATCATGTCTCATGCACAGGATAACCATCAGGATCGATGTTCATATATCGTATTGGGGAAAGTATTGGTGAGGGTCTGGAATATAACTTCGTATTGGTGGAAAATATCGGAACATGTTGCACGACCTCAAAAAATACAAAAATACTCATTTTTTTTCAAAATTTTAAACATTTAAAGCAATAACATCAAATAGACACATTGCTGCATAAATATGATGATACAACTAATAAATAAGATGCATAAGATGTCAAGTGGTCACATATTGTTACTAAACTGAAAATCCGGAAACATGTTCCGGATAAGATGATACAAAATTACATCAAATGCTCAAAATAAATGTATCTCATGAGATGAATCATCATGAGGCATCTAGATATTAAATAGTACATAGGACAATAAAAATGATAGATAATAGGAATCATAATCTTTCTACCCCTTTTACGGGTAAAGGGCACCATTGTTCCTCTGGAAGAAGTAGGTGGTCATGGAGGTACTTGAGATGAACTTGGAGTGGAAGCTCCAGCCAAAATCCACAGTGACCATGTTGGACCATTTTGATATATTCAACTTTACATGAGTAGATTTTGCATATGTTGTCTCTAATGGTTTGGAATCTTGAAAATATATTTTTTTATTAAAATTTTAATATTTATAGCCACAAATATAGTGACTATAACTTCTAAAAGTCACTTCTAAATCTGTCTTATATAATCTATATAAAACTATAACTTCCAAAAAACTCCATTTTAGAAAGAGTCTACCTTATATAATCAATGATACTTAATCAATGATAATGTGGATGGCAAACAATATTTAGCATGCTCGTCTTAGAAGTGAGCAAACAAAAACATTGTTCTGGTACTCCAGAATGGCAAACAATATTTAGCATGCTGCAGAGCAGCTAATGCAGCTGCAGCATGCTTGATGAACTTGATGATGGTTGGATCATGAGGAGGAAGAGGAATAATGAGGAGGCAGCACAGATGGCCACAACTGCCTCATCCAGCAGTAGCAAGTATACCCGCCTTGATCTTTGTGTTAACACTCTTACTTCCTGTTCTCATGATTAAGATTGTGGTCCGAATTGTTGGTTTGGGGATTTCTGTATACGTCTCTAGTTCTANTATCCCCGCCTTGATCTTTGTGTTAACACTCTTACTTCCTGTTCTCATGATTAAGATTGTGGTCCGAATTGTTGGTTTGGGGATTTCTGTATACGTCTCTAGTTCTATCTGCGTCCGAGCTTTGATGGATTTTAACTCCTGTCCTGAACACTTACCTTCGGGGGACGGGATTTCGTCATTCTGTACTTGCCATTCAAGCAGTACCATTATAAGCGCATTCAGAGCATGGGTTTGGGAAGTTTCCTTCATGAAAGTTTTTGTTGGTTAGGATATATTCAGAGCACTGCCTTGCGCCTCCACTGGTTCGATTGGTGGTGGCTTATAGTCTAGCACTCTTCAGACCCTCCAGTCTCCATGGCTCTTATTAAAGTCACTCCTTATTAAAGCAACTCCCAGGAAAAATGCAAATGGAGCCAAGAGAACGCATATGCCTCACGCCCTCAAGGATTTGCAAAATGCCAAAGGTTTTATGACCAGGAAATTTCGCCTTGTACCAAGAATCAAATCTCTGGTATGGAAACTAGGCTTAGGAACAAGCACAGCCAGCCGACCCCAGAGCAATTGGTGGCATGGTGGAATATAAGGGATCTACAAGCACCCACGAGACCAGGTATACACGCACCCTCAGTATGATGTGGGACATGAAATCTCTGTTTGCTTTGGATCTAGAAGATTGTAAGAAAGGAAGGCTGATGGAAGACGCTCAAAGCACCTCCCTGTCTGACCGCATCACTCATCTGGAAGCGGGAATGCAAAAAATTGCCCCATAATCAATTCGTTGCAGACGAAAGAATCAACGCCAGGTTAATTGCACTTGCAAGGGAGCTCACAGGAAAGACCTCCAGTTGGGCTACGCCTGCTCCTGCCTCTGGTTCACAGCTGATCTTCTGCTGATGCCCTTCTGCCTGCCGGAATATCACTTCTCAGCCTGTGAAGAAGGAAAAGCCAGGTGCCTCTCATCAGGCTCCTGACCATATTATTCTCTCTTATGATGAATAGCCTTGTTAGGTTCAGGATTTTTGTTGGTTTTGCAGTAGATTTTGTTTTAGTTTCCTCTAGTATGTTTATGGAAGATCTGGCCATAACTCCCGGCCTGTGACGGACAAATGCTTTCAGTCTCAGACTTTTACATCTTTTTGATAGTAGCTGTAGTACTAGTGGTAGCCAGTTCAAACATTGTCATGAGGACTCAAACAGCAATCTCTCTGACACTTCTGCTTCTCTCTCTATATATATAGCTTACTTCAATTTTCAAAAAAAAAAATGATTATATTTTCTTTTTGTAAGAGGTTTTAGTTATTAAGTCATTTGGTTGGTTAATGTTTTTTTTCTTCTCTATGTTTATTCTTTTTTCCTGTCTTTCTAATTATGTTATTTTTATATTTTTGAATATATATTTTTTCCACTTTATTTGAAACTTAAAAACTTCTAAATTTGTTTTGCTAATTATATCATTTTTATACTTTTTTAATATATATTTTTTTCACTCCCAACCTGTTGTATCTTGCAATTTGGAGAAAACTTCTAAATGTATCGGACACTGGTATTCATGTTCCCAACATTCCAGTGTTCCAAAAACCTGTACAACATAGCTGATTTCAATGAATGCTAGTGACCTCAGCTCAGCTTAGAGTTGTGGTCAAATCAATGCTAGTGACCTCAGCTAGAGTTGAGGTAATCTAGAGGGATTAATTTATCTACCGGAAGATTTGCACTGGTGCACACTCTACACCCTCGAGTGATAGCTTACTCAGTGTGTCGAGTGACAGCTTACTCCGTTATCCTTCCAAACCATAAAATCAAGACCCACCAAATTGGCCAGAGCTGAGAAAACCGGAGTTTGATAAGTAGCACTTATTTATACACATCAGAAAACAAAATTTTGATCACATATTTCATCCATCCATATAGTTATAGTTTCAGAAAGATCAAAATCGAAGTTTTAAAAATGCTGAGAACGCTTAAGAGGCAAAGCTGCTCCCTCAACGAAGATCCGCTGTGAGTTGCACAGGAAAGAGTGCTATTCAGAGCCAGTTGTAATAAAAACTATGAGACATAATTTAATTTGTCAATGTCTTTTATGATAAGACTTTCGCATCATTTCATGGTGTTGCAGAAAGGATTAGTGCAGATTCCCATAGATTTACCGGGTACGCGGTATAACAAAGCCAAACGTGCAGCTAATGCCATTGGCGAACAACTTGGCTGTGTTATTCATTAGAGGAAAATTGCGTTGCACAAGGGAAAGGCTTCTGCGGAGCAAGATCTGTTCTCCTTCCTGCTGTCTAATGTTGACGACAAAGGTAAATCTCTCACAGACGACCAGGTTAAGGACAACTTCATTCTGCTTTTATTTGCAGGTCATGAGAGTACCAGCTTAACATTAATAGTGCTACTCAAATTTTTGGCTGAGATTCCGCAATGTTATGAAGAAGTATTGAGAACCTGTATAAGTGCTTGTTATCTAACTCCGGTTTTTTCCGGTTTTCTCAGCTTTGCTCTGGCCAATTCGGTGGGTCTTGATTTCACTGTTTGGAAGGTAACGGAGTAAGCTATTACTTGATGGTGTCGGGTGAGCCCCAGTGCAAATCGTCGGGTAGATAGCTTACTCCAATCTAGAGGGTGTATTGCTAGAAACAAATAATAGTGATAAGAGCAGGAAAATTTAACGTCGTTTCGTCAGTCGAGACAAAATTTATGGATGTGTTTTGGGGTCTATATGGTCAACAGAGATCCACCAACTTCACTTGGACTGTTGATTGGGTGCAAATTTCCACTAACTTCACTTGGACTGTTGATTGGGTGCAAACTTTGACGAAGTTTGGCCCCTCTTTAGCATGCAGGCACATAAGAAGTACAATTATGCATTTGTATCCTGCGTTTCACAAACTTAAATAAAATATTGACCAAGAGGGAGTTTTGGCGCCTCAGAAGACTACACACATTTGTTTGCACTAATTTTCCTTGTTACACTTTCTGCTCTTTCTGCCAATGTGCAGAGGGGCATAATTTGAGTCAAGGAAGCTAACCTTGTGGCCATCTTGCCTCTGTTTAGAGTTTTTGATTATGGTCTGGAAAGTTGTCTGCGAGCAGTTTAGCCATCTATGGAACAGTTTAATTTGCTGCTAATGTCCCTTTTCTGCTGCTAGGGAGCATATGTTGGTTATATTTTAATTTAACCACTTTTTGGCCATTTTTCCAAGCCAGGTCTACTGGTAATAATCTGCAATGGCTGTGAATTATTTTAGACTAAATATATTCTGTTATTCATTCAGTTGCCAGTCTTTAATAGTTTCCATTGGTTCTGGGGCATCTTGGTGACCTTTCTTCTAGATTAAGGTGTCTTTAAAATGTTACATGTGTGTTGTAATATTTGTTGTTAGTTGTTTATGACTGGAAAAGAATTATTTTAGACAAAATATATTCCGTTATTGATTCACTTGCCCGTCTTTAATGGTTTCCATTGGTTCTGGGGCATCTTGGTGACCTTCCTTCTAGATTAAGGTGTCTTTAAAATGTTACATGTGTGTTGTAGTATTTTTCCTTAGTTGTTTATGACTGGATAAGAACTAATGTATATCATGAACGGAAATGTTGATTTTAAGGGGTGTGCATGTAGTCATAATGGTAACTATTGGGAAACGTTAAATTATTTGATTGCACTTGTCTTCAATCAACTAGTAGTGTTTATATTCGCCATTCACGGTTCACAATGAAGTCTGATGTCTTTGGAATGAATTTTAGCCATGACCATTGAAATCCATGGATATTTGCTTATGGGAGGATATTTGATTTTCTGCTGACCTGTAAAGGGTTTTAGAAGTTTGTATAGTTGAGTGGATGGAACCTCTTAAGATGTCATTGGTCAAGGCTGGTTGCAAATATGTGACTATTTGTGCACTACGATGACATTACTTTGATATCCGGTTAGAGAATTTATATGCCACGAGGTTAATTGATGGAGATACGAACCAACATTTGCTTGGGAGGAGTTTAGGCTGTGTAAAGGGCTAGTTGTGACCGATGAACCATAATTGGGAGTTTAAAAACATTTGCTTGGAATGATTTATTGGAAGGAGTTTAGGGGGCTAGTTGTGACCAGTGAACCATAACTTTGAGTTTAAATTTGAATCATATAGATAAGGTTGTGGTGGTTTCTCTTGGACTTGGAAATGGAATATTCAATCAGAGTTCTGGCATATTGCCTTTGCAAATCTAGACTTTGATTTGACGCTAACCTCAAAATGTAACCCTCTCAGACTTGTAACCCAAATGTAACCCTCTCAGGCTTGTAACCGGTGATTGTACATGTGCAGGTTGTGGTTTGTTACATTGTAGATAATGCTTCTCTCCTAATCAGAACTTGTATAGTTTGAGATTTATGAAGGTACACCCATCGACAAAAAATTGTTGTGGGGTCTATAGACAAAAAATTGTTGTGGGGTCTATATGATCTAATGTACAAACATTGAAGCATATGTTGGTTGGCAGATATAATTTATAGTCTTCTAAAATTTGAATATTCTTGTGGAACATAAATGAATACTCTGTTTTACTTTTGTAAGTACCATGTTATTTCTACTTCGAAAAAGCAGGTGACGGCAGCTTACTTAATTTACATGTTTCAGAGCAAAGATGGAACAAGCGTTTAATCTAAAAAGCATCATGTTTCATATGCATCATGATACAAAACAAAATTACATAGGTTAGATACCATGGGCATTTAAAGTTTAAGAGCCATTTCCATGTTTTGAAATAAGGCACTAAGATGCCATCTATCAATCCATAGGCCATCTATGTTTCTAGTTTCATGATCTTTTACAAAAACAAGAGTAAAAACTCTCACATGTAAAGTATGGAAATACATCATCTATAGGCTGCATATATTTGAGTAGAAATAGAGCTTAGATTAAGGGAGCATGGAGATGCCCTGATCTCTTATCGTTGATGCTTTCCAAAATGGACCAAGTACCGTATGGCAGATGCAACACTTCTTTGGAGAGGGAATCAACTTCTTGATTTTTTTCTTTGAAAATACGGTTGATTGAAGCTTTTGGATAGAGTTAAACATGGAGATGGTCTCATCCAATAAGGCTTGCAAATTGTAGGTTCTCATCTTGTATTTTCCAGTGATCCATTGAACTACCACTTATGAGTTTTCAAAAATTGGAATTGAATTGAATCCCCTTTTAACTGCCGAAGTTAAAAACAAGTTTTAGAGTACCTTGGCCTAAACCAACTTTGAACTTGGCCTAATGCTCAGTTGTATTGTTAGTACCTTAGCCTAAACCAACTTTGAACTTGAGAGAATTAGAGTAAAAAATGTGAAGAATAAATGTGAAGAATACCTCCAGCCTTTGATAAGAGAGAATGATCTTGGAGGCCCCATCAAACTAAGCCTAATGCTTATTTTTTTTAATCACTAATCCCCCTTATTAAGCCCATGGGAAAATTAGTAAGGGGCTATTAATTGAGATATTTATACTTGTTGCACCGAAGAGGTGCATTCTACAGCCCAGCAGAGGAGAGATGTGTAACTCCTTCCGTGTTCATCTTAGAGTTGACACGTGTCCTTTATAAATAATATTGAAATGTTATTAAAAATAACTTATCGGCTTAAATTAAATTTAAATTATTTAGAGTTGCATACATATAAAACAACATAAATTAGATAAACTAAAACCATAAACATTGGATTACACATTTTCACTCTAAAAAAAGGTTTGCACCTTGATAGATTTGATCCCTCTTGGTGCTTGATAGATCCTCTTTTAGATGGATCTATGATGGTATTTATACCAAATTTTAATTATGTTTTGCAAATGGAATTTGCACACGTAAATCTTATGTACTAGATTGTCATTTATTTTAAAAAAATATTATTTTAAAATAATGATATTAAATTGAGATGCACAAATAGGTGTATTACATAGGAGGCAAAAGAAAATTACATTCATCTTTTAATTGAAAGAAACCATTGGAATTTAACATTACATTTGGGGTCTAAAAGTGACATTTTTATGATGTATAAAACATTACTTTTGATCTTTTTGGAAATTCAACAAAATATTGTAATGTTTGTTGCATGTGCATTGCTTAAATGACCTAAAATGTTGCATTTTTTTATGGAAGATCTCAGCATGATATGTTTTTTTTTCCAAGGAAAATTTGAAGGGAAATCCAAGGAATGCTTCCCCACATTCATGGACAACATACCTAGTAAACTGGATATATATTAGTGTGCCTTAGGCAAGGGGGATTTGACTATGCACTTGTGAGCACTAAACTTGCGAAGTAGCCAATAACATTAGCAACAACTAGTTGAGCTAACCCTTGGATTTAATCGAGCAAGATAATTTTATTGATAAAAACATCATTTTATCGGTGTTACATGACAGCGAGGAATAATGTCACCAAGAAAAAATGTCTTTATCCATGTCAACATGCTTGGTTGGTAGTTTGCTTAAATGGAAAAACATGTTGCTTGAACAACAATACAATGAAACTTTATTAAGCACAAGTGATACAACTTCCACTTAAGTGGTGCTTTTCTATGGCACTTATATGTTGCTAATGCAATGCTAAAAGGAATAGAAAATATCTAGCAAATTGTTTTCATGCCACCACATATGACTTAGCCCTCTTCTAAATAAGGAGGTTTCTTGTAGCTACACTAAAGAACTTTGAGATTCAACTTTCTTCCAATTGTGCCCAAAAGCCCAACTTATAAACTCATTAAGTCGTAGTTGAATCATGCACTTATATTCATAATCTATAGTTGAGCACAATCCTCATATAAATCTTGGTGGTTGTTTATCATTCATGTAAGCATATGCTTTGAAGCTAATGCCATGCATGTATTTCTTAACTATTTCAAACACTATGCATTTCTTATCCTTATATTTAAGAAACTATGAAGCTTCAACAGTTCAGTACATAATTTGAGGCAAGATGTGGAAATGTCAAATTGTAATTGTGACATTGTAAATAATGCAAGCTATCATTCACATGTATCTATAAAGATCAGTCAAGGTTGAGCCTCTGCTACAATCTATTTGTCACATTTATGAGTTGTTCAAATCCATTATCTAATAAGGTTCACTCAATGTTACTTTGGGCCATTTCATTCCAGTCTAATCCACTTCCGCATATTCTAATTATCTAATTCAATTTTCCTCATAGCGTAACTTGCCTAGCCATTTTTTAACCTCGGGGAAAAAATGTAATTTTATTTATAGTGACAAAATTATATTTTGTATATGTGCCATTGCAAAAGGTGCATTCCATGAAGAATTCTAAAAGAGCATTGAAACAATATTTATAATTTCTTGCCTATTACTCTACCTTGTCAACAATGAAGACAACTTAATAGTCCCATACTGTCACTGAAATAAAAAAAACATAAACATCTTAAAATATATACGTATCATTGCCCAATGGTAAAAAATTGTCATGCCATCATAGAGTTAATATAACAGAGTGTGAAAATATTTAGAGACGTGTCCATCCACATATTTCTAAATGTGCCACGATCTCACATCCAAAAAACGATGTCTTAGAAAGTGTGCTTATATCCAAATTCCTTTCTCTGTAAACATGAACAATGGAGGCTTTGTTAAAAAAAGAGCATGCCAACCCAATCTCATCATAAATTGGCCTTAAAATATAGTTACCCATATGATAAGACCCATTAATCTAGCTATAAGCTAATCTAAACATGCTCATCATCAAGAGAGAGCACCCTACTATCTCCATTTAAGGGGGGATTTCCTTGACTTGTGTAACCTACCTAACTTAGCATCTCATTTATCACTTTATTCTATGTTTATTTAGCCTTTTAGTATGGCTTACTTGCAATAAAGACTGTACCCATGCCAATTGTATCTCCAGTAATGTTGTTATACCACTCCCTCTAATACGAGAACTTTGGTCATTCCATTTCAAGCATTTCTTTTTTTGTCTTCTTGTATAGTTTGGACTCTGGAAACCAAAACCTTAAGAGTTCGTACAACAAGTTTAGCTTCCAATGACCCTTAACTAATTAACACAATGATCTTGATGGTAAACCTAGACAAGACATGACTAGACCTAGTGAAATCTTCAAACCCATAATTTCCCACACACCCCTATAATTAGCGAAATGTAAGATACCCTTCACACATGAGGCATTTTCAATTATGAGAACTCTCATTTTTTTTATTGCCTTTGCCAAAATTAATGAAGTTATCTTGTATTATAATTTGGATAAAAATATTCACTATTTTGAACAAATAGTCACTGTAGATCGGGATCAAATGCATGATCTAGTACCCCATTTATAAGGCCATAGATACCTCATATATCAACTTATCCTTAATAATTATAGGAAATTTGGATGCTAAGTTATGAACAAGACTTGAATTAAATTCTCTATTGGTAAAGATGATGTCTGGTGGTACATTGTAGATTGCATAATGGGGTATAAATTAAATAGGGAGAAAAGGGGCCTTCACATTAGTTGTTTGTCTAATTTGAAGCACTATCAAGATGAATTTGAGATTGACATTTTTGCTCATCCTAGAAGGAAGTTGTAGGGATCCCTCAAAATGACTAATGACTAGATCTATAATTCCCTTACCCCAAGGCTTCATATAATTGAAACAATTCCAAGAGTCGGGATATAAAAAGCCATACAACTTGAGGCTACACGTAGGTAAAATGATGTTTGGATTATAAAGTTAATACTTTACCTTAGTAATTGGAACAACCAAATAGTCATTAGGGAAATTAATAGTAGTCTCAACCAATATTAAATAAACCCTAGTTATGATATAATTCTTAGGGAAATGACTAAAAGTAGGAAAGCTGAAAAATTGAAAGGAAAGTGTTATTACAGAGGAAACATTCCTAATCCAATCAACCATTCCAAAGAAAATTAGATTTACGGGAAAAAAATAGAATAAGGATCGAGGAAGATAAGTTTCTAGATGAGATCATGAGATGAAGTTTAGGAAATGCAAGGTATTGCATCAAGACCATGTTACCAATATCAACACTAAGTTGAAAATATTGAATCTGTAACACCCCGGTTTTGACCCCATTTGCATTAAAAATGTATATGATGTATGTATTGTATTTAATCGTGGTGTGGAGCTAAAAGAAAAAGCCCCACCATCGATTTAGCGTTTTATGTTTCGACGATTAAAAATCGTTGCTGATGGTATTTTGTGCTAGCCAGGCACATTATAATTTTTGACATCATGTAAATATGCAATTTAATTAAAATACCCACAACCAGCTATGTCAATGTAACATTAAAGATACGGGGGCATGATTTCCTAAGGATAAGGGGGGGGGGGGAATATTCGAACCTTTGAGCCAATGGGGAAAGGCCAAATGTCAAAGGGAGAACCCATCAAAACTCTCAACTACCCATTNCAATCATTTATTTCTGCCAGAAATTGGTTGAGTTAGATATTGCATGGGTATGGGAAGAGTATGGGCAAAATTCGAATTGGGAAGAGCACCCATTTTGGAAAAACGTGTTTTGACTTCCTGAGCAAGTAAAAACACCCAAAAACGTATTCCCATTCTACCATGCATCCACGTTTTTCTCTTCCTCATGTTTTTGGAGCTCTTGACATTCTCCATTCACGTTTTTACAGTGTTCTTCATTTTCCCCATCGCTGAGAAGTGGTTTTGTTAATATTCAGTGGCTGGGATCTCTCCTGGGCGTCTTTGTGTTGTTTCCAAATTTCCACGGTTGGGAATTTTGTTTTTGGTGTTGCACAACCAATGGGAGAATAAATCCACAAATTTAGGGACTGAAGGAGCTGTTTTTGCCTATGTGAAACCCATAGAACGTTATTGAAACAAATTCCTCATGCTGGGTCGTTTTTCCCCAACTGCCATTTCCGTTTTTGGCTCTCAAGACGTTTTTCATCAATTCTAGAACTTGTATTTTGTGTGTGTATCCTGTGTGTTGGTTTGAACCGGTTTGGAGTGGAAGAGGGACGAATTAGCTCGATAATTCTAGTGTAAAAAGGAACCACACCGAGAGATCAAGAGGAGTTGGTTTTTCTTCTTTACACACCCTGAAGAGCACTGGAATGGAAGGCATAGCCCGAGGGATTGTGTAGCAGAGAAGGGGATGCTTCCTTGTGTTGGGTGTGTAGGTGTTGGGAAAGCCAAGTCAGATCTTGTGTAGGTGTCCATAGAGCTGTGGTTGAGCTCACTAACTTAGCAATTCAACCTTCCACCTCCTTGGCAGCCTGATAAACCCAAATGTAGACTAGGCTTGGCTGAATTTTGATATGCCTTTGGCTATGTGTGAGCCCGCTATTGTTCCCTTATTCATTGTGGGAATCATTCCCAACTCGAGGGTGGCAGTGCTGCTGGGACAAGCTCCTTCACAAGATAAGTATCTCTTGTGTTTAATCTCTGCAATTGTATTTGTTTTTATGAATTATGATGAACATGTTGAATGCTTGATGAATGTATTTTGCTTCCGCTGTATAATGCATCTATTTATGTTTTTTATTTTTATTTTTATGTTCAATGCATTTTTACTTCAATGTTCATGGGGCTAGTTTCCCCGCTTAAATGATAGCCATAGCGCCATAGTCGTGTCCCCATCGGAGATGAGGGGACGTGACAGAATCCAAGGTCCCGCTAGATATCTTAGATGTCTAAGAAGTGATAGAAAATAATAAAATATAGTAAATCACACAAACACGTGTTTGATAAATTAAAGTAATAGTTTTTAATATCCCTACCCTCCAACAAAGTAAGGGGATATCCCAATGGAAAAAATTAGTAGTAGGAAACTAGGCCACTGTTGATTCATAAAAAACTCAATTGGAGGCTAAGGGAGCATAGTGTAAAACATTGGAATCAAGGAAAAATAATAAACACTTGAGATACCAACTCAAAAAACCCAAGGTGAGGGCACAGTAAAAAATACCTAGGAAAATATCAAGGATCTCCAAACTTAGGTAAATAACTTGTATCTTACAATACAAAGGAACAATCATATTATATAAGATCCATAACCGTAGTGGCAACAAAAGGAATTTGATGGAATGGTTTAAGTGAAAATCCTACTACGACTTATGGATTTCCATTCAATTATAGATCCTAACATGATAACCATAAAATATATCATGGACTAAACTTACTACAATTTGTAGTTGTTTCTCTAGGATCCCTTGTCTTGCGACAACCTTTCTCCCATTTCTAAACCAAATCTTTCTCCACCCAAGGAAAAGAAGGTCAAAAGAAGGACCAACCAACCAAGGAAGCCATATTATATACCTTATATCCATAATTTGAACAAAAATATCCATTGGAGGCAAGTTGTACTACTACTAGGTAGAAGTCCAAATAGTTTGAAACTGCATAGCTGCCCAACATATTTTTTGTGATGAGCAGATCAACGTAAGATGTAGGCTATCTAACGTTAGATCAAGATAGAAGATAAAGAATGTAAGATCTGATTCTTATCTTGAGAGCTTAAAAAATGAGTCTTCTTAGTCAAATGTGCTTACAAATGAAATGGATATGTTAAGAAAGTAAAACAATAAGTTGTTTAGAGAACCTATATTCAACTAAAAGACAAGCCTAAGGAGTAAAACTCGACAATTGAAAATAAAGGCTATGATATGGAGAACTTAAGCTCTAATTGTGATCTCTAGTTGTATAAGGAGGTTGAATGCATGAACAAAATTGAAAAGTACAAATATAATAAAGATCAAGGTCTATCTCATAATCTAATAAGAGAATGCTAACATTGATCTATTAGTTGTCGTGGATATTCCACTGAACATGTCACCATGATAGATCTTACAATTATTCTACAGTCCCTTATTATGTAGTGTTTTACTTCAAATTTCAAATTTAATATTACTAGTTTAACAAAATACCAAAATAAACTAAAAATTGAAAGGAACGAAGGGAAGCAAATAACACACCATCCACACAATGAACATAAGATGTACATGTGAGATTTTACACGCAGATATTGATGCAAAAATATTCATCTCAGGCATGCACAAGAAAATATAGAGAAGAATAATGAGATTGAACACGGGAGAATTGAGAATATTGGAGTATCTTCCATTGTATTGTTATCCAAGAATAGTGTACATAAGAAATACATCCTCAAGACAAAAAATCTAATTGCCAAGGAGGCAACTCAAACTAGCTCATAAAGCAAGCTTACTAAAATGTGAAAAACCTCCAAAGGTGACAAACAAACATTCCTAATATGTCAAGGACATTACAAATTAGCCAAAACACTATGGTCATCTGATGAGTGGTGGAAAAACTTTCTAATCATGGATTTTGGAGATAAAACCATGGAAGATGTGTTGGCTACAAAATACAGCAGTTGCCTAGTTGACTAACTTTATCTTTATCCACTAAAAAGAAGAAAAAATTGTCTAAGGCAGTCAAAAGCAGGAAATGAGCCCTTACTATTATGGACTGTCATTAAAGCAACAAAATCTTATCCAAAATATTCCTAAGTGCGCTCCATAGAATAATGATGGCAAGTGGTGGTCAAATGTGACAAAAGATGGCCAACTACCTAGTCTACACCTAGGAAATTAATAAAAAATGACTAATAAATTATATCCTAAGTATGGAGTGGGATTTTTTTTAATGTTCTAAGACTCCCCTTAAGCTTGACTTTATGTGACTAAATTATAAAAATATCATAGATATAGGGCCCATCAACAAGGCTATGGTCACCCTTTACAATTTATATGTCCAAAAACCCGAGGAAAGAGGCAAAAACACATGGAGAAAATCCTCTCTCAAAAAAGGACATGGCATTGAAATGAACAAAATGTCTTGACTATGTCTTATTTTTCACTTGGATGAGCTGACTGAATTGCTTCTTGATGAAAGCCTTCGTGAAAAATTTGTGAACTCCATGATCATGCACTAATGCACCAATGTAGTGTATACAAAAACACATGGAGAGGCCCCTTGAAACTCATCATCTGATGATGGAGGAGTATCATGTGAATGCTTCTTGCTGCTAACATACTATGAAATGAATACATAATCAATAAAGAAAAAAGATATTTGTGCAAACTTCCTCCCAAAGAGTATAAAAAACTCAATAGAATAAGTTTCTTGTACAGTTGCATAATCGTGAACCAAACCATATATCTTCTTTCCAAACTGATGTGGCACCTTCCCAAATCTAAAATGAAGCTTATGAGACTATGAAATATCAGAATATGTGTCATATGGAGCAACAAAAACCAAAGGTATAGTGTCTCCATGAGCATATAAGGTCATAAGGCATGGATGGCCAACCAATGAAATATAAACAAGACCTGAAACCAACATAAACAAGTGACAATGTATAGGAATCCAAGGAGGAATCAACTAGTGAACTTGGGGTTTGTATAGTCTTAAATGGATGGGTAAATGTTGTGGATAGTGTCATAACTTGCATATGAGCTTGGATATTTACTTCTAAATTGGAATCATAAGCATTTGAATGGAGTGAGAAAGAGCTGAATAAAGACAAGTAAAAAACTAGTGAAAAGACACAGGTATTTGAAGATGAATCTAGTGAATTGATAGGTGACTTATGCAAACTAGACAGTGAGATTTATGATTTAGACATATCAGGATGTGAATCTAAATCAGAGAATTGGGAAAATGATTTAACTCTGGAACTCAAATCATAACGATATTTACCTTGAGGTTGTGCATTGTGACAATGGTCTGGGGGTTCATCAAGATTCTTTGGTTCAATCTGTCTTGCAAAATATGGAACATTATTGTTACGTTTTTCAAGAAATTGAGTCATGATATACATTTTTTCTTGAAACAAGATTTCTCACAGTGATAACTTTTGCTACAATAGGAACACTTGGAGCTCCCTTTCTTTTTCTTCTTCTTCATGGAATTTGAACCTTCATCAGTAGAATCTGAACCTTCATCTTCATCATCTGAATTTGGCTTCTTCTCTTTCAATTTTTGCTTCCCTTTTGACTCGGAATTCTTGCTTCTTTGAGCTGCAAGTGCATGGTATTTTCCCTCGGAGGTTCTGAGAGCCCCCATTTGAACCAACTTGTCTTTCTCTTTAGTGAGAGAATCTATGAATGCACTTAAAGGAGGCATTTTCCAATTCAGAATAACAAGCTTAGTAGCATGAAAAGTTGACACAAAAACTGAGTATTTTGGACCCAATTTTGAAAGGATGGAAACGATCAATTTATCTTCTTTCTTTTCAATCCCACATTGCTTGAGATGAAGCACAAGTGACTTGAATTTGGTGAATAAATCCTCAATGGTTTAAAAAAATCTTGGACTCAATGAGATCAACTCATTCTCCAATTGATGTCATCTGATCTCATCTTGTACTCCAAACAAAGACTCAAGCTTGGTCCACACTTGATTTGGAGTTGTTATTCCATCAAGATGAAAAAGAAGATCTGGAGAAATAGAGAGAGAAAGAAATCCATAGGATTCATCCATTCTGTTATGCCACTTTGCTTTCTCAACAATAAAATTTGACTCATTCTCTAAAGCTGTAGTAACTCTATAGAGATCCCTAATGTTGGCAAGTGTTTTGAGGTAAGTGAGTTGTGCAACATCTAGGATGTTGCGCATACTCACGTAGAACCGCGTAAGGAAAAGATAGCGCGATAGGCGGAAAATAGTCCACTTTTGATATTTTCATGTCACCTTTTGTACTTATAGACCAATTCTTCGGAATATTGGTCCTTAGTGGTTAAGTTAGTTAGAAGTGGACCTTGAATGTAAAGGCGCAAGACTATAAATAGAAGAGTGATACATGGAGAATGAATTCCGGTTGTGATACTAGACAGTGTGATATGGTACTGGATCGTTGTCTGTTTTTGATCTACAATTTGTTCTACAGATTTAATATGATGTGATGTGGATTGATCTGAACTCTTGTTGCCCTTTATCTTTTCTTGTTTTACATTGCTGCGATTCTGATGATGAATGATGAATATATCTTCATATGAATGGATAATGCGATGCTTTCTGCTTATGGATACTGTCATCTTTTAGATCTATTTTCCTCACTGGTAGATCTGCTGAAATGATGAATGAATAATGCGACATGATGAATGGTTCTGTTTTTGAGCAAGTAAGTAGATTAGATCCATAAATTAAGTTGATGAATCTCTGATGCCCCAATCCTCCTCTATACTGCGTAAACTTGGTTCCGACGGCTCTCCCTTGAACATCTCGGGTGAGACCTCATTCGTTCTGCGGGTGTTGCTGGACAGGGTAAAACCTGTCTGGGCCGATGCTTAGGGAGATCGCGGTGTGTTGAGCGTCGATAGAGTGGAACCGCTGTCGACTAGGTTTTGTTGGTCGGGATCACGGCAACACCTACTGCGCAATAAAATCCCAATCTTTGCTTTCCATTGATGATAAATGAAGGGAGTCAGAATCACAACGGAAGAAAGATCCATGATTTACTGTTGCGCTCCTTGTGAAACTCTTTGAAACATGTACAAAAAACAGAAGAAATATTTTGCAAGCTCAATAAATCTCTTATTTGGAGAAATATTGGATGCATGGTGCGCTTTGATACCATGTGAGATTTTACATGAAGATCTTGATACGAAAATATTTCTCACATATATGCACAAGAAAATAGAGAGAAGAATAATGAGATTGAACACAAGAGAATTGGAGAATAATTGGAGTATATTCCATTGTATTGTTATCCAAAAATAAGTTACATAAATAATACATCCTCAAGAGACAAAATTGAATTGCCAAGGAAGTAACTCAAACTAGCTCATAAAACAAGCTTACTAAAATGTGAAAAACACCCAAAGGTGACAAAAACACTTTCCTAATTTGTCCAAGACATTACGAATTAACCAAAATAGTATGGTTAGCTAATGAGTGGTGGAAAATATTTCTAATCATGGTTTTTGGAGAGAAAATCATGGAGGATGTGTTGGCTACAAAAGATAGCAGTTGCCTAGTTGACTAGCTTTATCTTTATCCATTGAAAAGTAGAAAAATATGTCTAAGGTAGTCAAAAGTAGGAAATGTGCCCTTACTATTCTGCACTGTCACAAAAGCAACATAATCTTATCTAGAATCTTCGTAAGTATGCTCCATAGTCTAATGATGGAAAGTGGTGGTCAAATGTGACAAAATATGGCCAACTAGATAGTTTACACCTAGGAAATTAATAAAAAATGACTAATAAATTATATCCTAAGTGAGGAGTGGGTTTTTGATGTTCTAATAGTACCTTGGGAAAAACAAGTATGGAAAAAATATAACTAGAAGGTGATGCATATGCCTTGCTATTTTCTTCTTAATTATGAAATGCATATAGAATGAAAAAGCATTCACAATGGAGTTGGCATTGATACTGTGGCCTATATGAACACTAGAGGATATTCTACTTCCTATGTTCTACTTCAATATCCCACTCTTAATGCTCTACTCTATTATGGAAGAATACTCAATACAATAAGAATGGAACCCGTTACTATCTTAGCATCCCAAGGTTTAACAATGTTTTGATAGTCGTCTAGGGTTAGGTTTAGGAATTCTACATGCCTCAAATTTCAATTAGGGTTAGGTTTTTGGACCCTCTATATTCTTCTTGAAATTCCACTCTTAACTAGATGCATGTGTGAGTAATGGAAGTTGGCATGGCACCCTATTGGTATTATGTTGGTTAACAAGATAAACCAACTTGTAGGAGGCATAACATCCTCATACAAACTCTAGTTGAGGTAATCTTCATGCCATTGGAGAGCTCCCAATGTGCAGAACAATGTCGAGAGGTTGGGAACTTTGTTGGAAAATTATTGCACCCCAAAAATGGTTGTGTAAGGCCTCAAACATGATTTGAAAGTTTATGGACCCCAAATTTCTAAATCAGGACCTGCCCTAAAATGGGCGCTACAAGCCAATAGTTCCAATTGCATTTCACTCATTCCATCCAGTTGACTTTGTCTCTTTGGTTCCTGATATTTACTACTACCATATATTCTATTTCTCATTAAGGTACATGAGACTCTTCATGTCCCATGGTTTCCTTCATATGCATGGTCCCCAATACATATTTTGCTTAAGTTATCTTCATCTTTACATCTCAAAATTTGGTCACGTTATGTCAGTTTGGTTTATGGTTGCTGCCTAGGTCATCCGTTGTTTTCTTTGTTCAAGGGAAGTCTCGAGTCCTCTACTCATTGAAAAACTCATTCACTGATGTTAAGGTGTCATTCAATTACATTGTTACTTGTTGATGTTATCTTTTGGGGTTACTCCAAAGCATTTTCACTTTGCTAGGAGAGTGATAGGTCTCTTAGCCCTTTGACTATGCTTCATGAACATACAAATAGGTTAATTTGGGTGGATGATGGACATTTTTTAGAGTGCTAGCATGGTGCCCTGACCTAGGATGCATGCCTAATTGACATGATGAATAACCCATTGGGTGAAAACAACGGGGAATTTTATTTCTCAATTAGGTAATGAACTTGCCTAGGAGGAGTACTGGGCACTTGGAGGATATCTCTTGTAGCATGATACCATGTGATCTATACCTTAGAGGGTGGACACTTGAGTTGAGTATGCGTGGGTGTCAATGTATTTATGTAAAACAACATTACAAAAATACATTGTGCTAAATCCCTTTCTGGTTGATGACTCACTTGAGGCTTTTAGATACAACTTTACCAAAGTGGTATACACTTTTAATCCCGACCCTATAGTTGCATTAGGATTAGAAATTATCTTCCATCTCACAAAATAGTTCCCTAGCATTTCCCTCCTTTCTAGGATTTTCTAAGAAGCCTTACATCAAGTTTTTATGTACAACAACACCTCAGTTTCCCCGCAAGATGGCTTCTCTTCATCATGATATACACCTTTCTATAATATTCCAACTTCTAACCCAAATAGTGAGGATATAAATTGCTTGATATTAGATGAGGCTTACTAGCTAGAAGAGACAATAAAGTTATAATGTAAATGCCTCACAACAATGCTTTGCTTCTGTTTCCTAAACCCCAAATATATTTTTTAATGTTGGGTGTGTTTGAAAAAAAGGGACCCTTCTAAATGATTAGATTATTTAAGGTGCCTATGCAATTATTTGACAACAATAATTCTACATGGTTTTCCATCTACAATACTTAATCTTGTTAGTTTTATCCGTATGAAGCTATGATTTAATGCTGTAAGTTAACTAGAAATTGCGTTGGACTTATATGATGCAAAGATTCTAGTCATCTCTCACAAATATTAAGTGGCCCATTTGATCATAGAAAGTCTTCTAGTGTTCATGACCAGTGATATTGTACATGAGAAACACACGCAACTTATTTAAGTTTAAAATTTTATGGATGAAGCTATAGTTTGGTTGGGCATGTATTCTCAACTTTTAGGATTTTGGTTTCTATTTGTTTTTTTATTTCTTTTATTTTTTAAAATATTCTTTTGGAAATAATGAATCCTATATTTCCCATAATGCAATATTGAAAATATCGTACAATCACATATTTTTGGTCAAAGGGAATGCTCATTTTCCATTCCTATACAGGCAAGAAGGGCATATCTACCTTGCTGCCAACTTCAAGGGAATCCTTGTCTTCCTAAATATTCCTATTCTAGTGCCCCCAGCCTAAGAACATTAGTCACTACTGTTATAGCCTAAAATGACACATATTTTCTTGTGACCACTTTCCCATGTTTTTGTCGCATGTCGACACTTCCATGACAAAAGTCACTAAAAAACACCTATATTGGAGGAGCCATATATAGACTTCTGTAACTCCATTTGACCTATGCTATGGACTACTGGAAAGGTATCTGAGTAAGGAAAAACTTTCAAGAAGACACCAAATCATGAAAATGCTTGGAAATATCCTAAAAGTGATAATGTTTTACCTATTTGCAGCTTTGCTTAAGCAAAACCGCGGTTATACCTTTGCATTCACGACTCTACTTCATCAAACACAAGATTTTCACCTGTAGTGGCCAAAAAATATAAAAATATGATTAATTCTCGAATTAGGGTCAGTTTGGGTGGTTATGGAATTGATTTGGAAGTTGTAACTGATCCGTATTCGATCCCTACTCTTGAAGAAAGTATATAAGAGAGGGAAAGAGGTCTATGGAGGGGACTTGACCTTTGTATTGTTGTGCTGGAGGAATTGGGACTCTCAACCCCCTACCTTTTACCTAGATTCCATATTCCTGTGTTGCAGAGCTTGGAGGCTGAGTTCCTTGGAGAAGAGAAGCAGAAGAACTAGATCAAGGTTTCGTGAGGTGCCTAGCTTGAGGAGAAGGTAATCTTTGTACTTATTCCATGATTAATAAAGATGTGATGTCCTTCTTATTACCAAATCATTGTTCAATGTGTGTTGAATCTTTGTTATGATTATATGGTGATTCTTATCAGATTAGGGTTTCATGTTTCATAGAACATAATCTCCTTTCATATAGTCAAATTGGTTTGAGGAAGTTTAAGTTCATTTTGCAGGTCTCTTGGAGCAAGAGGAGAAAGAGGAGGATTCAAGGGAAGCTTGGATTAACCTTCATTGATTAAGGTATGAACCTATATGATCTCAGAATATTGTTTACATTCACTTGCATAAATTAATGCATTGTATCTTTAAACCCTAGTATGTTGATGGCCTCTTCATCCCCAACCATATGAACACTATCCTGTACAACAAAACTGGCGACTCCGCTGGGGAGAGCCTTGTTTGTTTGGGGTTTCTTTGACTTATTTCTAGTTTTTTTTTAAGGTTTCAAGTCCTTAAAGCTTAGGAGAAACTCTCATACATGTTAGAACACCTCCCCTTCCTTTCTAGGGAAGTTTTTGACCTTTTTTGGGCTGTTTGCCACCAATTCATAGGTTCTGGACCGAACAATGGAAACTTTGGAATTAATTCATAACCCTGAATTCTTCCAACATACGAATTCACTCATAAAACTAGTGACCTTCCTTAAGGAAACTCACGTATTCCCCTGAAAGTGAGTTTTTTCATCAATTTTTGGGTTTTTTGGGTGTTTTGAGGGCCGTCTGTGGGGTCCTCTAGGGTCCTATTCATGTGCATGACTCCAGGGAGTTAGTGCCATCTATTTTGAGTGCTATTTATATATTTTGTAAGTTCTTTTCAAGTCTTTATTCTTGTTTTGTTAATTCCCCCCCACCTCCTTCTTTGGCTTGACCTTGTTGGACATGGTACCGAGCAACCTATGTTTGTAGGTCTAGATTGATTCTTGGGACTTCTTGACCCTTACTTGTTTCAGTCTTGTGGTTTAGTATTTTCATGCCTAAGTGTTTGGATTGTTTACCTTTGCAATTATTCCTTCCTAGTGAGTTTAGTTGTGACTTTAGGGAATCCTAGGGTTTGTTAGTGGGGTATAGAACAATATTCTATTTGCTTTTCTTACATTACTTTACATGCATTAGTTTGTAGGTTGTTTTTATTTTTCATTTATAAAAGAAAAAAGAAAAATAAAATATAGTTGATTTGTATGCACATATATTAGTGTTTTAGTCTAAATTTCATGACATGCCATTGTTCTTGAAAAAATAAAATGAAGCTTTTCTTTTGTGGCTTTAAATTTTCAGTTTGAAAAGAAAGAGATGTAGGTTTTCTTTAGCTTTTCACTTTCTCTTTTGTTTTAGTCATCTTGTTTCTGCATTGAGTCAAAACACCATTCACCTCTACCACCTTTTGAGTAATAAAAAACCCTTTAAAATAAACATTTAATATCTAAAATATATTATTAACTGTTTGTTTCTAGGGACGACACACAAAAGTATAGGCTAGTGTTTTGGGTTAGGGATATCTTAACTGCCAAAAACTTTACACTCAAACATAATGTCCTATATTCAAGAAATCCAACTTCACAGAGAAATATCCCAGAAGGCTCCTCTAACACAGGAGTCAAGCATGAGGTCGTGCGATACTGAGCTGTGGAGATACCCCTCCTCTACTCAGTATAGTATATACCATAGCTGTTGCACATTTGGGGACTCACCCAGTACCTCCTCCTGGCCCCGTGTGGTTCCTGGTACTACTTGAGTTTCAAGCTTAGTTACCCTGCCCATGTGCATCAATTGTACCGACGATTGTTATGCCGACCTTTCATTGTGATTTTGGTAGCCTTAGAATCTTGACATCTAGGACTCTTACACAGGTGGAAGTGGAAGTATATTTCCATTTATCCTAGGGTAGACTTGGAAGGTAACCTCGGTTGACAATTTGGGAGGTCAGTTTGGTGATTCAAACACTTGCACCCAGAAAACTCATCATGAGATACCAAGTAACTACTCTCCGAACTTCACTGGTTAGTTATGGGCCCTCATAATCCCAGACTCTCCTTTAGAATGCATCCTTGTGTGTATGGTATCGATACTTAGGACTTTTTCTAGTGGTGTGCTTTTTGTGCTGTTGGTTACCAGCTGACCTCATACTTGTATTACTTAGTTAAGTCAGAAACTATGGCTAACACCCCTACGGAAAGTAACCAGGAGACCCCCATGCTAGGGGATCATTGTACTTTTCCTCTCACCAGGAATGCTGGTGTTCCTTTGATGGCCACCTTGAATCTTCCTGGATTCACCCTAGGGCTACCGGTTTGGTTGTTTTCCACTCCAACTGTCCTGAATGCTCTTGATGCTTCTCAAGAAAGCACCTTATATTAAGGGCATCAAAACATTGTCTCCCCTTCATCTATAACAACCTATCCTCCTTCTTCTGCCTCATGTGGTGAAAGTTTTGATATGAGTGACCTGTAGTCTAAAAGGAGTAAAAGAAGGAAGAATAGGAAGAAGACTTGAAAGCAAGGGGGCACTCATTCAACCTTTGCAGGTCAAGTTGAACCCAACCACTCAGCCTCTCGAAGTCATGCTAGGGGAACCTATCCAACCTCTACAGGTCATGTTGGACCCAAGCACTCAACCTCTGCAAGTCAAGTGGATCTTCACCATTCAACCTCTATGGGTCATGCCGATGGAACCCTTCCAACCTCTGCAAGTCATGTTGGACCCAGTCACTCAGCCTCTGCACTTGATATTGGGGGCACCCCTCCAACCTCTACAGGTCATGTTGGAACTTGGAACTCAACCTTTGCAAGTCAAGTTGATCCTCACCACCCAGCCTTTGGAATTCATGCTGGGGGAACACACTCAACTTATGCTAGCCAAGTTGACCTTAACCACCCAGCCTCTGGAGGTCATGTTGGGGGAAATCAACCAACCTATGTTAGTCATGTTGGGCCTAAACACCCAGCCTATAGAGGTCATTCCTGGGGAAAGAAGTCATCCAATGCAATTCATGTTGACACTGCTGAGAAAACCAACCGTTCGAAACACAAGCCGAAGTTCCCTTGTAGGCTTTTTGAGGGACACCACCTTACCCATCAGTGCCCTGCTATCGCGGAGGTTCAAAGAGTTTGGTTCCAAGGACATCTTGTTCCTGAACAACCTGGAGTTTCTCAACAACCTATTCAACCTTTGGTTGATCAAGTGGTTGAACCAATGTCATCTTTGGTCGATCCCACTCTCCCTTCGGAGAGTGACCTTTACCAAGTGATTGAACTGATGCAATCTTCGATCTATCCCACTCTCCATTCAGAGAGTGATTTCCATCAAGCGGTTGATTCAATGCATTTTTCGATGAATACCACTCTTCCTTTAGAGAGTGAATCATCTTCTAGTCATATTTTCTTCACTTCCAGTTCAGAACCTTCTGGACAAGTGGGAACTAAACTCACTTTGGATGAACCCCCACCAGGCTATTGGATTGCTTCCTTTGATTGGGATAGCCTAGCTGAGCCACGCTTCCTTTTTATGCACCTTTCTAGATAAAGGTCAAAATTATACATTAAACGATTGCTCATTGTATTGTTGATGAAGGATCCTCAATTAGTATTTTGTTTGCATGTGCTTGGAAAGGCATGGTTCTCCCAGCCTTATGTTGAATGATAGTCAGTTACTGGATTTCAATAAAAAAAAAACTAGCACAAATTTGGTAATTCTTACTCAAACATCTGTTACTTTGGGTGGGAAGACCGTCTTAGTTGATTTCATGGTGATAGAGGACCCCTTAGACTTCAATATGCTCCTCGGGTGTGATTATGTTTATGCCATGGAAGATGTGGTGTCAATGCTCTTTCATGTGATGTACTTTATTCATAATGAAGATATTGTCACTATCAATCAATTTGATTTTCTTGATCCCTCTCTTGACCCAACTAGAAACCAATTCTTTCCTTTATTGATTTCCAGTGTCTTGGTAGACACTACCCCGTCACAGGTGAACTATGTGGCTTCATATCCCTCGTGTTCAATTTCTACTGAGAAGAAGCCTATGTGTTCATGCCTACCATCTTGGGACTCGATCACAGTAGTTGATCAGGTGATCCATCCTATACGGATTGTGGATCCCGCTCTCCACCATGTTGATCCATCTGAATGTCTAGACATGTGTCCTATTTGGGATGGTCTACTTCCTTCTGATGAAGTCTTCATAGAGTCTGTGATACAGTTTGAAATTCTTATGGATGTTGGTTCAGTTGTGACTGAGTATAACTCTGATTTTATTAATAAATCTGATATTTCCATTGATCGATCTTTTTATGTTTCTCTTATTGAGTCTTTGGACTCTCCCTTTGAACAGCAAGTAAGTGATCCTGATTAGTTTGATTTGTCTTCTAGATTTTCAACTCCTGTGATACTAAGTTTTTTCCCGCAGACTCTATATCCCCTGTTGATTTTTTCTTTCCTTCTGAGGTTGATCTTATTGATTATAAATCCTTAGGCCTTGGAACTATAGAGTCCTCTTCGGTTGATTCTGCCTTGACTACACCTTATGTAGAAGATAGGAAAGTTGCATGTGTTTCTGCCAAAGTGACCTGCATCGGATCTTTTCTTCTGAATATGATTATGATGTTGTTTTTTATTGGAGACAGTATTTGTAGTTAGATTCACAACTATTTACTGGCCTCACTTTGTCTTTCAAGCTGTAACTGCATTTGCATGTAAACTTCTCACGCTTATGAGCCTGATGCCGGATTTCTTGCTCTTAGATCATTGTATAACCCCTCATCTTCACTCTCATCATTGCTCCGCTATGTAGCTTTTTTCCTTTGCAACTTGGCACCTTTTACCTTAAGGAGATGTTCCTCGAGTGTCCTTATATCACTCATGTTCCTTGCATTATGCTTAGGTTTGTTCCTCACGGTTGGAAATATTTTTTCTTGCCTCTCACACTTGTCTCCTCGCATTTAGAGAATTCCGCTGCATCTCCTTTGAGCCCATTAAAAATAGTAAAGAGGCCACGAGTTGAATTTTTCAGACTTGTTAAAACTTTATAGGAAATATATGGAGTTATCTTCAAGCCTTAGTCTGACTCCTTCAATGTGACTAGATCGCCGAGTTCTCTTGTCCATTCAAACTTGTTAAAAGATGTGAAGGAACATCCACATAGTTATAAGTTTACCCCTTTTTCCCGCCATGTGGATTACTTAGGAAAAATGAATGTTCTCCATGAAGAGCTCTATAAGGTATTGTATGTTCTTGGTATGATTGAAAAATTTGTTTTAAGTTTATTATCTATTGGATTTGAAATGTTGAGTTGAGTTTGAAGATCAAGTAGTGGTCATTAGATGGCATAGCCTTGGTCTTGGTTAAGTTTTGGCCAAAGGAGTTAAATAGGGGGGCCCTTACAAATTAGTTGTAGAGTCCATGAAGCAATGATCCTTGTTGACTACTAATGACAATTTTTGTGAGCTTTGGCATAGAAGATTCAATCAGTTGAACTATGAATATTTGCCTCTTCTAAAATATATGTGGTTGTATTTCCTGATTCCAAGGTTGAGAGGAGAGAAGTATGCAAAGGATATGGAATTAGTAAACATGTTAAGGAATATTTTCCAAGTATTGAGCATATATCAAGAGGTTCATTTAAAGGTATATTACAAAGTTTTATGGCATTTGAAGGTGATTTATGGGTAGCTTAAAGACTAAATGGATACCTTAATTCCTTTACAAAATCATGACATCAATGTTAAAGATAGTGTAGCCACAAGACCCATTCTTAGGGAGGATGGTACCCTACTCAGTTAACTAGGGTAGAGTAAAACCCTTGAAGGTACCCTAGGGCCCCCAATAGTCTCCCTAGTTTTTTGGTCTGGGACCAAGTAGGTTGATGCCATGGAAAAGTCCCTAACATATGGTTAGGGCCCCTATATGCTTCTAGGATATTCTTTTTTGGGACCAGATAGTTTCTTGGATACGATGTCCAAGCAGATCCTGTAGGTTGAGACAAAGACTTCCTGGTCTGGGACTAGGAAGATTCTTGGTTTGGGATCAAGCAGTTCTTGCAGGTTCATTCCTAGTCAGTTAACCAGGTGGATCTTGGTCAAGTTGACCAAGATGATGATGTGTGATGTCCTCTCTCTTATTCGATTATTGCTAGGTTGTTTCTCAAGGGACTGCCCATGGCCCTTTGATGATGTCACTAGTAATTAATTAATAAAGATGATACAATAATTAACTAGTTGATCTTCTGAACAAACCAAACAAAAAAAAACTAAAATGGAAATTGAGGAACCAATACTAACCGTCACTTTCTTCTCAAATAAATACTTGAGACCTAGTATCATGCCTCATATCATTTCACTTAGGAATAGAGAATTCATACTTTTGTCAAGAACTATGCATGGAGAAATGTGTCACAAGTAAACCAAAACAAAAATTAACCAGTTAGTCATACTTTAAGACATGGAGAACTAAACATTTTAATACAATATTCTATTCATTCTATTATTTTCAAGGAATAGGTGCGCATAAACATAATACACCTGTGCTCCATTCTATTTCCATATCATTTGCAAGCTTATCCATTTATCTTGTATCATCTGTGAGTGTGCAACAAGAGATGGGAACTGGTTACAGATCCTAGAAATAGAAAACCATTGGAGAAGTGATGTGAAAAATGAGAAATACAAGCAACAAAATTCCATTCATATGCTACAGGAGAACATGAAATTGATAACAACTGAACTCAGAAAAAGCTTGCTCCAAATATGTATCCCTGCCTTTCCTTTATAGAATATGAAGTACAATGAATCAAGACACATGCATTAACTATAAGTAAATGATCCTAGGAGAAGTGAACCTCCAATAGAGATTAACTGAGGCATGCAAAATTCTGATATATATATATATATATGTTTGGGAGAATATCTAAAACTACAACCTACCTAGGGATGTTCTTTTAACAAAAATGTGTCGTTTAACTTAAACCTGAGATGCAAGGATAGACATTAGGACATTGAATGGGCTCTATGTTCCAAAATGATCAATATTAGAAATTCAGAAGCATCCCTATAAAAAAATGATGTCTACAGAGAGAGGAGTGACCCTGCTTCAATTATTTACATTTGTTAATAATATTCATACCAAAACACACATCTCGGTCAATACTAAAACTATTAATATACATGTATTTTTGTATATTGAATTTAAAAAAATACTTGTCCATCATGGCAGGTTATTGCTTCCATTAATTGACATTTTGCATCATCTTCAGAATTGAGAGGTCCTTAAAGATCCGGGATGCAAAACAGTGGCAGTTTTGATCGTAATGCTAGAAATCGATATTTTCTATTTCTTCTTTCAATTGATAACTTTTATCTCTAGGTATTTCTTATGAGTAGGTAGTCTTGTTTTTAGTTATTCTATTTTGGGCAAGAGTTACACCCTTGTTCCCACAGAGTTGTTCAATTTATTGGACATAATTTCCAGGCTGGTATTTTCCTTTTGTGTTGGCTTTAAATCATTGAAGAACTTATCATTTCTCTATTAATGCCTCATAAATGTACTCTAACCTTCTGGAATTATCGTTATGGAAGAACCCTTAATAATTTTCTTGACTTTATTCAATCACTCATAAAAGGATAAAACAAATCTTCAATCTCAAAATTAGTAGGTATTGTCAGAGTTCCTGTGTTAAACCATCCTTCAATATGGTAGATGACTTGTTTTGATCAGAGGTTTATTACATCTACTCAAGAACAACAATCAGGATGATTGATAGGAAGAGAGAAGAACTGACAACATTCAAATTTGTTTCCTTCAGTTAATAGGATTGGAGTGGGGGGTTATCCATTCCCTGGGAGTGGGGGCTATCCATTCCAAAAATACACATTAATCCCCAATCCCAAAAATAACATTGAGAGCGTAATCATTGATGACATAAATATTCTCTTTAGGACTACCACATAAGGAATATAATATATAAGCATATTTAGCCATATGATGAGTACATCTAGAGTCCACTATCCATTTAGTCTGACTGGCACATGCATGTAATGCTTGGGAAGTGTTGATAGAGAAGGTATAATTTTTAGGAGGTTGATTGGTTGACTGTCCAGTTGAGGCTCTATCCTCCAAGTGATTGACATTTCGTTCTAAGTCCTTCATCTTATTCCAAAAATTCTTCTTGACATGTCCCACTTTTGTGCAGTATTGATATGTCTTCTTCTTCCGACTCTTCTTCGTTGATGATCAATCTTCGGTATTCCCTTTTCTAGGTTGGTTGATACATTCTAGTCATTGATCTTGTTGAGCATGTTCTTTAAAGTTTGACCTAGCCTTGCATTTTTGCAAGTGAACTTGGTTTTTTCCACCAAGCTTCCCTTCTTCAAGCAACTTCTGTTGGTCCTTCATCAACAAATCACATAAAGTGTCAAAGGTAAAATCCTTACCATCTTTCTTTCGTGACATCCAATTAGCTCAAAAGGAGGAACATAAGACATCATATGGTGTCTTCAAATTCATAAAAAACAACTCAATTAGTTGTGCCACCCTTCTTTGGAAAATCCTTTCTACATTCACCCAATTTTTGTTGTATCTCCTTGATATGAACTAACTAGTCCTCAATCTGATAAAATGAAAGAGGTTCCAGAGAGGTCAACTCTTTCTCTATCTACATTAATTCACCTTCATTTTTATTGTTGAATAGAGTCCTCATCTTGGTCCATACGACATGAGGATAGTCGATCCAGCTTGTATAAAAGTGAATACCCCTCAAAATGTAGGTCGTGATAACACCCACAACGTTGTCCTTCTTCACATTGATAGAAAACGTAGCATTGACTTCCGTCCGATAAACAATAACACTCTTCGTGAAATGCCACAGTCATTTTCTCTTCAACAAGGTCTCCATATCTGTCACCCAAATAACATAATTATGTCCATTGAGAATAACAGGTTCTATCTTAGAAGCCATCCTTGCGATCTAACAAATCTAATCAAAGTTTATGTAGAGGTATAAGTTGAAAAATATTTCACCCAAAGTCTATCAACCCTACATTCCACTCATGATGGTTTGTAGAAAACAAGTCTACATCAAAACCGTCGCTTTGATGTCATGTTAGGGACCTTTAATCCTGAACTATAAAATAGAATGAAACAGAAATAAGGAAACAATATTCCAAGAATAAAGGTGGTGTCAAAAGACACCGTTGAAGCACTTAGGCACATCACATCATGATGAGAACATCACAATGCATAATGAGCATGATAAAACATTTCAAAATGATATGTTAGGAAACCCACAGGGTCGCCTATTTATAGTTTCCGGACCTAACAAACTTTCTGAAAGTGAGGAAGATCTAGTACAGAAGTGGGGGTCTCTGGTCCAAACCATTTCCATAGAATCCACAACGTCCCAAAGTTTAGTAGACTATCGTAGTGGCATCGACCATGGTCGTGTCAACCATTCATTCATTTTTCCACCCAAATATTTAGTCTCTCTACCGAGTCCAGTCAACTACTCTGCTAGTCACCTATCGTCTATCGACTGTTTGTATCTAGAATATCTAGAGGTGTGATGAATCATCAATACTATAGGTTCCAATAGGTCGAAGAGTTCCCATTATTTTAATACAATAAGGGCAATAGACGTAGGGACTAAAATCTTATTATTGGGATTGATTGAATCCCTTGACAAGCTTATTACTTAGATAATGTCCACAAAGAGAGAAGGAGAATTAAAGAATAGATAAAAGGACAAAACCAATGTTGCAAATCCATCTAACAAGCCATCAACTTAATATTTTGACATCGTAATGATGCAAACCTCCCAATGATTTTCTCTTTGTTGTAATATTCCCATGAATTATAGTATGGGGTATCTAGGGAGGTATCTAATGGGATAATGAATCTAATATGGCCATAGTCATGTTATACGGCCACTAAGTAGCTAGAAGAAATAATATAATAATAAAGGGTAGTTGGCAGAGACCCCAAGGTCTTCTCATGATAAAGTGTAATGTACTTAGCAAGGACAATATGGGGTACCTAAGGAGGTACCAAAAATGACAATGAATGTAATCTAGCCATAAGAATTAAATAGGACAAGAATTTAGCTAGAGGAAATATTATGATAAGGATAGTTGACATAGACCCCAATATATACTCATGAGAAAGTATATTTACACATGAGTATCTGTTAACACTAAAAAGTGCTCACCTAGCTCTCCATGGTCTAAACCATATACATACATCATATTCCCACCATATTTCCCTTACTTTTGACCTTCACAATTGTATTTCCACAAAAAATGGTCCAAAACACCATTATTCCTTCCCATAAATGAAGTGATAGTGAGCATTCATTATGGTTTATCCCCACTTTCTCCCAAAAAGGGTAAAAAACCCTAAAAAATAAGAAAGGGTCAAAATACCATAGATAAATACCATAGGAATTAAAATACCATGGGTCATTACCTTGGGTTAAGAAACCCTAATACCATACTATAAATACATTGTGAAGGGCTCTCCCAAAACCCCTTTTCATTCACTTGTGGTTACGATGTGCCATTTTCCTCTTAGACATCCCACATACTTTACTGCCATTATTCCCATTTCCACGCCATTTCCCGTAGTGTAAGTTGAAATCTCTTTGTACCCATTTAAGATCCATCCCCCGTTTGACAAATGTCCATGGAGAAGACTAGAGAACCAACCTATGGAGTTGCAGAACCACTTTCGAGGACGGCTATCGTGGCCCATCTTGCAGGAAAAAAGCTATTTTGCTTTTATTTTATGCAATAGTTAGTTTATATATGAAAAAATACCTAAAAAATATTTGTTATCATTGTTTCTCTTGTTGTTTAGTTTTTTGTTATTCCATTGAACTCTACCTTACGATCTCAACGATCTAAGGTTGGTGCATTTGCATGTAGCTGAGGAGAAATCCTCACTATAGTTTTGGTGACTCCACCCGGTCGATCCATACAGATCTTTGTTTTTGCAGGTTTCCATTGGTTTGTCCTCATTTTGTGCCCTCAGCCATCACAGATTGGCCCTCCTTGTGGCCGATCCGAACCATTATTGCGTCAGTGCCTGCCCCCTCAGCTCTAGTTGGCTCCATTTTTTAATTTTTTTTGTTCGGCTCGTGTCACATACCCCAATTTTGCAAATTTTTTTTTATATTATTTGAGGAACAACATGTTAAATTTTATGCTAGGTTGTAATTGATGACCCAATGGGGTCAAGGATATTTAATGTAAATTACGAATATTTTATTTTAAATAAATAAATGAGGAGACAATAGCTTAGGAGAGCTGTTAAAAGAGTGTTTACTGGTCAAATTGGTGGAGGAGACTAGGTGGAGAGCAAACTGACATGTGGCAACATCCTCAAACCACTTCCAATTGTTGCAGGTGGCAACCTCCCTACATTTGTGGTCATGATTCCCCAAGAAAGTGGAATCAGAGCAGGTGGCTCAATTAATGAAAACTGACCCAAAATACCTAGGCAATCTTTATAAAAATTCCCATTGAAGAGAGCTGAGGCTGCTCATTCTAGAGAAGTGATCATTCAGGTTGAATGAATGTACTTCAGATAAATTCAATGGAAGGGAAATTTGGAAAGTGTTTGAGGGGATAACTGCTGATTGATGTAGTGTAGCTTTTAAGCTGAAGATCATACTGTTGAGAGCAGAGTATTTTACTGAGGTATTGAACTAGTCAGTTGACAAAGGGTTCTACTGTTTGCATTCTCCACCCAGTTCTCAGCCAAGAAGACCAGGAATAGGATTGGGGGTCCTGAGGAAGTGTTATTTGAGCACTCTCTAGGAGTTTGGTAGGGAGGAACGACCTCCTAAAGCTGTTGTCGTCTGCCCTCAACAGGTTCTATGTTATTTTATTTTACTGTGTTAGTTAAATAAATCTTAGTTTAATTGCTATAGAATGATAACAGTTCAGTTTGTGAAATGTTAGATTAGTATTCTTATTAGATTGTTATAGAAATGAAATGGATTTAGAGAATAATGTGTTAGAATGAAAATAAATTTCTAAACTGTGTTTTTCCACACCTGGAAACCAGGTCGTACTCTAGCACAGATAGAATGCTTAAGTAGATAAAAGAATGAAAATAGTAGGAAGGATTGTGTATCTGTAAATAACATAGTAAATTATTTCAATGTTTAAAATATTATGAAGGAAAAACAGTGTTATGATTTATTTGTGTTTACTATTTTTACTTAGTATAACTAAATAAAAATGCAGAAAAGAAACAGTAAACTACATTAGAGTTACAGTAATAGTATACAATTAAGTATATAAACAAGCTATTAACCACACAACTTATCTTTTAAAAATATCAACTAAATCTTAAACTATTACTTAATATAAACCATATTAGGGTTATGTTATAAACCCTTAATTTATAAAAAGTAAACATAGTTACATAGTTTACCTTCTATCCTTTAGAGAACTCAGAATAAATTCTATGTTACAGAATAGTAAATAAAAACAAATGTAAATATAAACAATAAATAATATAAAATTAAGAATTTACATATTTATAAACTATTTTATATTTACCAGACAGGCTTATAACCTGTGAAGGAAAAACCTCAAGGTCGAAACCCTAACAATTAATTTATCTATTATAAATTAATTTATTTAAAGTTTTAATCCATTTACATTAATAATTATATAAATTAACTTTACAAGAAGATTACAACATATACCTTAGACTGTTTACAGTCTTTTCTTAAGACAAATACCTTTTATAAACAAGCAAGATAAGTTTACAGTTTAACAGGTTAATATACCACCACACACCTGTAATAGCCAAACCAAAGTAATAAGAAGCAGAGCCTAAGTAATAATTAATTAAAGAACATATTTAGACAAGGGTTTCATTTCCAGTAAACCCTAGCTATTATATTCTGGACAAGTAAGTATAAAATTATAAATTTTACATTACGACTGATCTACAATCCTCACATTAACAATAATTACTTACCAAAGATATCTTAAACAGTAATTTTCTTCATTGACAGTTGAAGAAGGAAAAACCCTAATTACACAGAATCATAATTTACAAGATTACAAAACCATTGGAAAAACGAGACAGAGCTCGAAGTTAAAAAACCTTCTTAAAAACCAAATGTATTACATTGTTAGGCCGTAAGGCTAAAAACTTAACCAAAATACATCACACAGCTCAAGGTCGGTATTACCCAACATCGTAGCAAGGGTTTGTAAATAAAAATTGGAAAACAACTTATTAAAACCTCCTATCTAACAAAGAGACCGAACATGCTTCCAAGCACTGACTTTCTCCTTCAACAAACCCTCAATACAAGTAGGGAAAAACCCATTTTGAATTCAGTGCTTACGAGTTAGGGCCACGAGCCACTGAAGTCGGTCGTCATTTTTCTTCCATCGAAGCTTGGAACTATCACGGGTTCCTGTACAAGCATATTACCAAGCATTAGTTCAAGGCTCAGTTTAAAAACATAAAAACCCTAACTGTGTTAATAATTTGACAGAGAGTCTCCATAACAAAAACCGGGTTATCTTACCTGCAAGTAGAAGAGTTGTCGAGCAACGAAGAGACTGTCACCAGTTTCGCAATGTACACACAAGATTTTCCAAACCCAACACCGACCATGGAGTAAAAACAGTGACAAAGAAGCTTAAGCTTCACAAAGTCGTGACAGGCCACGAGAAGAACAGGACTGAGCTGTGGATAGGCCAAGAGCCAAACACAAAAACCAGTAAACACTCGCGCTATAAGGTTCACAACCATGAAGGTTTGCAATCAAAGATCGAGTTTTGGAAACTACGACAACATCAAACAAAAGCTTTGGAGTAAGCAAGTAGAGGAACAGGCTCTCATGGCAGCTATGGAAACTACACAGAGCAACCCGCAGGCCAGCGAAAACTTTGGAGGCGAATGACAAAGGTAATAGGGTTTCCAAGTCTTTTAAATCGCCAATGCATGGACAGGAGGTGACCACGTGCCCACCAATTCTTTTAACCATGCAAGGGTCGAGTCCATTGTCCATCTGCGTTCAATGATCAAATTATTGTTGCAATAATCAATAAACAATTATGCAATAAACTATTGAAATGGATATAAATATTTATATATGGAAACATAAACTTTATTCAATAGTATCGAGGTCTGTGATATATGATTAACAATGATTCCTTGTCGTTGACCATAGAGTAGGGTTGTGAAAACCTTGCCATGGTAATATCCCAAGGTTGACCATAGCATAACTATTCCAATAACAATTCGTTTGTTACCATGCAAAATGACTTAAAATATTTACATATTATTGAAGCTTAAATGATATTATTTTGCAATCGATGGTTTAAAGATAGTAGAATTGCTAGTAACTATCATATGTCATTTGACTATAGAGTAAAAGGGTTTTTAAAAATGACAATAAACAATGTCAAGGATCAACCTTAGTGTAACCCTTTACAAGTAATGTTTTGTATAATCGATTTGCTAATGACTATAGTAATGAACCTTATTATTAGTTACAAAATCAATAGTGCGTAATTGGTTCTAATAGAATATAGGAGTTTTTGTTTTAATGTCTCATTGATATAGAACTTAGAATAAAAGTTCTAGGTAGCAAAATATACCATAGTAGTTAGAATTCACTACAATTTATTTTGAGTGAGGCATCTTGGTAATAATAATTTTTCTATGGTATAAACCATGCACAAGGGTTATACATTATAGGAATAACAATGATACTGTGCTTACCTATGATTTAAACTTTATAAAAATGGTGGTAGGAAGTATTCTATTTCTAAGACGCTGTATTTAGTTATAAGAACCTAATTTATAATGTCATGGAAATTTCCAGATAGAAGATTTCTACAGGATGCAAGTAACATTGACATTGGCACATTATAAAGTAAGGTGGTATTGTACATAGATACAATAATTCATGCAGTAAGCAATGATTCAAGTACTAAAGTTCATAAATTGAGGATTAGTAATTTCACATACAAGCTATAGGTTGATAAATTCCATGACTAGTAAGATAGAGGCGAAGTAGAAAACTTGTACTCTATTGGAAATCTTACCTTCAAATTTGACAGAAATACTTTCATGAATAAAAGACAGTTACTTTACCTCATCAGAGCTTGCTTTTAAATAGTCAGTTATTTACTAGCATTTTAACATGCAACAGATATACTTCTTGCTACTTTACGAATTAAACTCCTACTTGATCGATCGTTACCTATTAAACCTGTAAGAACCAGCAGTCCATCTGCGTTAGCATAAATGCTAAGTAAGCCCAAGTTTTCAAAGATAGATTTCACCTACTTGCCAAAAAGTAAGCTTATTAGTAAAATTGCAATCTTTTATACATTACGAAAATGGAAGCTGTATTAGTTATCGTAACATGAAAATGATTAATACTAAATGTTAGACTATTTCATTTTTCGCTAACCTCTAGCAGTTAGTAAACTGCGTATTCAGACATTTTATGTTATCTTAAAAAATTTAAAATTTTATGAAATTTTGGGGTTATGACAGCCCGAGTCACATCTATTCGACCAAAAGTCATGAACCAGTCGTGCCTTTCTACCCTATAAGCATGACCTAGGTCGCGCCTTTAGCCCTGATAAGAGAGACTTGTCTTAAAAACCTAGATCGCTTCTGTCTCAGCTTCCGGAGTGATCAAATCACTACTTTGACTTGGTTTTGAGCGATCATGTTGCACTTATCCATCTTTTTTGCACGGCTTGAGTCCGTCAACTATTTTTCTCTTAGATCGTGACTATTCCTTTGTTCCGTGTGACCTCAATCGTGCTTGTTCTGCCGACAGGTGTGACCTACGGTTTTCAGTTTGTTTTTGTGGTTCAGATTCTTGTTTTAGACCCCTTGTTTGTCCCAAACCCTTTTCTGACTTGTTTTCTATCCATATCTGATCTTTTTGTATCCCCTTGGTATGTTTTTATATCCCACTTTCTTGGTTTATGAGTTGTTCTAGTTGAGCTTCATGGTTAATGAGCCGTTCTTGTTTCAAGTACATTTTATTTCTGGAAGAAAATTTTATTTTGCAGCATATTTACTATTCTTTACTGCATTATATTTGCATCCCAACCGTGAGTTTGGAACATCTTCATCATGGATTGTTGGGTTTGGAATACACATCAGTTGCACACATTTCATACCATATAATTGAAAAGATTGGTTCATGACCCCGAGCAAGCCTTAAAAATAACTTAATACAACCAACATTGTAACCTCGTTTGAGGGTAAACAATATTGTAGCTAAGTTAGGACTTTGGGGATAGGCATCCAAACAACACCCCTTTATCACTTTCACTTGAGACATAGATTTTGTCTATAAGGGGACCAAAACCCTCTTGTATTTGTTGACACGGTCATAGCCAGTTTGTCGGGACCCCCCTTGCTTAGCAGGAGTAAGCCGCAATGAAGGGGTTCCGAAAGTCAGGGTGGAATACCACACTCCATCTTGTACCGAAGGCTAAACCTTCATAGTCCTCCTCGTGCATGCCAGCGTATACTAGGTGTCGAGGGTGAGAGGGATGAAGCGCCAGTAAACCGAATGGATGTGTCATGAACGAGGTATCCTAGTTGCCACTCTTCTAGGGCTCTCTTACCCAGAGGTCCTTCTCGGTAGTGGGATTATCTTAGCCTATATTATTCTTCCATTTCATATTGTCTGACTAGGATTTCATCACCCTGCTGAAGATACGATTTGTGAGGGGCTTCCAGCTTGTAGTTAGGAGCTTTCTTGCACTCATACCCCATAGGTTAGAGAGCCATTTTTTGATAGGTAGTGTTGATTTTTGTATTTCTGGCCACTTTGTTGTAGACTCGCCTTGCTATGACCCGCTACCACAGTTTGGTTTTAGATATTGTTGTTGGCTTGCGAGCCGCCATTTCATACGCTCTCCTTCTACACACTCGGTTGTAGTTGGGTTTTTGAACCTATGATTGATACTCTTGAGTTTTCATTCATTACACATCACTCCATATAGTCATCATATCTCAACCATGCTACTCACATAGGCTTAGGGGGCACACCCCCCGGTTCAGTTCTTTGAATCATCACCTTCGGAGCCATCTTCGACGTCACTCACCACCTTTGGAGACACACACAACCTCTGATTCAGATTTAGATTCATATTAGTCTATTGTTCACTTCTCCATATAGCCCCATGACGGGTGTAAATCTTGATCCCTTTCAAGGGGGGATGTTAGTAGTGGGCTCACGTCCATTCCACCTATCATCACATATATCTCTTCCACTGGGACTACAGCCCCTGGTCCTAGTGGGCCCCTTATCACTGCACACACTGCTGCTAGTTCACTACCCACTAGTGGTGGTCCCATTCCAACCGCAGTTGTCACTATCGTTCCACCTTTTATACCTGGGGGTAGTGGCCCTTGCACGTCGATTCTAACTCTTCCCACCATACCAGTGATTTTTCCTAATGTCTTAAGTCAACCTCATCCGCCCCCAGTTATGCATGGGAACTGTGCTCCTGCGGCCATCGACACCATTGCTGGTCCTTCCTGAGCCAATCTCAGCTCTAGCATACCGTTTGTGGCTAGTCTCATCCTACCTGATTTGGGATGGTTAACCAATGACCCCATTTGTCATCACCCACAATGGAATGCTATGCCTACCAAGCTTCCCTCAGACATCCCTAAGTTTCAGGGCAAGGCAGGAGAGGACCCTCAAAATCACATCATGTCATTCCACCTATGGTGTTCATCTAACAACATTGTGGATGATTTCATTCGATTGAGGTTGTTTAGTGCATTCTCACTAGTGCTACGGACAAGTGGTATATCGAATTTCCTCATGCTACTTACCCTAAATTCTCCTTGCTCGCTTCAATGTTCCTTCAATACTTTCAGTTACCGATTCGTTATGACGAGGGAGTGGAGATCCTACTATCCTGTCCTAGAACAAAACTACCCATATCACAGATCATATCTATGAATGGCGCCATTGTCGTAGCTTGTGTAAGATCCAGTTAGAAGATAGGATCTTCCTAGATTGGTTCCTAAAAACCTTACTCCCCCCCATAGCCAAGGACGTTGCATCTGAGCGCCCGCAAACCGAAGAAGAAGCCATCCTTAAGGCTCAACAGTTCGATATGATATATGCCTAATTTGGTTACTTGTATACCATTATACTTGATACTCCCCATGATGACACCTCATGTCGTGATACATCGGGGGCATCTCATACTAATGATGGAGTTATTGGCTATGTTACCCAACATTCTCAGTTTTATTCGGCCTCTCCCATGATGCCACCCCATCCTAGTAACACCCATAGTGTTTCCCTACCAAGTTATGGCCATGATCTTTCACGCGTGACAACTCAGTCTAGAAATAATCCCTCCTATGCACATGCAGGTTATGCCCTTGATTATTCATGCGTAGCGGCTCGTTCTGGAGCCACCCCTTCCTATGCACATCCTATGCAAACTCCTCACATTCATGGATTGACTTGTTTGGAACACTCATGTACTATCCAAATAGCTAGCTTTGCAGCCCCACCAGCTGCTCCTGTCTATTACGCACGACCTGTGCAACCCACTCCGGCTCCAATCCCGACTCCTCTTGCTCCCACAAAACAGGTCTATTCACAACAAAACCTCCCGAACCAAACCTTCCTCAATAATCAACAAGGGAAGGGAAGGAATAAGAGAGGTAGGAATCAGGGAAATAACTAGAACAAAGGAGGTGGCCAACAACCAATCCTTCAAACAATAATGGTGATGAGCCCCTTTGCACAGAATCCCTAGCATCCTGCTCGAACTGAGAAGAACCCACGGTTATAGACTAACCATCCATGTGCCAGCTATAACACTTACGGCCACTACACTCACTAGTGTCCTCACTTGATCCATTTCCAACAAATACTCCAAAACGATAGTCAATGTGATCCGAACGCGACTGCTCTGGCTCCACCAAACTGAACACCACCAGGTCCTCCACCTATGGTGCTTCAAAACCCCCTACCACACTAAGAAATGGTTGCAACCCAGCCCTTGGCCCCACAAGCTCCCACAACCACTGTTGCGGTTCAAATTGATGGTGCTGGTGTCCATCACCTCATGACGTTATCATCCGATGTCAACCTCCAGACTCGACATAACTAGTATGCTTTCACCATGAAAACCGCTGAACCATCAACGACATCTACCTCCAACACTCCTAACATGTATTTGAATTTGTTGATACCCCCTACTAAAGGTATTTCCAAAGTACCGCGGTTCCCTATGTGTGACGTCGCAAACAATGCCACTGATAGAGCTGTGCTCAACTATAGTATTGTTGATGACTCGGCTCAGTACTCCACTGCCATGTCTACTATGGAAGTGCTCAAAACTTGTCCTTTGCAATGTAAAGCGTTGTTGTTCGTGCTAGGTGTCGTAGATCCCTATGATTCTAGGCTGATCACTTTTGACCTAGATCAAGGAGAACCCAGGATTCCATCATCCTTTGCTTTCCAAGTTATGGTCACAATTTGGAATTTGGTGATCCATCGATGCATTATTGATGAGGGGGCATCCACCTATGTTATTTCAACCTTTGTTTGGCAGAAACTTGGATCCCCCACCCTTCAACCTTCCACCACCGCTCTTCGTGCCTATGATGGTCGCTCTTCTCACCCCCAGGGCATTCTCATAAATGTCCCTATTGAGTTATCTGAAAAAACAATGTTGATTGACATTGAGGTTGTCAACACCCAACTCGATTACAACCTCCTCCTAGGATGTATTCACATGTATACAATGTGAGCTGTTTCCTCTATCATCTTTCGAATATTGATGTTCCCACATGATGGGAAGATCGTGACCATAGATAAGCTGACGTACTATGATCTAAAGGGTCGAGCCACACCGTAACACATCCTTACCACTATCGACACTACCATTGACAACATGTCCATTCCATCCCTGTTTGCCATTGGCCCGAGCTTATTTGCCAGCCCTCCCATGAGGAACACCTTTTTGTCCTTACCACCTCCCCCTTCGTCAACTGATATATCGGATCTGTGCATTATCACTTCCAGTAATGTTTCGACCTTTTCACAACCTCAGTCGTAACCTGAACCATAATATTCCAGGAATTTTTGGGGTTCATTCCTAGTCCAAACTATTCTCTTCCTTTTTCCACCATCTGACATTGTGAGAAATCCTTTCATGGATACTCTCAATTTTCCTAATTTCACGTTGGGAATTCCTGTGTAGTACCTCGAGCCACTTGCTCCACCCCCGACCCCTCAGTTAGTGTTGACTCCCGTCCAATCTATAGAGATGATGTCACACCCACCCCCGCTCCACTAAAGATTGCTCTTGTCTCTACTCCTACCCCTCCTCCTCCAAAGAAGGCTGGGGGCAAGGCATCCAAAACCATGACAGAACCACGTCCAAATCCTACTTGCACTTTGTGCGATGTTCAAGGGAATGCAACATAAAATTTCCCCGAGTCGCCTCTCCTTCGTACCCACATGGATACTATAGATGAGACCGACAACGCCCCAATATTCTTTGTCCCAAATCCACTAGTGGTTCAGAACAAGTCGTTGCGAACCAACCATCCTTATGTAGCTTGCATCCTATATGGTCACTATTCTCACCATTTCCCAGACATGCTTGAGTATCGGTCACTCCTCTGTGACCTTTGGAAACACTCCCGCGAGTCCAACGTTACTGTCCTTGAGGAGATCCACCCTTTGATTTCTTCCTCCGACACAACCAACACCATCTACACGATCTCTACTTCTTGTAGTCCTTCCTCCTCATCGACTGTGGAAGATCCCCCTGATCTATCCCGACACCAATGTGGCAATGACAGAGAGATATTTGAAACCACCACCGGTTTTACCCCATTCCACTTAGTCCATGGTGTGGAGTTGGTTATTCCCATTGAATGCTAGATTCCATCACTTCGCTTGACCATTAAGCTTCTACCTGATATTTCACCACTAGAAAAATGCCTACTTATGCTTGAACGAAGCAACGAGGATCGTCGTGTTGCTCTCCAAATGATCAAAGCATCCAAGACTCGGTTTAATTCCCATTTTGACTTCCATGTCCACCCTCGCACCTTTAGTGAGGGAGACCTTGTCATCGTCTATGATTAAGCCAATGATAAGTTAGGAAAAGGGAAGTTTGATTCCATATGGTATGACCCATATGTCATCCATTGATGTCTTGGCAAGGGGACATACATCCTTGCTGAATCTGATGACCACCTCTTGAAGAACCCTCGCAATGGGCTCTACCTCAACAGGTTCTATGCTTGAATTCATTCATCCACCATGAGTACACTTGTGTCATAGTTTTTCTTTTTTGTTTTTGTTTTACACCATTGTTACCACGAGTTGGTGACCCCCTCCAGTAGTAGCTCCACATCTAGCCACAGTGATTCCATTGTAGCACTCCATTACATCCTTTGCACGTGAGCGGGTGGATATAACCCATCCACCCCACCCCTGTGTCGCTGGTACCCCACTAGAGGGTGCGGTCCCACGTCTACACATGCACACAGTTTGTCACATGTATGATATACCTACCACTATGCTAGCATACCATTAGGTCCCTTGACATGTATTTAAGTTTGAGGCATCTCCATATCTCCTCAGTAGTCCATGATCATGTATGGATCATCCTATACGAGGATGGGAAGTTGCCACCATTGTGAAAAAATATTCCAGGAAAAGAACCGACCTACTAGACTGCCTCCCTCCCTACTAATTTTTCAGGCCACTTCTTGCAAGTCACCTCGATTTTCATACCACCATGCAAATCACACCTTGTACGTATTGGCATGTTCACAAGCCCTCCGCTCCATCCATACTACATAGTTGTCCTTATTATACCGCCATCCATCATCCTGCAAGGAGGCCGCATCAATGTTCCTAAATTATTCCTATCTTCCATGCTCACAACATAACCTCTGATCCATGCATCGAACACTTCCTCCTTGCTTGATTGACCATTACAGAGTTTCTATTAAGCTCTTTTCTGACTCCTAAAAGAATGAAAAGATTGTCGAGCATGCTTTTTAAAGTATTTGAAAGGGCGTCTATGTGGCCTACTTTATTTTCTTTTTCGGAGTGCATAGACTATTATAAGAAAATGATCACCCTAGAACCTTCCATCTAGGAACTTTTCCCTTTGTATCCTTTTAAGCTTTCTTAGACATGGGGACCGTACTTTATGAAAAAACTCATTATGGGTTGTCTTTAAGCTCTTTTCCAATCCTCTCATAAAGAAAAATATTTTCTAGCAAACTTGGTTTCGTTCATGCTCGTAAACGTATTTGAATGACCATCTAGTTAGTATATGTTTAACCTTTTCAGGCCTAATTGGACTACCAACAGTAAAGAAGTATTCCTCCCCCCAAAGGTTGGGAGAGCTCTCCTTTGTATACTTTTATGTTTTTTTTTCTCGCCTAGGAGACTTTTAAGAAAAAAAGAGACCACACTGGAGTGTTCTTTCTGTTTTTAGACTCTCTAAAAATGAAAACACCATCGAGAATTTACTTTCTTGGGCTCGCTAAATATTCCACGAGATCGTATCATATAGAGCTTACTTCTATCCCTTCTTCGTGTTCCTTAAACTATGAAGAAGACCCAAACAATGTCTTTAGGCATCACCACATATGATAGCATATTATGACAACTTCCCCCCATTGGGTTGCCTTTGTTCAAATTATTCTGTGATGAGTATTCCTTGGATCCCCTAGATACCACTAGTCCAATTATCTCCCTCAGTATTTCCCATTTACAGTTATCTTCCCGGTATTACAGCTATGATCCCTCTCCCATGAGTCAGTTTCATTTGCTGTTACGTCATCCCTGCCATCATAGTCTGAACAAAGGAAGTTTGAGTCCCCCATACTGCCCTACCCCTGTTCCTCGATTCAGCATGTCAGTACCAGATTGTTCCACATCTTTGGTTATTCCCCTTGTGATTCTAGTCAAGGAAACATCATTTCCTTGATTAGTTGTAGGTCTCCCTCTGTCGATGTCAGCACATATATTCCAGAGGATAGACCCAGAGGTCCCTGTATCCTGGTTTCATCCACCTCATTGATGAGTTCCTTAGACCACTTGAAAGGAGTCATTAGTGACTTTCTCGTTTATTGAGTATCACATTCTCGAATTCAGCTACACCATCGCACCGTTGAGATTTGTATAGGGTATTGCTCCATTCATTATTTAGTTGAAAACCCTTGTTGTCACCTAAATCTAGCACATTGGTGAGTCTACCTATGCGACCCATATAATCTCATGTCCTTTTTGATTTTTGGGTTGCATTGGCAATAGTGTTCGCGAGCTCCCCGTGTTATGCTTCCATGTATCTCTAGTACTTGATGCTCTATATTGTACCATAGAGATTCTGACTCTCAGTCATCGAGTCCATCCATTTATGTACACTTCTAGATCCAACAGAGCATCAGTTGTGATGATATTGCATTCCATGAGAATGCCATTGTTTCTATGTATCGGTTCTTCAGATCAACATTGTATTCAACCTCCCATTGAGGCCATGATTATGTATCATCATTTCTATATGTATTAATTGAATCCCATGTTTTGAGCCTTGATCCTATTATTTATTATTTTGACATTGTTACGAGCATGGGTATGCCTGCCTCTCCCATATACATGTCACACATTATAAGTATCTCATCCATTTTGGAGAACCAATAAAAAACCAAAATCCATCGTATTTCGAACAAGGAAGCTCCACTTCTTCGCGGATCTCTACAGTCTCTCCACTATTGTCAACATTATTCCCATTATCCTATGATGGCTATTGGCCATATGATGAGCTCCTTCCCTGACACATCAGGGGGCAATTTGTTAACACTAAAAAGTGTTCACCTAGCTCTCCATGGTCTAAACCATCTACATACATTATATTCCCACCTTGTTTCCCTTACTTTTGAGCTTCACAATTGTATTTTCACAAAAATGGTCCAAAGCACCATTAGTCCTTCCCATAAATGAAGGGATAGTGAGCATTCATTATGGTTTATCCCCATTTTCTCCCCAAAAGGGTAAAAAACCCTAACAAATGAGAAAGGGTCAAAATACCATAGATAAATACCATGGGAAATAAAATATCATGGACCATTACCTTGGGTTAAAAAACCCTAAGACCATACTATAAATACATTGTGAAGGGCTCTCCCAAAACACCTTTTCATTCACTTGTGGTTACGTTGTGCCATTTTGCTCCGAGACATACCACATACTTTCCTGCCATTATTCCCATTTCCACGCCATTTCCCATGGTGTATGTTGAGATATCTTCATACCCATTTTGGATCCATCCCCCGTTTGACAACTTTCCGTGGAGAAGACTGGAGAACAACCTCATGGAGCTGTGGAACCACTTCTGAGGACGGCTACAGTGGCCCATCTTGCAGGAAAAAGGTATTTTGTTTTTATTTTATGCATTAGTTAGTTTATATATGAAAAAATTGCTAAAAATATTTGTTATCATTGTTGCTCTTGTTGTTCAGTTTTTTGTTATTCCATTTAACTCTACCTTATGATCTCAACGATCTAAGGTTGGTGCATATGAATGTAATAGGGGAGGAATCCCCATTACAGTATCATTATATTGAAATATCAATTTTAAATTGGATATGAGACAACAATGGTTTAAGGTGTAGGATCAACAAAGATTGACATAGGTAAGGTTTATAGCCATGGATGATGTGGGAGATATAGCTGGTGGCATGAAGGGACCCATGTCATTATGAATATTGTCTACCTCGACATCAAGACAATACTCTATGGATTAATGAAAAAATGTAATAGTTGAAAGAACATACCATGTATTTTAAAAAGATATATCATGTGGAAAAATGTATTTAAAAAACAAATAAAATAAGAAATCATGATATTCCCTTAAATGTATGAAAAGGATAAAAAATACAAATAAGGGGATCTCAAAAGGATTGGAAAAGATGAAGGGTGGGGGATGCTTGACATTCTAGCTATCCCCTAGTTGGGCCATCCTCCTATTTACTTTTTCCCAACCAAGAGAGAGGGGCACTTTGGGGTTAATATATTGTCTAAGTTTGCATGTGTAGAAGAGAGGATGAACCAGAGATCCAAAGGGTATTGTAACCTACCTATTACCAAGAAATGAAGAGCTAAGATAAATATATTGAATGTTGGTTTTACTATTGAATTTTTCAAGTTAAATTTGTCTCCATATGAAATGATTTCCCTTTGTGTGCGACTAGTTTACTTTGTTAACTTGGTTTTGTGTTGATTAGATAGCTCCTATATGCTATTAATGACTTCGAATCAACAATGAGAGAGAGTGAAAGGGATGTGTAATTAGATTTGTAGTTTTACTACAATTCTTGGTATTTCTTTTCTAATGGATGTTCCCATATCTAGTTAACCCCTACCATCAAATCGCTATCTAGACCCAAAGATCGATGGATTCCATTTTGGAGTCATTGCATTAATGGTTTTTTAGTGTTCTTAGACTGTTGGATGTTGAGATAGTTGCTAGAAATTTTCCTCTCTCTCACTGCCACACCCTCCATTTACTTGAGTTGTGGGATGTCAATTGTAATGTTTTGTTAATTGTGAAGTGATGAGCCTTTACTAGATGTGTTCCTAATCAAACAAAGACCAGGAAATATTCTTTTCTAAGTGGCTGTATTTACTAGGTGAATTGACTTTTGGAGAGATTGTGTGCACTTATTCTCTCATCATTTTTCATCTTCATTTTATCCATATCTCTTTCCATTCATCCATTCCTCACATTTTCCTTAGTGTTCTCCTATAGTCATGGTTGATTCATCCTTCGATTGCTATTTTCCTCCATGTTTGGGTCGTACTCTCCAATTCGTTGAGATGTTGACTATTTTTTGAGTGTTCTCATTGCTAGTAGGTGTATTGAATACTACATAGACCATACTTATTCTTCTATAGTCAATTTATCTAATGGTTTTCTTGTTCTCTCAAAGTTAGGTCAGATGGATTACCTCCTTAGGTGACTTGTTGGGCTAATGTATAATTATCTTGTTAATTGGAATATGAAACTATGCATATACCTCAAGAGTGAAATTCGTATTCTCAGGTGATTTAGTATTCATGATATTGTTATGGTATTAATGGTGTGTAGAAATCATCTCCCATAGACATAATTACATAAGTTATAATTACATAGATTTAGTTTATTTTAGTACAATAGAAGTAGTTAGGTTTTCATTAACAGTCTATGAGTGGGTGTTTGAAGTTAAATATCCTTGAGAGTGAGGGAGACTAAGTGGAACTAGTGTGAGAGCTCATCTAGAACTCAATACTTTAGGATATATTGGTGTTACCTGGCTCGTATGTGCTAACACTTTGTGTAGAGAAGAGAAGATACATGTCGGTGAGATGGATTTGAAAAAAGTCCACCAATTATGGATCATATATGTCGTATGTTGTTGTATTGTAGTAAGCATGGACAATGGTGTGATTCCTTCTACAAGGAGTATTTGATGGTGTTAACCTACCTTAAGGGCTCTCTCTATATTTTTCTATTGTCTTTCTAAAATTTTATCTATCAATATTTACAAATGGTATTAGATCTCTTTGTTGGGATAGAACTTGAAATATTTTTTTCTTTTTATAGGATTTATAAGGAGAAAGATAGGATGACATGATTCATATTAATTTCTAAAGACTCTTGTACATAATTTGAATAAAAATATATGTATACATGAGTTTTTTTTTTTCAAATATCACTAGAAAAGATTTGGTACATGAAAAGAAAATCACACTACATGATATATTAACTTAATAAATAAAAAGGGCTGAAAGGGATATACGAATAAGTACTCATAGGGAAACAAATTGTAGTACATATTGACACACCAAATAAAAAATATGAGGTTGAATTAGAAGAAGATCCTACCACTACAACAAATTTGAGTTTTTGGGGGGGTTATCTTATGCCTCCAAAAGTCATTTGTTGGGATGGTTTTGTCTTTGGAGGAAGGATTTACAAAAATGACCCTAATAGTACCGACATTAAAAGTTTGGAATTTTAGGAGTGAGTCTGTAAAATATCAAAATCGCCCCTAAAAGTGACTTTTTGGGGGTGGTTTTTAACCCCCCCCCCAAAGTAATTTTTAAGGGTGGTTCTAAACCCCCCTTGTAGAGACCTATTGGGGCGGTTCCACCCCCCCCTAAAATTCCCGATTCCAAACCTTTGGGGGTGGTTACAAACCCCCCTCGTAGGTACCTATGGGGGTGGTTACAAACCCCCCTCATAGGCACCTATGGCGGCGATTACAAACCCCCCTCATATGTACCTACAGGGGAAGTTTCAACCCCCCCCTTAGGTGCCTACAAGGGAAGTTCTAAGCCCCCCTAAAACTCAATGTTACAAACCTTTGGGGGTAGTTTTAACAAAGCCACCCCCAATACCACCGACATTAAAATTTTAGACCTTTAAGGGCGATTTTTGAAGAGATCAAAACTGGTGCTAAAAGAGACTTTTGGGGGCGATTTTTTACCCCCCACAAAAGTCCTTATTACACAGTTTCGAGGGTGGTTATAAACCCCCCTTGTAGACACCTAGGGGGGTGGTTATGAACCCCCCTCATATAAACCTACAACGAGGGTTTTGAAACCCTCTTCTTGTAACATACAAGGGTAGTTTTGAACCCCCCTCGTAGTGACATCTGAAGGAGGTTTAGAACCCCCCTCGTAGAAACATAGAAAAATGGTTTGAAACCCCATTATAGGGACAATAAATGATAATAAAATATATTTTATTAAAAATGTCAATATTGCAATATCATTAGGACATGAAGGAATTAAGCCACCAACCTCCTGCTTGTAAAGCGGGCGCTCTTCCATTAAGCTAGAACGTTTAATAATTGGATAAATGAGTAATATTAACACCAAGATTGCATCATTTATAATTCTAAGAAATGACAATAATATATAAATACAACCATGCTTAAAATCCAATTTAATATCCAAAGACAACCAAGCTTAAACTCACTCATAAAGAACCTACATTCCCATATCTATTTTCAAACACCTAGATAATTTTTAAAAATGGGAAAAACACAACAATGATTATATTCAAATGAACATTATCCATCAAGCCAATGCACTAATCTATAAATAAATATACCTCAAGCTCAATAAATGCATCAGGTAGCTCTCCAACTTCTCAGAGGACTTGTCCCACAATCATGTCAACATGTGTTAGTGTGGGATCTATTGTTGTACCCACACCAATAAGGCCGTCAGGAGCAACAAACTACAACTCATTTTTCTCAAAATAAAGTGAAATTATTCTTTAAAAGACAGGTGTACACTTGATGTTTCCACTTTCATCTTTGACAACCATGCTAGGATTAACTTCAATTTTTTTATTCACTTTCAACACCCTACGAAATAATAATCATAGAAATCAATAGAGAATAATAATTTCCCTCTGATATCTCACAGGTATAGCAGCAACATGCTAAGGAAAAGTACAAAACACATAAACTAAGAAACCAAACACATCCAAACATGCCTTTGTGTCCCATGTCTGACACGTTTTTTGGTCGTGTTCATTTTCAGGAAACGATTAAAACACGTGTCCAACAAATTAAACATCTTCTTCAATGTCAGCACCCAAAAAAATATGATAACCACAAAATGATTTCTACATCTGGTGCATCAGACCCCATTTTCTAAAATCTTAGAGGTCCACTCATACCTGGGCCATGGAATGGAATGAATTGAAACACTACATGTATCTTCCCCTTTCAGATATTCTGAAGGAAAGAAAGCATGAGATCTCCCTCCGGTGGCAGGTAAAACCTATACAATAATTGCAAACTCAATTGCAAAACTTATCTCATTCTTAAATAGGAAAAAAAACTACACATAAATAGATTAAAGTTATTTCTAAAGACCGGTGCATAATAGAACAACTTCCCTCAAATATCAAATGGATGTCTCTAGATACAACTTCATTTATATAGACCACCAGTAGTTCAAAGTTTCAAACTTCATAAAACCTTAACAAACTACCAAGGAAAGATGCCTACCAACGGTCTACCTAAAACTAGTATCAAGTAGTGTCTTAAAAAAACTCATATACATTAATAGTCTCGATATTAGAAATCTACCCTAGCAAGTTGATCTAGCATGAAATTTCTCAAGACTATAGAAAATCAATACTTATCTAAAATACAGAGTCAAGTAGAGAAAATACAATTGAGAACTAACTATTGCATCTTTATATTTGATTAATAAATTTTCAAAATAGACTCAAAAACATTTTCTTTGACATAGAAAAATACCCATGCAAAAATTTATATATCTCCCGTCACATTGGGATAATAGGGAAGGAAAATAGACCCAGTCATCCCTTATGTGCCTGGACTCACACTACACATGCTCTGTAACAAGAAGAAAGAATAGAAAACACACACACAAGACAGACTATGAAATACAACATTATGCTAAGGAGGGTCTATACTAATTCTCATTATAAATTACATAGTCCCATTGACTTATTTGTGGTCATTTGTTATACATTAATAAAATCATATTATCTTATCTTCTCTAAACTTACTTCCTTCTGCAAACCAAACATCCTTAAAAGTTCATGAGCTTCTCCTCCACACACAGACTGCACTCTTGGACTCTTCTCACAACTAACATCCTCAATTTCCAAAACTATCCTCAAACACACTCTAATGAGGGGTAAAGAAAGTACTAAGGATTTCCAAATTACGTAAGCATTGATATAAGATTTAGCTGTAGATTAAATCCTCTCTTAAAAATTCAATGGGTCAATGTATTTTTGTAAAACAACATCACAAAAATACATTGTGCCAAATCCCTTCCTAGTTGATGAGTCACTAGAGGATTTTAGATACAACTTTACCAAAGTGGTATACATTTTTAATCCCCACCCTATAGTTCCCTTAGGCTTAGCAATTATCTTCCAGCTCACAAAACAATTCCCTAGCATTTCCCTCATTCCTGGGATTTACTAAGCAGCCTACCTCAAGTTTTTATGTACAAGAACACCTCAGTTTCCCTGCAAGATGGATTTTATTCATCAGGATGTACACCTTTCTATAATATTCCAAATTCTAACCCAAATAGCGAGGACATAAATTCCTTGATACTGGATGAGAATTACTAGCTAGAAGAGACAATAAAGTTATAATGTAAATGCCTCGCAGTAATGCTTTGCTTATGTTTTCTAAAACCCAAATATATTTTTTAATGTTGGGCGTGTTTCACAAAAAGGGACCCTTCTAAATGATTAGAATATTCAAGGTGCATATGCAATTCTTTTACAACCATTATTGTACATGCTTTTCCATCTACAATACTTAATATTGTTAGTTTTATCAGTATGAAGCTATGATTTAATGCTGCAAGTTAACTAGAAACTGTGTTGGACTTTTATGATGCAAAGATTCTAGTCATCTCTCATAAATATTAAGTGGCCCATTTGATCATAGATAGTGTTCGAGTGTTCCTGACCAGTGATATTGTACGTGAGAAACGCAAGAAAATTATTTAAGTTTAAACTTTAATGGATGAAGATATAGTTTGGTTGGGCAAGTATTCTCAGATTTTAGGATTTTGGTTTCTATTTGTTTTTTTTTCTTTTATTTTTTAAAATATTCCTTTGGAAATAATGCATCTTATATTTCCCATGATGCAAGACTGAAAATATCGTACAATCACATATTTCTGGTCAAAGGGAATGCTCATTTTCCATTCCTATACAAGAAAGAAGGGCATATCTGCCTTGCTGCCAACTTCAAGGGAATCATGGACTTCCTAAATATTCCTATTCTAGTCCTCTTGGCATAAGAACATTAGTCACTACTATTATAGCCTAAAATGACACATCCCTTCCTGTGACCACTTTCCCATGTTTTTGTCGCATGTCGACACTTCCATGACGAAAGTCACTGCAAAACACCTATATTAGAGGAGCCACATATAGACGTATTTAAATCAGTTTGACCTCTTCTATGGACTGTTGGAAAGATGCTTGAGAAAGGAAAAACTTTCTAGAAGACAACAAATCCTGAAAATTCTTGGAAATACCCTAAAAATGAGATTTTTTGACCCATTCGTGATTATGCTTAAGCAAACCCACGGTTATACCTTTGCATTCACGACTCTGCTTCATCAAACCCACGATTTTCACATGTAGTGGCCAAAAAAATATAAAAATATTATTAATTCTTGAATTAGGGTCAGTTTGGCCGGTTTTGAAACTGATTTGGAAGTTGTAGCTAATCCCTATTTGAACTCTACTCTTCAAGGAAGTACATAAGAGAGGGAGATAGGTCTATGGAGGGGACTTGACCTTTCCATTGTTATGATGGAGCAATTGGGACTCCCACCCCTCCTAACTTTTCCATAGATGCCATCTTCCCGTGTTCTAGAGCTTGAAGGCTTAGTTCATTGGAGAAGAAAAGTGGAAGAACCAGATCAAGGTTTCATGAGGTGCCTAGCTTGAGGAGAAGGTAATCTTTGTACTTCTTCCATGATTAATAAATATGTGATGTCCTTCTTCTTCCCAAATCATTGTTCATTGTGTGTTGAATATTTGTTATGATTATATGATGATGATTATCAGATTAGGGTTTCATGTTTCATTGAACATAATCTCTTTTCATATAGTTAAATTGGTTTGAGGAAGGTTAAGTTTGTTTTGCAGGTGTCTTGGAGCAAGAGGAGTAAGAGGAGGATTGAATGGTAGGTTGGATCAACCTTAATTGATCAAGGTGTGAACCTATTTGATATCAGAATCTTGTTTACATTCACTTGCAGAACTTCAAGCATTGTATATTTAAACGCTAGTATGTTGATGGCCTCTTAACCCCCAGCCATAGGAACACTTTCCTCTACAACATAACTGACGAATCCGTTGGGGAGAGCCTTGTCTGTTTGGGATTTCTTTGAATTATTTAGAGTGTTTTTTAAGGTTTCAGGTCCTTCTTACAACTTATGAGCAACTCTTTGGCCTGTTAGAACACTTCCCATGCCTTCCTAGGGCACTTTTTGACCTTTTTTGGGATGTTTGCCACCCATTCGTAGGTTTTGTACCGAGCAGTGGCGACTTTGGAATGCATTCATGAACCTGCCTTCTTGCAACCTATGAATTCCCTCCTAAAACTCGTGACCTTCCTTAAGGAAACTCGTGAATTCCCCTGAAAGTGGGTTTTTTATAAATATTTGGGTGTTTTGAGGGCTCTCTATGGGGTCCTCTAGGGTCCTCTGCATGTGCTTGAATACAGGGAGTTAGTGTCATCTCTTTTAAGTGCTCTTTATCTATTTTGTAAGTCCTTTTAAAGTCGTTAGTATTGTTTTGTTGATTCTCTCCCCACCACCTTCTTTGGCTTGACCTTGTTGGACAAGATACTGAGCATCCTCTGTTTGCAGGTATAGATTGTTTCTTGGGACTTCTTGACCCTTAATTGTTTTAGTCTTTTGGTTTAGTATTTTCATGCCAAAGTGGTTGGATTTTTTACCTTTTCAAGTCTTCATTCCTATTGAGGATATTTCCGACTTTAGGGAATCCTAGGGTTTGTTAGTGGGGTATAGAACAATAGTCTATTTGCTTTGCTTACATTACTTTACATGCATTAGTTTGTAAGATGTTTTTCTTTTTCATTTATAAAAGAAAAAGTAAAAAGAACATATAGTTGCTTTGTATGCACATAGGTTAGGGTTTTAGTCTAAATTTCATGGCATGTCATTGTTCTTGAAAAAATAAAAAGAAGTTTTATTTTCGTGGCTTTCAATTTTCAGTTTGAAAAGAAAGAGAAGTAGGTTTTCTTTTTCATTTCACTTTCTCTTTTGTTTTAGTCATCTTGTTTATGCATTGAGTCAAAACACCATTGGTTCACCTCCACCGCCTTTTGAGTAATCAACAATCCTTTAAAATGAACGTTTAATATCTAGAATATATTAGTAACTGTTTGTTTCTAGGGACGACACACACTATTCTAGGCTAGTGTTTTGGGTTAGGTATATCTTAATACCGAAAAATTTAATCTCAAACATACTGGCATATCTTTAGGAAATCCAACTTCGCAGAGAAAGATACCGGAAGGCTCCTCTAGCACAACAGTCAAGCACGAGGTCGTGTAATATTGAGCTGTGGAGATACCCCTTGTCTACTTAGTAGAGCATACACTATAACTATTTCATGTTTGGGGGCTCACCCAATACCTCCTCCTGGCCCCATGTGGTGCCTGGTACTACTTGAGTTTCAGGCTTAGTTACCCTGCCCATGTGCATCGGTTGTACTGACTACTATTTCATCGGCCTTTATTTGTGATTTTGGTAGCCTTGACATGTTGGCATCTAGGACTCTTACACGGGTGGTAGTGGAAGGATATTTACATTGCTCCTAGGGTAGACTTGTAAGGTAACCTCGGTTGACATTTTGGGAGGGCGGTTTGGTGATTCAAATGCTTGCAACCAGAAAAATCATCACGAGACACCAAGTAACTACTCTCTGGCCTTCATTGGTTAGTTTTGTGCCCTCATCATCCCAGACTCTCCTTTGGAAGACATCCTTGTGTGTTTGGTATCGATACTTAAATTTTTTTCTAGTGGTGTGCTCCTTGTGCTGTTGGTTACTAATTGACCTCAGATTTGTATTACTTGGTTAAGTAAAAAACTATGGATAACACCCCTACGAACACTAACCAGGAGACCCCCATGATAGGGGATCCTTGTAATTTTCCTCTCACCAGGAATGTTGGTGTTCCTTTGATGGCCACCTTGAATCTTGTTAGATTCACCCTAGGGATACCAGTTTGGTTTTTTTCCACTCCAACTATCCTGAATGATCCCGATGCTTCTCAAGAAAGCACCTTATATCAAGGGCATCAAAACATTGTCTCCCCTTCACATGTAGCAACCTCTCCTCCTCCTTCTACCTCATGTGGTGAAAGTATGATACGAGTAACCTAGAGTCTAAAAGGAGTAAAAGAAGGAATAATAGGATGAATAATCAAAATCAAGTGGGAACCCATTCAACCTCTGCAGGTCAAGTTGAACCCAACCACCCAGCCTCTAGAAGTCATTCTTGGGGAACCTAACCAACCTTTGCAGGTCATATTGGACCCAAGCACTCAACCTCTGCATGTAAAGTTGATATTTACCATTCATCCTCTGTGGGTCATGATGATGGAACCTTTCCAACCTCTGCAAGTCATGGTTGACCCAGTCACTCAACCTATGCACATCATGCTGGGGCAACCCCTCAAACCTATGCAGGTCATGTTGGAACATGGAACTCAACCTCTGTAAGTCAAGTTGATCCTCACCACCCCGCATCTAGAAGTCATTCTGGGGGCACACAATCAACTTATGCAAGTCAATTTGAAATTAACCAACCAACCTATAGAGGTCAATCTTGGGGCAAGCAACCAGCCTTTTTTAGTCATGTTGTACCCAACCACCAAGCCTATGGAGGTCATGCTGGGGGAAAGCGATCAACGAATGCAAGTCATGCTGACATCGTTGAGAAAAACAATCGGTCTAAATGCAAGGCGAAGTTCCCTTATAGGATTTGTGAGGGAGACCACCTTACCCATCAGTGCCCTACTTTGCAGAGGTTCGAACAGCTTGGTTCCAAGGACATCCCGTTCTTGAAGAACCTGAAGTTTCTCAACAACCTATTCAACCTTCGGTTGATTGAGTGGTTGAACCAATTTCATATTTGGTCAATCCCACTCTCCCTTCAGAGAGTGACCTTTACCAAGTGATTGAATTGATGCAATCTTTGATCAATCCCACTCTCCCTTCAGAGATTGATTTCCATCAAGCGGTTGAGTCAATGCCTTTTTCGATTAATCCCACTATTCCTTTGGAAAGTGAATCTTCTGCTAGTCATATTTTCTTCATTACTAGTTCAGAACCTTCTGGACAAGGTGGAACTGACCTTTCTTTGGATGAACCTCCACCAAGCTCTCAGATTGATTCCTTTGATTGGGATAGCTTAGATGAGCCGCACCTTCCTTTTGATGCACCTTTCTAGATAAAGGTTGAAGTTGGACATTACACGATTGCTCGTTGTATTGTTGATGAAGGAGCCTTAGTTAGTATTTTTCTGCATGTTCTTAGCGAGGCATGGGGTCTCCTAGCCTCATGTTGACTGATAGTGAGTTACTGGATTTCTATAAAAATAACTAGAACAACTTTGGGAATTCTTAATCAAACGTCTGTTACTTTGGGTGGGAAGACCGTCTTAGTTGTTTTCATGGTGAGAGAGGACCCCTTGGACTTCAATACGATCCTCGGGTGTGATTATGTTTATGCCATGCAATATTTGGTGTCAATACTTCATGTGATGTACTTTATTCATAACAAAGATATTGTCACTATCGATCAGTTGGATTTTCTTGATCCCTCTCTTGACCTAGCTAGAGACCAAGTCTTTTCTTTATTGATTCCTAGTGTCTCCGTAGAAACGACCCCGCCACGGGTGAACTATGTGGCCTCATATACCTCGTGTTCAAATTCTATTAAGAAGAAGCCTTTGTGTTCATGTCTACCATATCAGGACTTGGTCCTAGAAGTTGACCAGGTGATCCATCCTATACAGACTGTGGAGCTCACTCTCCACCCTGTTGATCCATTTGAATGTCTAGACGTGTGTCCTATATAGGATGGTCTACTTCCTCTGATGAAGTCTTCATAGAGTCTTTGATACAATCTAACCTTCTTATGGATGTTGGTTCAGTTGTGACTAAGTCTAACATTGATTTTCTTAATAAGCCTGATATTTGCATTGATCGATCCGTTTATGTTACTCTTATTGAGTCTTTGGACTCTCCCTTTGAACAATAAGTCAATGATGCCGATGAGTTTGATTTTTCTTCTATATTTTTCAACTCCTGTGCTACTGAGTTTTTTCCTGCAGACTCTATCTCCCTTGTTGATTTTTTCTTTCCTTCTGAGGTTGATCTTATTGATTATAAATCCTCAAGCCTTGGCACTATAAAGTCCTATTTGGTTGATTCTACCTTGACTACATCTTATGTAGAAGATAACAAAGTTGCATGTGTTTCTACCAAAGTGACCTCCATCAGATCTTTTCTTTTGAATATGATTATGAGGTTATTGTTTATTGGAGATATGATTTGTAGTTGGATTCAGAACTGTCTACTGGCCCCACTTTGTTTTCCAAGTTTTAACTGCATTTTCATGTACCCTTCTCATGCTTATGATCCTGATGCCATATTTCATGCTATTAGCTCGTTGTATAATTCCTCATCTCTACTCTCATCATTCCTCAGCTTTGTACCTTTTTTCCTTTCTAACTTGACACCTTTTACCTTCAGGAGACATTCCTTAAGTGTCCTTATCTCATTCATGTTCCTTGCATTATCGTTGGGTTTGTTCCTCACACTTGGAACTAGTTTCTCCTCCCTATGACACTTGTCTCCTCGCATTTAGAGCATTCTTCTGCCTTTGCTTCGAGCTCATTAAAAGCAGTAAGGAGGCCACGAGTTGAATTTTATGGACTCGCTAAAACTTTATGTTAAAGATATGGAGTTGTCTTCAAGCCCTGGTATGATTTCTTAAATGTGACTAGATCGCCGAGTTCTCCTGTCCCTTCAAACTCATTAAAGGATGTGAAGGAACATCCACATAGGTATAAGTTTACCCCTTTTCCTGCCATGTGGATTACTTAGGAAAAATGAATAATATATTTTATTCAGAATCTAGAAAAGTATCTTCAGGCATATGTTTATCTCTTTTTCGGATCTAGAGGACTAAACTTACAGAAAATGAACCTTTTCGAGTTTTGTTATCTAGACCTAAACATGAAAAATATTTCGATCGTTGATTATTTCACTGTCATGATCATTAAAACCTAGTACAAAGCATCGAGTTTACTGTTGTCCATACCATTCTCGTAAATAAATGGAAATTTCCATGTGATCTTGCTTTCCTTCACACTTGCTAAAACTAAGGCGTTTTTTCTTGCTTCTGAAGGAGCGTCGGTATGCTGATAGTTTACCCCTTTTTTGGACCTTGCCGACTAACTACGAAGAATTTATACCTTATTTCGCCTGAGCTAAGAGAGTTCTCCTCGGGATTTTTTTATATTTTTTCGGACTTACGAGACTAACCTATATGAAAAAGAACCCCCCTAGACTCTTCTTTGGATTTTTCATACTCTCAAAACTATGAAAACCACGTCGAGCATCCACCAATTCGGGCTCCTAAAATACACGAATCAATGCCTTATCAAGCATTCTTCTGTCTCTTCTTCGAGGTTACCAACAATGAAGAAGGCCCTGAGTTTTCTTTGTTGGTCTCGTTAAACCTTTAAAAGAAACAAGGGAAAGGGAATTTCATTCACATGTTTTTTATATCATGGAAGCAAGTCTTGTCCCCTTGATCAAAGCACAAGTTTTTCAACAGTTGGGTTCTGGTATTTTGACCTTATCCTAATTCAAAGTTTCTTACTCATCTAGTTGGATCCTTTTCCAATTATATGGATAATTTTTCAATGTATCCTACATTGCAGATTTGTATCGTTGGTCTTTTTGTCTCAAAGCTGCTCAAGTCACTATTGTGTCATGTTCATCATTGAAGGATTAACCTTTGTCAACCATTTTGTAATTTCCTTAAACTTTTGTGTCGTATATTCCCTGGTATCAGTTCATTACATCATGTCTTCGATAGTTCTTTGTTGAAAATTTTTGTACCAGTTCCAGATCCAGTTAGCCTTTGAGTTACCTCATCTTGGATGATGAAGGATGCCTTAATTCCTTCCTTCCAACAGATCTCTTCCTATTGAACTCAACACATCTTGCTCTGGGAATGATTTTTAGATTCTATGATAGTACCTTGGGGCCTGCAGTCACTAGTGGAAATTTCCCTCACTATTGGGTAGTGGGAATACCTTAATGCCTCCTACTCAATGGATTGTTCAAGTGTTCGAATTCAAGACCATTTATTCACACTTGTTAGAATGTACTAGTGTTATGGCTCAAAATGACACATCTCTTCCTGTGACCACTTTCGCATGATTTTGTTGCATGTCGACACTTCCATGACGACAGTTCATGAAAGTCATTGAAAGTTACTGAGAAAAAACCTAACTTGGAGGACCCATATCTTGATTTTTGTAATTCTGTTTGACCTCATCTTTGGACCGTTGGAAAGATATTTATGTTAGCTAAAAATTTCTAGAAGACACTAAAGTCTGAAAATTCCTCGAAATACCCTAAAAATGGGTTTTTTTGATGTACGCAAGTTTCCTTAAGGAAACCCATGTATGTACGCGACTTGTTATATATAATATCCACGTACACCTTAAATATGCGACTTTCTACACTGTAACCCACGTATACCTCCTCATGTACGCAACTGTTGTCTCTGCAACCCACGTACGCCTCCTAAAAATGTCAAAAAAATACATATTTTGGAATTCGGGTAGTTTGGGTAGTTATCCATCTGACTCCTTTAGTTGTAACTACTTTGTCTTCGAACCTAACTCTTCATAAAGTATATAAATAGAAGTAGGGAGTTCCATGAGAGGGGACTTGAATCTTTGCATCGTTATGCTGGAGGATTTGGAGCTCTCTTTGCCCACACCTTTGCCCTAGAAGGATTCTCCTTGTGTTGCAGAGTTTGGAGGCTGAGTTCCTTGGAGAAGAGAAGCAATAGAACCAGATCAAGGTTTCATGAGGTGCCAAACTTGAAGAGAAGGTATACTTGTACTTGTTTTCAAGATTAATAAAGATGTGATGTCCTTCTTCTTCCCAAATTATTGTTCAATGTTTGATTGAATATTTGTTTATGATCATATGATGATGTTAGTCAGATCATTATTTCATGTTTATTTGATTATCATTCCTTTATATTTGGTAATATTGGTTTGAGGAAGGTATAATTTGTTTTGCAGGTCTCTTGGAGCAAGAGAAGCAAGAAGAGGATTGAAGGGCTGCTTGGATCAACCTTCATTTGGCTAAGGTATGAACCATTCTAATCTCTGAAACTTTCTTATATATACTTGCAGAACCATTTGCATCCACCTTTCAACCCCAGTACGTTGATGGCCTCTTAAACCCTAGCCATAGGAAACTTTCCTTTAGAACAACTAGGTACCTTGGGGACCATTTTCATTGATGGTGGTTTCCCTCTCGTTTTTTAACAGTCCTCATCAATGACTGGTAATCAAATGATTTCCTCCATGTTTGACTTCAGTTCCTGTATTCACATGGTTAGGATTCGTACCTTCGGGTGGTTTGGATTGAAGACCTTGGGTCGACAGTAGCATAGTCATATTTTTCTATTTCCCGAGTTGTGCAAGACCTTGTCACACTTCATATGACATTTGTCGAGACATAGATCCACCTTGTATTCTTGTGGCTATGATTGCTTATTGAGAATGGATCCACCTTGTTCATTTGTGGCCATGACTCCTTTAGATTTGATATGGCGCCTTTTTGCATATTGTGTGAAGATGATAGTTACATCAGTTATACACAAGTTGGATGCACCTGTATCTTTATGGAGATCATTTGTATATGGACGTGTATGTTCCAAAGATTAGTTTAGTCTTACATTTATCTCTCTTTTAGGTACCTTCGTTCGAGCTTATGATCTTGGATTATTCGTCTCTCCGTCTCCATACTCAGTCGTTTCCTTTTTATAATGTATTTTGGCTATCGTATTCCCCTCTAACCTCATACATTAGGGGGAATCTATTAGAAACTAAAATGAAACATCTCTGCTTGTGACCACTTTCCCATGTTTTCGTCGCATGTAGACACTTCCATGATGAAAGTCACTGAAAAAAACACCTATATTGGAGGAACCATATCTAGCCTTATGTAACTCTATTTGACATGTTCTCTATACCATTAGAAAGGTATTTGAATAAGGAAAAGTTTTCTAGAAGACACCAAATATTCAAAATGCTTGGAAGTATCCTAAAAATGAGATTTTGTGACCCATTCATGACTTTGCTTAAGAAAACCCACGGTTATACCTTTGCATTCACGACTCTGCTCCATCAAACCCATGATTTTTCACTTATAGTGGCCAAAAAATATAAAATATGATTAATTATCAAATTAGGGCCAGTTTGGGTGGTTTCGGAATTGATTTGGAAGTTGTAACTGGTCCCTATTCGACCCCTACTCTTCAAGAAAGTATATAAGAGAGGGAGTGAGGTCTATGGAGGGGACTTGACCTTTGCATTGTTATGCTAGAGGAATTGAGAATCTTATCCCCCTACCTTTTTCCTAGATTCCATATTCCTATGTTGTCGAGCTTGGAGGCTAAGTTCCTTGGAGAAGAGAAGTGTAAGAACTAGATCAAGGTTTCGTGAGGTGCCTAGCTTGAGGAGAAGGTAATATTTGTAGAGTCTTCCATGATTATAAACATGTGATCTCCTTCTTCTTCCCAAATCATTGTTCAATGTGTGTTGAATATATGTTATGATTATATGATGATGTTTATAATATTAGGGTTTCATGTTTCATTGAACATAATCTCTTTTCATATAGTCAAATTGGTTTGAGGAAGGTTAAGTTTGTTTTTTAGGACACACGAGCAGTTCACTGTTTCCTGTCCACACATTTAATGCCTATTTGACTTCCATTTTTTTTTGAACCTAATCTAGACCATCAACTATCATTGACATTGTAGTAGGGATTTCACCCTACCTACGAGCATGAAGAACTACCTTCTGTCTATAGGACGGAAGGGTAGGGTTCATGTGGGTGGAAGAAAAAACCTGCAAGAAACTGTTAATGGAAGACCTGGAAGACAATGTTAGAAAAAAAAACTTGGAACAAGTACTCAGTGGATAACCTGCAGCAAACTATGAGCAAATAAATGCATGATTATACCTTTAGCCTTTGTGGAAATGGGCCACCATGCCCTAGCTTTGGAAACACCTCTCTATGAAATGGGTTTCTACCTTATGGGCTAATGGAGCAAATGAGAGAGAGGGGTGAATGGCTTGAGATATGTGGGTCTCAAGGAACTCACACGAGCAACATAACGATAGGGAGATAAGGAGTCCTTTGAGACTGACCTCCACCCCTGTATTTATAGTTTTTTCTTGAGCTTTTAGGGTTTTAAGCCCTTGGTCAAGGCTTTAGCCCCTTTCGCCCAATTCTTAGCTCATTTGGGGATTTTAAGCTCCTTTGAGAGGTTTTAGCCCCTTTTGGGAGGTTTTAGCCCCTATGAGAGCTATTTTGGATCTTTTTAGGGGTTTTTAGGCCCTTTTTGTGTTTTTTGAGCCTTTACTAGGGCATGGGGGTCAAATGAGGGAAATTTCATTGATGTCTTTGTGGTGTAGGTCATTCAGAGCTTAATCGGGTAATTTTTTGGGTTAACAGATTGCCCCCTGATGTGTGAGGGCAGGAGCTCATCGTATGGCTGACGAACATCATAGGATTTTCTAGGGAGAGGTGGCGCTTCCTGGGCTGGGGCATGGTGGCTTTTGGTTTTTGTATTAATATGGTTCCCATCAATGGGTGAGATACAAATAATGTGCGACATGTATATGGATGAGGTGGGAATCCCCATGCTCGTAACGATGTCAAAAGAATAATGTGATGTAAGCTCTACAATGCAAGAGCCGATCATGTACAACTATTGTTACAATAGTGGTTGCCTCAACAATAGGCTGAATACAATACTGATATGAAGAACTGGTATATTGGACACATGGAATTCTCATGGAATGTTATATCTTCATGACTGATGGTTTGTTGGATCTGGAATGGTACATAGCTGTAGGAATTTACTGACGAAGAGTTAGAGTCTCTGCACTGCGTCAATCATGAATCTATATCAAAGCACTGCTCTAGGGATTCTGAACACTATCTCCAATGTAACCTGAAAATCACAAGGGACATGAACCTGTTTGGGTCCCTCAATAGACTCATCAATGTGATAGATTCAGGTGACATCTAGGGTCTTCGACCAAATATTGCATGGACCAATACCCTGTACAAATCTCAACGGTGCGATGATGTAGCTGGAGTCAAGCACGTGAGAAACAACCATCCTGAGAGGCACTAAGGACTCCTCTCAAGTGGTCCAAGGAAATCATCATTGAGGTTAATGAAACTAGGATATAGGGACCTTTGGGTCTATCCTCTAAAACATATGTGTTGTCTTCGACAGAGGGAGACCTGTAACTGGCCAAGGAAATGGTGTTTCCTTGACCAGAAGTGCGAGGGAGATAATCAAAATATGTGAGATAATTTGAGGACTGACCCACTGAATGGGGGGGGGGAGGTGGAACAGAGGTAGAGAGAGTATAGTGGACTCAAACTTCCTTTGTTTAGAGCATGACGGTAGGGCGGACTAGGAAACACATGAAACTAACTTATGGGAAAGGGATCATAGCTGTAATACCAGGGATGTAACTGCAGATGGGAAATACTTGGGGGATGTTGACACTTTTGGTATTGATGGGATCCAAGGAAGACACATCGCAGAATACTCTCAACAAAGATGACCCAAAGTGGGAATGCTGTCGAACTGTTATATGTGGGGTGGTGTCTAAAGACACTGCTGTGGTACGATCTCATGGATTTTTAGCGAGCCCAAGAAAGTAAATGCTCGATGGTGCTTTCAATTTTAGAGAGTTTGAAAGCATGAAGAAGACTCCAGTGGGGTCTCTTTTTCGTTGATAGTCTCCTGTGCCCAAAAAAGGTTAAAAGTGTACATAGGAGAGCTCGCCCATCCTTTGAAGGATGGGAGACTTCTTTATCGTTGGTATTCCAATCATGCCAGAAAAGGTTAAACCTGTACTGACTAGACGACCATTCAAATACTTTTACGAGAATGAACGAAACCAAGTTTGCTCGACGATCTTTTCTTGATGAGAAGGATGGAAAAGAGCTTAATGACAACCCATGGTGAGATTTTTCGTAAAGTTTGGTCCCTTTGGCCGAGAAAGCATAAAAGGATGTAGAGGGGAATGGTCTTGGCTTGAATGTGCCAAGGTGGTGCTTTTCATATGGTAGTCTACATGGTTCACAAAAGGAGATAAACGAAGCAATGTAGACTCCCTTTTCGAGACTTTAACGAGTGGGAGAGGAAGCAAATGTGCTCGACAATCTTTTCATTCTTTTAGGAGTCCGAAAAGAGCTTAACACAAACTCCATTATGGTCAACCGATCGAGGGGGCACTAAAGGTGCCCCCTTCTCAGGACTATGGACAGTGGTCCGAAGGTCATCCGTGCAGTATGGATGGAATAGGTGGCTCTTGATCATACCGATATATGCCCGGGATAGATTGTGACAGAGGCACGTGACTCGGTGTGGCAGAGGCACACAAACCAAGGTGGATCTCGGACAGAGGTCAGGAGAAACTTGTGTGAGTTGTGGTGGACAGACTGGACTACATGTGATGTGAGTGCAAGTCCGAAGATAGTTATATGCCAAATGTATGTGAAATAAATGATCTGCCCTCCAGGAAATGGTCTGGGAACCCACGTATGCTGCGGTGGACATATTAGATAGTTATATGCTGAAATAGTAAAATGGTGTGCCTTCCAGGAGATGGTCCAGAGTCCCGGATAAGTTGCGATAGGATGATTTGATGAAAGCACAGGTTTGGAGACACTTATATCATAATGTGGTACATAAACCGAGGTAAATTTTGGGAAGTGGCCTTGAAAATTACTTATTAAACATGAAAATATGGTCTCACTAAAAGATAGAGGACAAAATTCTGAAACTAGTGGTGCAAAAGGCATCCCAAACAGACTCTATATGACCCAGTTATGTGGAAAAGAAGAAAATAGGTCAAATGGGGCCTATAAATGGGTGGGGACCACTTTGTGATGTGTCATTGTCATTGTTCATTGTCGAGTTGGAGAGGAGGCCTCCAAACTGCTTTTGCAGATTTATTTTATTTCAACCAGCGGTTTCAAGATCCGTGACTTGCAGGTAAGAGTTCTTGCCAAATCCATCTTTTTTAGTGGTTTAGTTTTTGGATTTGCTCACCCGAAGACCATCTATGAGCCTACTAGGGCTTCCATGAGCCAAGTCACTCTTTTCAAGGGCAAAGGAGCGACTAAGTCGCTCATTGTTCCCGAACAGGTGCGACTGGGTCGCTCCTGTGAGGCTATTTTGAGCGACCTGGTCACTCTTTTTGGCTTGACAGGTGCGACTTGGTCCCTGGGTGGTTTTTTCACTGAAAGCTGTGGCTGACAGTTGTCTTATGCTTGTGCAGGATGCCTAAGACTAAGTGGCATGAGAGAGACTAAAAATACCTCTGGGAGGAGGTGTTATGAGATGGGAATGTGCATGGTGCACTGACCCGTTATGGACTGCTGAAGTTCATACGGATCCCTCTGATGAAGAGCTTACATCTACTGCTGCAGACTATGGTGAGATTCTAGGATATTCGGGAGGAGGCTTTCATGATCCAGGTGCAACGTGTTGAGATTACGTTGTTGGATGTGTATTTTTTGACTGGGCTTCCGATGTTGGGAGTCGTTGGTGACTTGGTGCCAGTACTGTCTCATGGGGAAACGTTAGAGGACTTGTGTGATATGCACTGTTACGCTTCTACGTATGTACGAGGTTCACACATCTTGACGTGTGACACTGAGGACTTGTCGACACAGGCTGTTGCATGTCTTGGGTTCCATGGGGAACCAAAAGATATAAGGAGGGAAGCTGCAGATGGTAGAGTGTGCCATGAGGGGAATTTACCATGGATGGTCCTAGATGTACCTGCTTGCGGTTTGACGTCAGTTGAACCATTCGATAGCATCTGGTGGAGATTTTTGTTTTGGCTCCTTCTTATGTGCTTTTGTTTTTGAGAAAGTACATACTCTATGTCCACATCAGGCAGTGCGGGATAGTGGTCCGTGAGAGCCACAGATGCGTAGATGGTGCCAGATAATGGTGCGAGAGGGTGGCGGCAGAGTGGGCTGATTTTTCACAGAGGAGTTAATAGAGCAGTGGCGACAGCTCCCAGTGGTGATTGAGGAGTACCCTTATGCGGTATGGACTATCATGGAGACCCCGAGATGCCCCAACCTCCAGGCCAGGCCTGGGGACGAGTTGGTATGTATATGTGATGCTTTTGTGTTCATCTATACATAGAGTAGTTTAGCTAGTTGATAGTTATGTGATTATATGCATAGAATGATGGTGTCTTTGTTTGCATGTACAGACATTGGTCCTCATCTACCACCTGGTTATCATAGGTGGGTGGTCGCGATTGCAGAGGCTGTGGTCCTTATGGGGAACCCTCGTAGGTGGCAGCGGGAGGTGAGCATTGTTATGTTGCATTTGGATTAGCTTGCTGAGGGGATTTTCGACATAGGATGGTAGCGCTTGGACAATGAGCTGAAGGCCACCATTCACAGTGTGCTTTTGGAGTGGACCTCTCTGATGAGGAGGATAATGAGGGCTTGTGATTATGTTTGTTGGGTGGCGCGAGGGGATATTCCTGCAGAGGATGATAAGTCCTTTGAGGAGGATGATGACAACGAGCCAGATGATGAGGATGAGTTTGGGTAAGATTAGCAACCAGTGGGGCTGCCCCTAATGCGTTGGTGCACTTAGGATTTTTTGCATTGTGATGTATATTCAGTTGAGAAAGCATATGTGGCTTCTCATTTTCTATTGGACATATTTTGGACATATGATTTCTATATATATATATATATTTGACGCACATGGATGCACTTTTTATGGTTTTATATGTGAGTATTTTTATGATGATGTGAATGAAATGCCTATATGATGTATTTTTACATGTGTATGCATGTTTACACGTGATGATGTATGATATTGTTTTTTGTATGTTTCCTATGTGCAATGGTGAATATTCCAGTTTAGAATGCCATTAGCCACTTGATCCACTACACTATTGAGGTTTCTGGGAACATGTGTGAATGTGATGGATTCAAATGTTCTAACCATCTATTTAGTGCACAGGAATTTTCTAAAGAGGCAGGGATCACGTACCCGGTAATAGTTGTTCCACAGGGAGACAAGCAGCTGGGAGTCTAAGAAGACATCGAGATGGCAGATGCCCAATTGGAGGGCGGTGGCCAAGAGGCCATTTACACCATCATATTCAGCCTAGTTGTTGGTCACAATTCCCACGCATATTCTGTCGATATGGATCAACTCATGCGATGGGGAGTAGATGAACCATGTAGCTGAGGCGAGGTTTGGAGACCATCTGCTTGCTTCGTCAGAAAATCCAATGTATCGAAACGAGGTAGGATCCATCTGGAGCAATGAAGGAAATAATACATAAGACTCACTTTTAAAAAATGTGTAAAACAAAAAAGGACAAGACTATGTTACAAGCTGTACTGCTCATCACTTAAAGAGGTGATGCTAGTGGGAAAGTGGTTTGGAATTTGAGAGGGTCAGCGGTCATTCCTTTGTGAGACACGATGAACCCTAGAAGATGACCTGTTGGGACACGGAAAACACACTTGAAAGGATTCAAGTGGATTTTTTACTTGCAACATTGTAGGAAGGCTTGCCGCAAGTCATCCATTTATTGTGCTTGCTTTTGTGACAGAGAAATGAGGTTGTCAAGATAGACCAACATGATGTGGATGATATCATGGAAACAATATGTCATGGAATGTTGTAAGGTGGTTCCAAAATTCTTTAGACCAAAGGGAATTACTAGATATGCAAATGTACCCCATGGGGTTGTGAATGCAGTCTTGTAACGATCTTCTTTCCGGATCTGAATTTGGTTATATCTGGCAAAGCCGTCCATGAAGGAAAAGACCTCATGTCTGGCACACGCATCGATGAAGTGTCTAGGAAGTTGTCTTTGGGACATGCCCAATTCATATCACGGAATTTTGTGCAAACTCGGATGGTACACTATTTTTTTTCACGGGAATAGGATTTGAAACCCAGGTGGTGTAAATAATGGGGTAAATGAAGCCGACCATGCACAACTTCTCTATTTCAGATTTGAACGCGACAGCTTTAGAGGGATGGATGTGTCATTGATTTTGGCGTATGGGAGCCACATCAAGCCATGTGTCGATGTGGTGCTCAACTATGGATGGATCCAGCTCGGGAATTTCAGTGTAGGACCAGGTGAAGATGTCGCAAAATTCTTGGAAGAGTGCTTTGTAGGAAGCAACTTCTTTTGAGTAGTAGCATGCCCCTAGCATGATTTCCTCAAAAACCTCAGGATTGGTTGAGATGTTTATTTTAATGGTTGGCGAGATGTTGGCCATGTTCCCTTCTTCGAAGGCATCTGGTGCCGAGATGGGATTTTTGAACCAGTCAACTTTCCCATGAATGAAATCCTTTGTTTCAACGAAAAACTAGTCAGACTGTGATACAAGTTCTTTGGGGAGGAAGAGTGAGCAGTGGTGCATGTCATCCCGAGGGTATTCCAGTGCAGTTAAGTCTTCAAGTATCTCCTCATCTTTGCGAAAGCAACGGTGAGACAATTCTGATTGACCATCGGTGATTGTGGGGATAAGAGGGTCTATGGAATTAGACATCATGTAAATGGACATGGTGTTTGAAGAAGGAGGTGGGGGGTGGACTTCTTTGATTAGGGTGATCTAAAATTCAAGGGCATGTTGTCAAAGGTTGGCTAGGGCCGTTCAAAATTTGGACAAGTCCCGGCAGTGGTGAGAATAGTGTCCATACAATCCGCAAAGGGTGCAAGCATGGTTTGTTCTCAATGACTTGTTTCTCACTATTGGCCCACTTAGGAGTTCAACCACGGGGATGTTTTTTGTTGTATCTATGGCATCCAAATGTGCACGGATCATGGTAATCTCAGGGAATTTTTGAGTTGCATGGCCCTATTCTTCACACATGATGCAAGGTGGGGTCTACCGGGGTTTAGTTGTTGGTTTCACGTTTTTTCCCCTAACCCTTTTTGGGTGGGGCAGTGTGGGTGTGGGTGCAGTGGATGGTTTTTGTGGGCCGAGTGGAGGATGAGATTCGACCGTAATGGGTTGCACGAGGGTTAAGACGACCCGGGGAATTAGAGGTTGGGCTGGTGGATTGAGGTACCACATGGGAATCCCCAATGTAAAGTTGGGTAAGTTTAAGGTAGCCATTACTGGCTTACTCATGACACCAGGCAGGGGAAATAGGAAGGGAATTGTGTGGTCTGGGGAGGAGCCCCAAATAAATCCCTGATGGTTACATGTGGGGATGGGGTTGTGGTTGCGGCTGTGCATAATGCTGTTGTTGTGGATCATGTTGTGGCTGCGACTGAGTTTCAGGTGCAGCAGTACTGGATGAGAGCATGCACAAATACGTAGTCTCATTTGGTGTAGGCAGTGGTGACACTAAGGGGAAGGAGGCTGTCATGGTGGTGTCGACAAAGAACCTAGGGCCCACTTTAAATAATAGGGAGGTGAGTATGTTGTCAGCCATGGTATTGACTGTAGGGATAACATTGGCTGGTGCAGTTAACCCTTGTGGATCGATGGTATTGACCGTAGGGATAACATTGGCTGGTGCGGTTAGCCCTTGCGGATCGTGATTAGTTAATTGGTCAACCGTCACAATTTTCCCGTCATGAGGGAACATCATGAGATGGAAAACAATTCATGTTACGGCTCTCATGGCGTACATATAACTTATTCCGAGGAGAAGGTTATAGTCCAATTGAGCATTGACAACCTCTATGTAAATCAACACTGTTTTCTCGGCTAATGTGATGGGAACATGCGGAAGGATGCCTTGGGATTTAGTGGGGTGGCCATCATAATCCCACAGAGTAGTAGTGGATGGTTGCAGAATTTGGGACCCAAGTTTTTTCCAGACTAAGGTTGACATGACACATGTGGATGCCCCCTGTTGATGATGCATTGATGCACGACCAAATTCCAAATGGATACCGGGATTTGGAAGGAAATGGTTGATGGCATCCGCGGTTCTTCATTCTCTGTGTCGAACGTGATCAACCAGGATTCAGAGGGGTCCACAACACCAAGGGAATCTAGTAAGGCTTTCTGTTGTGTTTGGAAAGTTTTAAGTACCTCAAGATCGTACATAGCCGTAGGTGTTTGGGATAAGTCATCCATGACGCTATAGCTCACAGCAGCTCTAGCTGTGGCATTGTTGGCCACCCTCCATATGGGGGGGCATGGGGAAAAAGGGAGTAAGTGAAGAGGTGTACTGGTTGTTTTGGATGTGGATGCTGCTGATGGGTCAGTGGGTTTGGTGTTGGATCCGTACTGATTTCGTCTGGTCTGTAAATTGACCTCTTCGGTTGTCAAGGCTAGCAAGTGGTGAACACCTGTTTCTGCTATCGGAGGTGGAGCGCAGTTGCTACCAGTGGGATTGGGTTGGTGAGTAGGCGTAGTTGCTACCAGTACTTGGAATGGTAATGGATTTTGGAGCACCATGGGTGGAGGTCCCAGTGGTGTTGGGTTGGGTTGAGTTGGGGCTGTCGTATCGGTAGCATGCTGAACTTCATTATGAATGGCCTGCTTAGCGTGACCCATGAAGGGGCATTCGTGTGTATAGTGCCCATAGACATCACATAGTTTTCACAGTTGATTTGTGTGTAATGGAGCGTTGCATCTAGGTTGGTTTGGTTGCTAGGGGTTTTGAGTTGGCCGGTTCGCCCCGGCGTTGTTGGGAGGATTTGGTTGTTGACCGCCTCCTCGTGGTTGGTTGTTTCCTTGATTCCTTACGCGATTGTTTCTAGCTTGACCTTATTGGTTGTTAGGGGCTGGTTGGGTCGAACGGTTTTTCTCTGCAAACACTTGTCCCAAAGGAGCAGGCGGAGCTAGGGCGAGGGTTTGAGCGGCTTGCACATGTGGTGCGTAGTATACTTGGGGGGCTGGGGGTGCTATAAACATGGGCATCTGTCCCAAATATTGTTGTGCCTCCCAAGTAGGTGCATGGGTCTGCTGCTGTGGCGTAGGTTGTGCATAGGAGGTTGTAGCTCCGGATTGACACATCATTCTTGCATAGTAAGGAGCTTGGTTTGGGTAGGCAACACTAGGGGTATTGCTTGGTTGTGGTGGCATCGTAGGTGGTGCTAGGTGGTGTTGTGATTGGTGGGAGACATGATCTATGATGCCATCTACGACATGGGATGCCCCTGGGGCATCCCGGTAGGAGGTGCCTGCACGAGGAGCGTCTGGAATGATGGTGTAGAGGTATTCAGACTATGTGTAAATGAGGTCAAGCTGTTGGGCCTTCAAGATGGCCTCTTCCTCTGTTTGGGGACGTTCGAAGGTGATGTCCTTAGCTATCGGTGGTAGTGATGTTTTCAAGAACTAGTCAAGGAAGATCCTGTCATCAAGCTTGATATTGCACAAGTTGCGGCATCGCCACCACTCATGGATGTGGTCAGTGATGTGGGTCGTAGTATTTTGGCAAAAAGATAACAAGATTTCTACACCTTCATCATATCTTACAGGGAGTTGGAAATACTGTAGGAACGTAAAGGCCAAGGAGTTGAAATCTAGGTACTTAGCTTGTGGTAGCTCAATGTACCACTTGGCTGCCGCACCTGTCAGGGTGCATTGGAAAATTTTGAGTCTGATCGAGTCCTCTACGATGTTGTTTGATGAGCACCATAGATGAAACGCCATTATGTGGATTTGAGGGCACTCACCTAACTTCCCCTCAAACTTAGGGATGTCTGAGGGGAGCTTGGTTGGCATGGGAGGCCAAAAGTATTGACGATAGATAGGGTCATTGGGTAACTTGGACAAGTCAGGAAAGTTGAGGCATTCCATGAAAGGGAGGTTTGACACAAGGTTGACACGGGAAGGACCATCAATGGTGATGGGGTTTGTAGGAACATGATGTACCTGCACGACTGGGGGTACTTGTAGCACAGTTATGGACAGGCCACTGCTTCCAAGTATGGTAAGTGGGACAATGTGAGCAGAAGGGCCACTGCCCCCAGGTATGGTAAGTGGAACAGTGTGAGCGGAAGGGCCACTTCCCCTAGGTATGACAAGTTGGACAGTTTGACTGGTGGGTGCAAGTGGAGGTAGATGAGTTAGGACAGTATGCATGGAAGTACTAGGACCACATGCAAGGGTGTTGGTGGTGGTGTGAGGTATGGACATGGGTCCACTACCAATCACCAAGCTGGAAAGTGGATCCAGGTTTGCACCAGCCATGGGGCTAGATGGTGCAGTGTGTAAATCTGGCTCAGATTGATATGATTCCAAATCTGAGTCAGAGGATGTGTGGCCTTCTAACGGTGTAGAGGGTTGTCAAGAGTGGTCTTGACGATGTTGGTTCAAGGACCCAAACTGTGGTTGATCGCCTCTTAGGTGTGAAGAATAGCATGGGGGATCAATTATGTATGGTTGGTAGATGAAGTAGTGTAATCTAGTAATGACGTTCTGGACCTCAGTTTCAGTGGCTTCCTATTGGCTTTCAGGTGGTCACTCGGCCACCAATACTGCCAGGAGACAATGCTTGGATTTTTCCTAATGGGAGTGCTAGTCAATCGGTAGGGGTCGTTGCCTGTTTCGCTTGGCAATTCCTCTCAGCGACCAGCTACTTTGGGGTTCCTATGGTACTACTCACAATGAGTTTTAGGGCTGAGCCCAAGTACTTCCCACGGTTAAGGAAGTTAGGGACTTATGTCCTCAAAGACTGCAAGATTTTGAATTAATGTAAATTGATAGATTTTAATGGCTGGCTCAGCGTCATGAACTGAGTTTGGTTATCTTACTTGGTGTGGTTGTGTGCATGTTCAGTGTATGAAATATTGTCCATTTTTTAGATTATTTTCTATTATGATTGCAGTTATGGTTTATGAATACTTCACAGATGTTTCTGGTTTATTATAGAGATTACAGAATGGGAAACTTGTTATGAAACTAGTAAAAAATTTTAACAGAAAACTTGAAACATGCAACTAATGAACCTGAACTATTGTAGACTTTCTAGGTGACCACCTTACACGTATATTCCTTTTCGACAAGGAAAGAGTGTTGGGTTCTCAACACAATGGGACTAATCCTACCCGTAGATCCTCAGGTCACTCTTCGATTGCAAGGTCGATCAACAAGGAGGACGCGAACGCCATGTGGCCCCCTGGGCCTACCACCCCCTCTACCTTCCAAGTCACCCATTTTTAGTGGTCTAAAGCAATCACAAGTGCAAGTTCCTAGTACTATACAAGCTTGACCCTTTGTCTTATCCCAGAATACCCCAGAGGGTGATGACTGGGTAGAGGAGGAAGGGCTAGGCAAGGGGTTAATTTCCAATGTTTAATTAAAAACTGGAAACTAGCTTACTTAAAACAGATTCAAATATTAATAACCAATCAAATCTATCATTAATTTACAGAAACTATATGTAGAAGAAAATAGGCTGCTGGACAGTGGCGGCTAAGCCGCACTTATAGTCCCAACAACTTAAAAATTGAATTCTGAGAGACAGGCCGCCCGTTTCAGGGAAAATGTGGTGAGGGGGTCACACAGAAACCAAAGCAGGTGCGATCTGTCACCTGGGAGTGAAGTTGCGCCTTTCTGGGCTAATTGAGCGACTTGGTCGCACCTTTTAGCTCGATAAGAGCGACCTCACCCGAAAATTGAAAACATTTAAAACCTGAGCTGGGAATGGCTGACAGTAACTTGTACTGTGGCCGAATGGGCTCCGGTCGGCCTTAAGGAGGCTCGAGTGTAAAGGTAAATGTAGAAAAAACAAAGATCTAAACTAGATTTAAACAAAAATTTAAGATAGGTTAACAAAACAAAAACAAAACTGGAAAACTGAAAAGCAACCCAGAGATCCTGTGGGATTGTCCTGGAATGGTCGCTAAACTATAGTAGGGTTTATCCCTAGCTACGAATAGGAACAACTACCTTCCGTCTATAGGATAGAAGGGCAGGGTTCCTGTGGGTGGAAGAAAAACCTTGCAAGAAACTGTTAATGGAAGACCTACAAGACAATGTTAGAAAAATAAACTTGCAACAAGTACTTAGTGGAGAACCTGTAGCAAACTGTGAGCAAATAAACATGCAAGTAAAAACAATCTACAAAAATAAACTATCAACAAGAAATACATGATTATACCTTCAGCCTTTATGGAAATGGGCCACCATGCCCTATATTTGGAAGCACCTCTCTATGAAATGGGGTTTTGGCTTATGGGCTAATGGAGAAAATAAGAGAGAGGGGTGAATGGCTTTAGAGATGTGGGTCTCATGGAACTCACATGAGAATCATAACGATAGGGAGAGAAGGAGTCCTTTAAGAGTGACCCCCACCCGTGTATTTATAGTTTTTTCTTGATATTTTAGGGTTTTAAGCCCTTGGTCAAGGCTTTAACCCCTTTTTTGGGCTTTAAGCCATTTTTTCCCAATTCTTAGCTCCTTTGGGGATTGTAAACTCCTTTTAGGGGTTTTAGCCCCTTTTGGGAGGTTTTAGCAAATATGAGAGCTATTTTGGCTCTTTTTAGGGGTTTTTAGGCCCTTTTTGTGTTTTTTGAGCCTTTACTAGGGTGTGGGGGTCAAATGAGGGAAATTTCATGGATGTCTTTGTGGCGCAGGTCATGTAGAGCTTAATTGGGTAATTTTTTGTGTTAACAAGCATGACTAGGGTTATTTGTTGATTTGTTGGCAGTTAGAGTGTGCTTGTTGGTTCGCTAAGCTTCTCACACAGTTAGGAAAAGTTGCCTATAGGATGCACTTCACCATTGATGGAAACCATTTGAGAGAACTACATAGATTTGATAATATTCTTACTTAATGGTTTGTAGAAATATCTGATTCTTTCATTTGGTATAGGGTTCTTCATCAAATAGCGAACACTCTTAACAATCTCAAGAGCAAGAATTTTGCCAAACACAATAAATAAAGTGTTGTAAATCTCAATTCATTTCACATCTAGGATAGTTGAAAAACTAAAGTTTGAAATAGTTTAATTTTCAGATCTAAATGCTTCACAAAATTAATAGCCACTTATAGCATTAATGGAGTTCACCAACCATCAAATAGTGACAAATTTATATGACTGAAAATACCGAAATGAATAGGTAAAACACTTCCAAATCTGCAAGCTTCTTGGCTGTGGTAAATATGAGTTGCAATAAGAAGTTGTTTATCTTGTCAAATTGTACCTAGAATAAGTCAGAGAGTCACATTTTAGCAAAGGATGCCTAGAAGTGTTTGATGTAGATATTATGCAAGGATGCCTGGAAGTGTTTGATGTAGATATTATGCAAGGATTCCCTCCAATGACTGATATAAGGGATTCACTATTGTAGCGTTCATCTATAATGTTGACCAGAATGTGTGTGTATTCCTAGATTCATATAGTGGAGTCCAATACTAAAACTTAGTTTATGTACAGACATACGCTGACATATTTCAAGTGAGTTTCAATTCTAGTACTATTGATGATTGTGTTCACACTTGATGGGATATACCAGAGACTACCCTATGTCCTCAACTACTTGGACAATTTGAAATACATTGAATGCAACTAACCATGATTTGCACTGAAGAATGTAGTGAAGGACTGAGAACCGACACAACTGAGAAGAAATACCCTGCCATAGAAGTTTTAGTAGTAAAGAGTGGTCCTTTTTTCTCCATGAATTGACAATAGTTAGCAATTGTGCCCTATAGTGAAAAATCATGACGAATAATATCTGGGACTGGTGTCTTCCCAATGGTGCTCCTCCTAACAACTTATAACCTCATATACAAGTGCGCCTCCCATTCATAGTGGCTAGTCTTCAACAATGGGTGTGCCCTCCCCTGTATTCAATAGAAACTACACTATTCCTCATATCTGGAAATAAGAAAATTTATTTATCCATAACATTGAAGCACCGATGATAAATTTGAAGTGATTCCTCCGTCAACAAGAGCTAGGGAATATAGTTTCTTTGTCGAAACTCTTTGCCTCCTCCTAGGGTTTTGTCATGCTAGTGCGTCGCATCTTGGAGAGCCATTTGGAAAGGAACATCACACCAAAGTCAAAGTGAAAAGTTGGTATGTTGTGCAAACTATGCATTCCAAGTAGAGTATAATAGAAATCACACGCTAGTAAGTTTAAGATGTGTAGTTATAAGAAAAAAATGTCATGTAAAGTGAGGCAATTTGATCTATTACCTTTCGGGGTTACTTCAAAACTGTTTATACTCAATCGTTTACTCTCCTACAAGACATTGCTCTGGAGGAGATTGGTGCATTCTACAACGTTCTCCATGAGATTTAGATTCAAAAATATATGCAGGTTCCATACATATAACAACAATTACTAACTGGCCTTAATCATCAATGCAATCTTATAAACTCAAACGATTTCTAGGAAATTTAATCCTTGGAATTCCTAATTTTATTCATTAATTTCTGGTCCATAGATGGAATTTATACAATCCCTTTAATGATATTAAAACAAAAATAAATTATCTTGCAAATATTTGACTGTGGATTTATCGTTGGTTTGAATTGCTATATGTTTAGTTTCAATTTGAGAGTTTAATTGTGCAAGCTGTTCATAATTTTTGTTGCCAACAGAGTTTTCTCTAGTGATTAAAATTGGAACAACTCATTAACATGGCAAACATATACACTAATCCCTCTGCATGGATTCTTGTGGAACAATTCTCAATTTTTATTTTTCCTATGTATCAATGATCGTAATAAATTGTTGGAGTTAAAGAGAAAGTTAGAATTTGGAGAGTTGATGTACATCATGACAGGTAAGGGTGGCGATATGACATAATTTACTATCCCTTAATAGCTAATATAGGTAAAACTCAACAATGCGTAATAAAAGATGGCAAAGAGAAGCTATCAAGAAAACCCCGTCTGCAATTTATGGAGGGAAGATAGGAGCAACTCTCATACACACAAAGCATTATATATTATGCTAGAAATCGAGGTAATGGATTAACTGAAAGTAGTTGGCATTTTATTGGGAACTGATAATTCACCCTTAGGTTTGTTTCATTCTTCTAGTTTTTTATTGATTACAAATTGTGTTTCTCTTTTATTAATGGTTTATTTATTTGTTTATTGAATTCACCAATGATTGTAGACAAGGAAAATATATTATTAAAATTCAGCCACAAAAGTGAAGACTTGGCATGATCCAAGAGAAACAAGTCAAGTTTAAGGTTGTCAACCTATGCAGTTGGACCTCCAAAGGAATCTTCCAGAAGATGGTAAGATATGGAAGCAACAACATAAGGAAGAACTAGCAGTTGTAAGGAAGAATTTTTCTGATCTCTTTCAATAAAATAGAGAAGAGACGATTGCAATGGCCTATGCACAATGTCACATGTTTGTAAACCCTAAACCCTAAACCCAAATGCAAGTATTTTGTAAGTCTTTGGACCATTGGTACCCTATCCTAAGTCAACTTAAATTTATAGTTTCTATTTTGTAATACCTTTGGAACATTGGTACCCTATACATGTGGATTCATCACAAAAAGATACTCCTCTTTTGGTTAATGATGAATGTTTGCTTCATTTACAAGCATTAAAAGTGTTAAATTGCTATGAAAAATGTTAATTTGATTTTTTGGGTTCTTTTCTATGGGTATGTATTAAAAAGAAACAAGAAAGTATTCTTATTGGTGACTCCATCTAAAGTGAACCCATTTGGAAGTCCATTACTCAGTAAATATGGATTTTAGATAAACTGTAACTATATCTAACTTCAAATGAAAATTGGTGGCTCTGTTGCTTGACCCTGGTAAAGTTTGGAAGAAAATAAGATTTCTAGATGTAAATTTTAACAACCAAATTTTGAAGTACACTTTGGAACCCTTGGTCTTAGCACTAATCCTCGAATTATCTCAAGTGTTAGTAGTCTTTCTTATCTCAAGTGTCAATGCTCATCCTCTTCCTATCTCGATTGTTGATATGTCAAGAAAATGAAGTAGACCCCTTGAAATATGGACTTTATATTTTGATGGGGCATGTTGCATGAGAGGTTTCATAGATCCATGAGGTATTGTATGTTCTTGGTATGACTGAAAATTTGTTTTAAGTTTATTATCTAACAGATTTGAAATGTTGGGTTGAGTTTGAAGATCAAGGAGTGACCATTAGATGGCATAGCCTTGGTGTTGGTTAAGTTTTGGCCAAAGCAGTTAAATAGGGTGACCCTTACAAATTAGTTGTAGATTCCATGAAGCAACAATCCTTGTTGACTACTAATGAAAAATTTTGTGAGCTTTGGCACATAAGATTCAATCAGCTGAACTTTGGATATTATCCTCTTCTAAAATATACATGGTTGTATTTCCTGTTTCCAAGGTCGAGAGGAGAGAAGTATGCAAAAGATATGGACTTAGTAAACATGGTAAGGAATACTTTCCAAGTAGTGAGAATATATCAAGAGGGTCATTTAAAGAGAATCAACTCTTGTAACAGGATTACAATTAGTACCAACTGATGAAAAGAGAACCAACTCTTGTAACAGGACCCAACCTGGTTTTCTTAGCTCCAACTGAGAAGGGTTTGAGGAACCCGATCCTCAAGTGCAAGATTCCACTTGCATCAATCTCTGCTCATGTAATTATACACATCTACATTTTCATCAATCTCTACTGCACATCAATATTGCTGGTCATATTCTCATCAATCATTTGTTCTTTTGCTCATTACTGCTGCTCATCACTATTTCTTATCACTGTTGCTCATAACTACTGCTGGTCATCTTCTCATTAATGATGCTCATTATTGCTGCTCATCAACCACATCATAAAAATATTGTTCATCAACACTGGTGGTCTTCATTAAGGTATCCAGATCACCAAAAAGGTCACTATATGTGTCAACAAGAAATCATCATCAAGGTAGTAGCATGTATCTTCATCATGGGGTTTGCATCATCATGTATAAGGAATGCATCTACATTAGTCACTGAACATTTACCACTCCATACATTATTGTTTACATACTTCATATGCGTATAGGTATGCTCTTATCACTTAAAGGTATACTTTCATCAAAGCATCATCTTTGTAATGCCTATAATATAATTACATCAATACACCATTGTTTTATTGCACATTCACTGTATGTCAATATATATCATCTTAGTGCACACCACTATATCACTTCTTTATTGTATACTGTCACTTGTCAATGCACTCATCATCAATACACAACTGCTCACAATTCACTGTATAAATACACTTGTACTATACATGAACTCAACCATTGTATATACTATTGGACTACAAATTCATCGAAGTATGCAACAAGTGTAGGAGTATCATCACATCACAGTAGAACATCAATATGTCACCAAAGGAATTACCTTTATATGTGTAGTAGATGTGGACAAGGAGTAAATCATACTGTATTTTTTGTTTAGGAGGAACCCTAGACACTGTGTAACCATTAAAACTTGGATTATGAGAGAAAGTGTTGTATATTTCAACAAAGGTAGACAACATCCAACCTTCAAAAACCCTTGTAGTGTATCTATGGTAAGTTAAAAGTCCTTGCATTTGTTGTACATCACTGTGCATGCCACTTTCAAGATTCACTGTGTAATTGAAGGGGCCCTCCAACACTGTTGTTAGGACATCATTTTACCCTTGGTTGGTGCAATAAATTAGGGCTACAAAAACATCAAAAAATACCACAAATGTATCGAATTTTTCAAGCAATATCCTCCTCTTAACCTCTGCAAAATTTGGAAGAATAAGAACTGTTTAAAAAAAGGATCTTTTTGGATGGTTCAGATTTGTTGCTGCTGAATTATTTAGAGATTAAAACCCACCAAAATAAGGGAACCATAGACTGTTGTTGTTGGTATCACATTTAGGGTTGTACCGTGGAAAATTCAGGACTTTCTCTAAGATAAAAAGTGTCCAAAAAAATGTTTGTATAATTCTGCAATTCTGCTCCCATGAATTTTACAGTCAAACTACCCCAGTTCACACAATCAGTGAGCCATTCCTCTTTGTTGGTTTGGCCCCACGTAAGTCCAAAGGTTTGCTTTAAAAAAATCAAAACTAAAAAAAATATGACTGTCGTTGACTTCTCCTTCTCACCTCCGAAATTCCTTAGTCACTTGGCCTCAGTTGCATTTAGACCTGATCTGAAATTAGGCATAGCAAAAGTGAAGACACGACTGGGTATTTATACTCATTTTCCAAAAACAATTTGAGTCGACCTGTCATAAAAAATATTTTTTTTATTTTTTTATTTGAGGTCGTCTTCATAAGTATTTTGATTTTTAATTTGAAGTTTGAAATTTAATTTTTTTATTTAAATTTTGTAGGTTGGTCGACTTCTTCAAGGTCAATAAGGTAGTTTTATATTTTAATATTTGTGTTGTTTCTTACCATTTGGAAATAGTTTTAGGGTGTACTTAAGTCAACCCTTCTTCAAGCTTCTCATTAAAATGGTTTTAAGGCCGTTACCATATAATTTATATCAATACACCATATGCCAATGTCCAACATCCACCATGTGTATGGGTTCCAATACCCAAATCACATGAAAAGGAATATATCACAAACCAAGACCATATCAAGAGTAACGGATTCATCTATGTGTTCTTTCATCAACACATCAAAGGTTCACACACATGAGCCACACCATTTTCACCAAGTGTGAGTTCAAGGGGCTTCATATCACAATGTATGTGGGTGCCAACATCTTCAATATGTCATGTCCACATGTTGCATCAAGCCTTAATAGATTCAAAGAGGACCCCATCATCCACAAGAAAGTGTGTGCACCACATGCAAGCAAGTGTCCAAGTGTCATCACATGTGTGTGGGTGCATTTATCATGTCATCATGCAAGCAATGGGATTGATGGCCTATGCAAGGGCAGAAAGGTATTTATCAGGGGTTCCAAGTCTTCAACAAGTCATTTATGACCACATCAAAACCCTCAAGATTGCAAGGACCATCAAACCACCAAGTGTGGGTCAAAGGACTTCTTTGGGTCAAAGGTCTTGTTTAAGAGCTTCTTCATCAAGAAGGAGGATTCATGGGCTTCTTCAACCACCGCACCCACACCAGGAGACCTCCAAGGGTCACTATCCATCGTGACATCACTTGTGGGATTGCTAGGCATTCTTTTGGGGTACCATGACATCATCATAACATGAATGACCATAGAATGGGTCATTAATTCTTCTATATCCCATCTAGGGATTCTCCATCATCCATAAAGGATTCAACATCATCTCCAGGGTCTTTAGAACCATTTCGAGGGTCTTCAACACCATCAACAAGGTATTCAACATCTTCAATAAGGTGGTGGCTCCAAGATCCAACCTTGTGGGTAGAGGGACTTTGTCAACTAGGTACAAGGTGCTTCAAGGAACAAGCCCACGCTGTAAGGGGTCCAAGGCACTAGAAGTGGGACTTGGTGGCATCAGTGACATCCTGTTGGGTCACTACAAGTCCATGTTGGAATCAATGAGGATTTTGTCAACAATATCCCCATTTTTTATTGATGACAATAACTCATGCTCCCCCCATGAGCATGCTCCCATTTTTGTCTTCATCTCTCCCCCTTTGGCATAAATGGAAAAGGGTGTCCACATATTTGCATATGAAACCTCTGATCACTTCTCACTTCTCCCCCTGTCAATATGCACGATCCTAGGACCTGCATGTGTACCTGGAGTAACCATCCTTTCTCCTTTGAGTTCATCCTCCAGCGTTATGAACTCAATGTGTTCTAAGGTATTTGAGATACCTTAATCTTGGCTTTCCATGGGGCAGCCATCCTCCCCGCTTTGATTAACCTCTCATATCTAAAACTGCTCGGTCTTCTTCATCCATACTTCCTTCTTGGCATTTTTCCTTTCAGTATTTGTTCCTTCATTTTTATTTCCTTTCCTTGATGAGCTGTATGAGATATTTCTCATGGGTTGTTTCTATGTACTCCAATAGTCTTGAGCTTTGTGACCAAGGCCACTGCAGCTATAACACCTCATCATACGACAATTTGCAGCAATATGACCTACATGGTTGCATGTCCAACACCTGATTGAGTTGTTGGGAATTCCAACACTTCTTTGATCAAGTTCATGTCTCCATACTTGAGAGTGTCCTTGATTGTAGGCCTTTGTGTTATGATCTTCAAATCTTCCTGCATTGGTCTTCCAAGGTTCACTGATTCTTCTTGTGGGTGTGTAGAAAGGACACTTCCTTGATTGACTTCTTTGGCTTGCACATTCTTGGGATTTGTGACCAAACTCACTGCATGTGTAGAATCTCAATGTGTGACATGTGGAAACAAAATCTCCAACTTGATTGCATGTCCAACATCTAATTGAGTCATTGGCCCTTCCACCACTTCTTCTTCCGTAGAGTCTACAATCCACATCTGTATGACCAAAGTTAAAACAAAAATAACAATAACCATTGAAACCACTTTCATACTTGGGACTTTGGTTCCATCTTGAAGTTGTTTCTTTTCTGAGCTTGCTTTGAGGAATAGGCCTAACTCCTTGTTGGATTTTTGAACTTCCAAAGTCCTTGTTTTCATGTATAGGTGCATGAGGAGCATCTTTGGATGTTGGTGGATCTGCTTTCCGAGTCTTATGAGACCAAGTGTCATCTTCTAATTTTTCTTTCTTCTTCTTGTAACCAAGACCAGTCTTTTCACATGGAGACATTTGAAAATCCGAGATCTTATCTAGGAAAACTGAACTGTCCTTGAACTTGACAAAATCATCATTTTTCTCACCTTTATTCTTGAGACCAACTACCTCCATTTCTAGCCTTTGGATTGTTTGCTCCTTTTCTTCCAACCAATTCTTCAATATTTCTTCTATCCTCTTGGCTTCCTCCAGCCGATTCTTCATATCATGATTAGCCTCCTTGGTTTCTTAAATCTCTTTTGAGTCTTCACCGGGATCTTCTCATTCTTCCTTTTGATTGATCAATTCAGTATTTAGTTGTTCAACTTCAACATCCTTGTCTTTCACCTGATCCCACAACTCTTTGTCCTTGTGTTTGAGATTTACAAGCAACACTTTCATCATCATGGTATTTTGTTGATATTCATTCAAAGAGTTCAAGATTTTCTTTTTGAACTTTGTGAATTCATTATGGTTTAGATTTACTGTGCTCATGACCCAATTGGATCTGAGATCAATAATCAACAAGGTGAGATGTATCTCGTGTGCAACCTTTAATAGCCCTTCATCCTCATCTGCAAGAACTTTCTCATTTTCATCACACAAGATATTTATTACAATCACAAGAGTCTATGCCTTTACTGGTGTCCTCTTCTTGCTTCTCTTCTTCCTGATTGATCTCTTTTGGGGGATTTTCTTATGATTCTTGATCTATCTTTTTGAGTTCTGGTATGGCTTTCCGATACTCTCTCTCTAACTTGAACCATAGATCTTTTGCTAAAGTGCACTCCCCTACACTTTCTTTCATTGAACTGGGAAGTCCATCCATGAGGAACTTCAAGGTTGCAGTATTGTCCTTCTTTGCTTCCGTCTGTGTAGTTGATTTTCCCTTCTTGGTTGATGGAGTGGCTGGATTGATCATAATCTCCCAAATGCCAAAATTATTCATATATCCCTTTATCTTGATCCTCCAACTGAAATAATCTGTCATATCAAGTACAAGCACACCATTTCTTGATGACTCTTATTTTTCTTCCATTGTGTCTAAGTCTCTCCTTCAATCTTGCTAGGCTTGTGACGAAGGCCGTCTCTAATACCAATTGTTGGATACAATGGCCACAGTGAGAGGGGGGGTGAATTAGTGTGTGAGAAATTATGAAATTTTTACCTTCTTTTAATCAATCAGAGCATATCAATCATTATGTCATCAATTGCATACTAAAATTCATCATGAGTCATAAGTACAACATCACATCAAAAGAGACACAAGAATATATGGAAGTTTGATCTTTATTTATTGTACATGGAAGATAACAATATTCTTGATTACAATCAACACCAACTGATAAAAAGAGAATCAACTCTTGTAACAGGACCCAACCTAGTTTCCTTAGCTCCAACTAAGAAGGGTTTGTGGAGTCCAATCCTCAAGTGCAAGATTCCAGTTACATCAATCTCTTCTCATGTACTTCTTCACATTGATCTATTCATGAATATCTGATGCCCATCAATATTGCTGGTCATATACTCATCAATCATTTGTTCATCTGCTCTTTACTACTACTCATCACTATTGCTTATCACTGCTTCTCATCACTACTGCTGGTCATCTACTCATCAACGCTGCTCATTACTATTGCTCATCAACGATGTCATCAACATACTATTCATCAACATTTCTATTCTTCATCCAGGTATCAGGATCACAAATAAGGTCACTATATGTGTTAGCAAGAAATCATCATCAAGGTAGTAACATGCATATTCATCATGGGGTTTGCATCATCATGTATAAGGAATGAATCTACATTACTCACTGAACATTTTCCACTGTATACATTATTGTTTACATGATCTACATATATATCTTCTCTTATCACTTAAAGGTCTGCTTTCATCAAAGCGTCATCTTTGCAATGCATATAATAGAATTACATCAATACACCATTTTTTTATTGCACATTCACTGTATTTCAATATATATCGTCTTAGTGCACACCTCTATATCACTTCTTTACAGTATACTATCACTTGTTAATGCACTCATCATCAATACACAACCGCTCACAATTCACTGTATATATACACTTGTACTGTACATGGACTCAGCCATCGTATATACTATTAGACTGTAAATTCATCAAAGTATGCAACAAGTGTAGGAGTATCATCACATCACAGTAGAACATCAATATATCACCAAAGGACTTACCTTTATCTGTGTAGTAGTTGTGGACAAGGAGTAACTCGGTCTGTATTTGTCGTTTAGGAGGAACCCTAGACACTATGTAACCATGCAAACTTGGATTGTGAGAGCAAGTGCTATAGATGTCAACAGAGGCAACCAACATTCAACCTTCAAACACCCTTGTAGTGTATTTATGCTCAGTTAAAATTCATTTCATTGGATGTACATAACTATGCATGCCACTTTCAATCTTGACCGTGTAATTGAAGAGGCCCTCCAACACTGTTGTTAGGGAATCATTTTACCCTTGGCTGTAATACCCCGATTTCGACCCCAATTGCATTAAATTGTAAATGATGTAAATAATGTTATTAAATCATGGTGTGGAGCTCAAGGCAAAGGACCCACCATGGATTTAGTGTTTTATGTTTCGGTAATTAAAATGGATGCCGATGGTTTACGTGTTAGCCAGGCACAATAAAATTTTGGACATTATGTAAATATGCAATTAATAAAAATAACCACAACTAGCTATGTCAATGAAACATTAAAGGGCTGGGCATGATTTCATAAGGAATATGGAGGGAGAATATTCAAACCATTGAGCCAATAGGGTAAAGCCAAATGTCAAAGGGAAAAACCCATAAAGCTGTCAACTACCTTTTTGTCTTATTCACCCAATCATTTATTTCTTCCATAAATTGGTTGAGGAAGTTAATGCATGTGGGTTGGAAGAGTATGGTAGTCAAATTCAAATTTGAGAAGCCATCAGTTTTTAGAAAATGTGTTTTGACTTATTAGGAAATTAAATGCCCAAAAACGCATGCCCATCCTATTGTTCACTCACGTCCTTCATTTCCTCATGCAGCTGGAGCTTGTTGTGATTTTACCTTCACGTTTTTCTGTCGTTTCCTCATTCCTTCATGCCCAAAAATTCATTTTTGTTATTGTTGAGTGAATGGCCAGAGGAGATTCACTATTTGTGGGTTTAGGGAGGTCATTTTTTCTCCCGTACTTCCCATATACATTTATCTGAATTCAAATCCACAAATTGGGGGTTTGTAGAGGTCATTTTTGCCTCTGCGAAGCTGTTACATGTTTCCTGAAACAATTTTCTCACCTGGGTCGTTTTTCCCCATTTACCACTTTCAAATTTGGTTCCTAGGATGTTTGTTTTGTCCATACCCAACATTTTTGTTTTGTTGTTATGTAAATCCTTTCTTTGGTCTGAACCGTTAGGAGTGGAAGAGGCTAGAATTGGCTTGATAAAGCCTGTGAAAAGAGGGACCTCACAGAGAGATGAAGAGGGTCTGGTAATTCCTTTCTGCACACCCCGAAGAGCACTAGAAGGGAAGGTATGGCCTGAGGGAACTGTGTAGCAGTGAAGGGAATACTTCATTGTGTTGGGTGGTGTAGTTATTAAGGAGGCCAAGCCAGATCTTATGTAGGTGTCCATAGCTCTGTGGTTGAGCTCACTAGCTTAGCAATTCTCCTTCCCACTGCCTTAGTAGCCTGATAAACCCCACTGTGTTTGGATTGGCTGAGTTTTGATGTGTATTTGGCTATGTGTCAGCCTGTTGTTCCCTAGTTCCTTGTGGAAATCATGCCCAGCTCGGGGGTGGTAGTGGTGCTAAGAGATTGATGAGCACACTGGCCTATGGTTGGGTGGAACATTGCAACGACATAGCTGTTGTTGAGACAACTCCTTTTCAAGATAAGTATTCCTTGTGTGTTTAAGTTTTACACTGTATTTGTTTTAAATTATTTTGAACATGTTGAATGCTAGAATGCTAGAATGCATTTTGATTCCGCTGTATTTTAGTGAATTATACATTTGCATATGTATTTCATTTCAATGCATTTTATATGTTATGGGGATAGATTGCTTGTTTGATAGCTACATAACAGTGTGTAGTCACATCCTCTCCAGAGTAGAGGGGAGGGGACATGACAGTGTGGTATCAGAGCACTGGTTGCATCATTGGCCCTCAATGGGACAAGTTGAGTAATTGATAGAGGAAATCTTACCCTCTGGTCAGCAGAGGAAAAAAAGAGAAAGACAGGAAAATTTTCCAAAAGTTATCTAAGTGTTGGAATTTTTCCATGTCGGCTGAGTTAGCAGAGTTGAGCCGATACATGTCGGCTGAGTTAGCTGAGTGGAGCTGACGAAGCTTGCAGCGACTGTGTCAACATGAAAGGCTAAGTTGAGCCAACAAAGAAGGAAAAGAAAGAAAATCTTTCGAAAATTTTCTAAGTGTTGAAAAATTTCATGTCGGCAAAACTTGGTGAGTTTTTCCGATATGTCGGATGGGTTGGATGAGTTTCGCTGAGACATGTCGGCCGAACTTGGAAAGTTTCACCAATGACAGATGAAAGACAGAAAATTTTCCAAAATTTGTCTAAGTATGGAAATGTCGGCAAAACTTGGGGAGTTTAGTCGATGCATGTCGGGCGAACTCGATGAGTTTCGCCGATGCGTGTTGGGAGAACTCAATGAGTTTCGTTGATAAAGAAAGAAAGAAGAGAAAAATTCAAAATTTAAGAGAAAAATTCAAAATTTTTCTAAGTGCCAAAATTTCTCTTGTCGGAAAGAAAAGTTAAGTTTTTCCCATACATTTTGGGTGAACTTGGTGAGTTTTGTCGACACGTCGGGAGCAAAAGCTGAATTTTAGCAGTCAGAAGAAAAGGGTGAGTTTTGCCGACACGTCAGGAGCAAAAGAAAAGTTTTTCTGATCGAAAGAAAAGGGCGAGATTTTCCTATATGTGTCGAAAAAACTTAGCTAATTTCATTGACATGTCGCAAGGAAAAGGTGAGTTCTGCTGACATGTCAGAAGAAAAACTTGAGTTTCGTTGATCGGAGGAAAAACAAAAAATGCTGAAATAGAGAAATTCAACCATTTTTTAGTGGGATTTACAGGTTCTAGAAAGATGAAAAATGACAGTGAGCTGATGTGCCAGATTGTGCGAAATCGAAATATTTACAAAAAAAAGCACAATGGGGAAAGCCCCCTTGACCCCCGTCGTCCCCCTAAGATAATCGTTGTTTATGAAAAGAAAAGTATATGTTTTGACAAGTTGTTGACATATGATTTTTCCAAATGCAGGTAAGTAATGTATAAATTCCTGTAAATGTAATGCATCTAACAATTTTGTTTATGAACACATTTTGCAGAATCATTGTAACATCAAAAGCAACATTCCATATAAGCGCAAATTGAAGAAGTGGGTTTTTGGCTCAGCCATGAGAACCTACGACATGTATGATGATTCAAAAAACCCCTATGAGCACGAGGAAGATGCTATGTGAGAAAAAGTCCTAGTTGGAAATTCTAAAATAGAGTTTAATGGAAGAATGTTTCAAGACACTCCGCTAGATTTTGCAGCCACCATGAGGAGCTTAAGGGTGGAAATGCAAAGTTACAGGGAAGATAATGAAAGATTGGTTAAGGCTTAGGAAGAGAAAAATCATCTGAATGCAGCGATGCTTGTAGAGATTAAAAAACATCTGGAGGAGGACAAGCTCTAGGCATTGTGCAATACGTCCAGAAGGAAGTAAAAGCAGTTCCAGAAAAATAAAGCTATCTTCTAGTGGTTCATTTGACACTGAAGGATCCACTGGGGGTTCAATTTCTTCTTCTCACAAGAATAAGAAAAGGGGGCGCTACAAAAAATGCTCACGTTATGAGTTTAAGAAGGCAAGGCTGCCTACCTTTAATGGCGAGGTAAAGAACGATAAAGAAGCTGAAGCTTGGATTCTTGGGATGAGAAAATATTTCCAAGTCCAAGACTACTCTCGAAATATGAAGGCTAGGGTAGCCATCTTCAATTTGACTGGAAGAGCATCCATATGGTAGGATCACTTGAGGCAAGTAAAGAAGATCAGTGAAAGGAAGATTGTATGGAAACAGTTCCAAAAGTTTTTTAGGTAGAAGTACCTCTCTGATAGGTACTATGCTGATAAGATTAAAGAATTCCATGAGCTGAGATTGGGGAAGTAGCCCATGGAAGAGTATGCCAATAAGTTCTTGGAACTATTGAGGTATGCCGGGTATATCAAGGATGATAAAGTAAAAATCCAACGTTTTCTGAGTGGGTTGCCTCAGTATTACAAAGACATAATTGAATTTGATGAACCCAAAACTTTAGAAGAAGCTATAAGAAAGGATAAGTATTGTTATGATCAAAATAAAGGAAAACCTAATTACCATAAGACATGGAAGGATAAGAATAATGAAAATTCTGATCAGAGGAAGAAAGGTTTCAAGCCCTCCAACTTTAGAAATCAGTAGAAGAAACCATCACAAGCTGGGAGTAAGCCAGTTAGAGTGACGGGATAAAAGCTAAGAGATCCATAACAAAATAGAGAACCTATCCAATGCTGGAGATATGGAGGACCCCACATGCGCAGGAATTGTACACTTGAGGATGGGAATGCAAGGTCAACTTACAACATTAAGAAGCTGAAACAGTGGGTCAAGTAGCAATAACCATCCCTAGGATTTATGAAGCACTAGAGGACCACCAGGCAGATCACCAGTCAACTGTGGTTGAAATTGCAAGTAAGATTGCCGAGCAATCTGTTTTTGTTTTGATTGACCCTGGTTCTACTCACAGTTATATTACTCCTAGAGTAGTCGATATTTGTGCTTTTAATAAGTTAAAGCATATCCACACATGGTTAGTTAAGATAGCCACTGGAACCAAGAGAAAAGTTAGTGAAGTGGTAGAAAAGTGTCCATTGGTTATGAATGGGCTAGTCACTTGTGCATATATGAATGTTGTGCCAGTCAGTTCCTTTGATATTCTCATTGGAATGGATTGGTTGGAAGCACACAAAGTAAAGCTTGATTGTTACAACAAGACCTTTGAGTGCATAGATGAAGAAGGCAACTTAAGAATTGTAAGAGGCATTCCAAAGGTGTTTTCTGTTAGGTATATTTCAGCCATGCAGTTGAAGAAGTTCTGTAGGAAATGTTTTAGAGTGTATGCAGCTCATGTTTTGGAGGCAAAAGAGAATGAAACTCCTAGGTTGGAGGAATTTCATGTGTTGCAGGAATTCAGGGATGTTTTTCCTGAGGAAGTTCCAGGGCTTCCTCCAAAGAGGGACATTGATTCACAATTGAACTTGCGCCAAGAGTAGCACTAGTGTCCAAGACACCCTATAGGATGAGTACACCAAAAATCATAGATCTGAATATGCAAATGCAAGAGTTGTTGGAGAAGAAGTATATAAGGCTGAGTGTGTCTCCTTGGGGAGCACCAGTTCTATTTGTGAAGAAGAAAGATGGTACACTTAGGTTGTGTACTAATTATAGACAAATGAACAAAGTCACTGTGAATAATAAATACCCTCTTCCTAGGATTGTTGACCTCTTTGATCAAATGAGAGGAGCAAAGGTATTTTCCAAGATTGACTTGAGGTCTGGTTACCATTAGGTAAGAATCAAGGATGAGGACATTCATAAGACAACCTTCAGAACAAGGTATGGAGATTATGAGTTTGTAGTGGTACCATTTGGTCTCACAAATGCACCAGCTACATTTATGTGCCTTATGAATTGTGTCTTTAGCAGGTACTTGGACAAGTTTTTTCTTGTTTTCCTTGATGACATTCTTATTCTAAGAATGAGGAAGAGCATGAATAACATCTGAGATTGACATTGCAATTGCTCAGGGAGTATAAGCTGTACACAAAGTTGAGAAAGTGTGAATTCTATAAAGATAGGATTCATTATTTGGGTCACATTATCTCAGATGAGGGCATATCTATAGACCCTGAAAATATTGTGGCCATTATGAATTGGCTGACTCGAAGAAATGCGACAAATGTAAGATATTTTATGGGCCTTGCAGGATACTACAGGAGATTCATTGAAGGATTCCCAAGGTTGCACATTCCATCACTTATTTTCAAAAGAAGGGGATAAAGTTTGAATGGACACCAAGGTGTGAATAAATATTCCAACAGTTGAAGAATATTCTCACAAGTGCACTAGTATTGAAGATTGCAGACCAGGAAAAATATTTTGTGGTGTGGATTGATGCATGCGGTCAAGGGCTTGGAGGAGTCCTCATGCAAGACAACCATGTGATATGCTATGAGTCAAGAAACTTGAAGGAGCATGAGAAGAACTATACTACTCATGATATAGAACTTGCAACCATAATACATGCTCTCAAGATGTGGAGACATTACTTAATGAGAAGAAAGTTTGAGTTAAGGACAGATTACTATGGTCTGAAGTATTTTTTTGATCAACCTACTCTAAATGCTAGGCAAGCTAGATGGATGGAGTTTTTATGTTAGTTTGATTTTGAAATCGAACACATAAAAGGAAAAGAGAATAAAGTGGTTGATGCACTCAACAGGAAGGTGCATGAAATGCACTTGGCATCTCTTAGTAATTGCCAATTAGATTTGAGACAACAAATTGTTAATCATACTACCGAGGATGAAATGTATGTGTAGATAAAGGAAAAATTGCAACAACAAAGTCTTGAGAAGAGGTATACGGGATATAAGTTGCAAGAAGATGGACTTCTTACTTATAATAATATAATTTATATTCCAAACGTAGCAGATTTGAGGAGAGTTGTTATGGATGAAATCCATCAAGCTCCATATTATGGTCACCCATGGTATCCGAAGGAAATTGCTACAGCCAGAAAGCAGTATTTTTGGCCATGAATGAAGAAGGACATTGCTGAGTATATTTCAAAGTGCATGAAATTTCAGCAGGTGAAGGTTGAGCATCAACACCCAACAGGTTTGTTACAGCCTTTGCCAGTTCCAAAATTGAAATGGGAAGTTGTTTCCATGGATTTCATTACAAGATTGCCAATGACTTGGATGAAACATGATTCCATCATGGTTGTGGTGGACAAGTTGACAAAGGCAACACATTTTATAGCGGTTAAGTCCACATATAAGACTGATGCCATTGCAAAAATATTCATGAAGGAGATTTTCAGATTGCATGGATTTCCTAAGGCAATAGTCTCTGATAGGGATCCTAAGTTCACTTCCAATTTTTGGAAGGGTCTGTTTGCAGATTTGGGTACCAAGTTGAACTTCAACACTGCCTACCATCCTCAGACTGATGAATAGATAGAGAGAGTGAACCAAGTGTTGGAAGACATGATTCATATGTATGTGATGGACAAACCAACGAAGTGGGAGGATTATTTACACTTAGTAGATTTTTCCTAGAATAATGGACAACAAGCATCCTTGGGGATGATTCCGTATGAAGCTTTGTATGGAAGAAGGTGTAGGACACATGTGACTTGGGATAATCCAATAAACAGGATTGTGCTTGGTCCATATTTGCTCAAGGAAATGGAGCAAGAGGTTACAAAGATAAGGCAGAATATGAAAGTAGCCTAGGACAGAAAGAAAAGCTATGCAGACAAGCATAGAGTGCATAGAGAGTTTAGTGTTGGGGATCATGTTTATCTCTGAGTGAGGGCAAGGAAACGGTTCCTTGAAGCTTGGAAGTTGTGCCAAGCTTTCACCTAGATATTGTGGGTTGTTTGAAGTGCTTGAAAGAATAGGGCCAGTTGCATATAGACTTGCATTTCCTGCTAGCCCTAGAGCTCATAATGTTTTTCATGTTGCTTTGCTTAAGAAATATGTACATGATCCTAAACATGTGATAAATTGGGATGTGATTCAAGTGGAACCCAAGGGAGAGTTCCAATTCGAGCCATTGCACATCCTCGACAGGAAGGTCACAGTGCTCCGGAATCGAGCCGTTGGATAGGTGAAGGTGCAGTGGGAGCACTATGGTCTTGAAGAGGCTACATGGAAGCTAGAGGATGCCATGTGATTGGAACATCCATTTTTGTTTAATTCTACAGAGCACTGAGATAGTGCTAGTGTAGCATTTTTGTTCAATTTTGCAAATCACCGAAGACAATGTTGTTGTAAGGGGGAGGGGAATGTAATACCTCGGTTTCAACCCCAATTGCATTAAATTGTAAATGGTGTAAGTAATGTTATTAAATCATGGTGTGGAGCTCAAGGAAAAGTCTCCACCATGGATTTAGTGTTTTATGTTTCGGAAATTAAAATTGATCCCGATGGTTCATGTGTTAGCCAAGCACAATATAATTTTGGACATCATGTAAATATGCAATTAATAAAAATACCCACAACTAGCTATGTCAATGCAACATTAAAGAGATGGGCATGATTTCACAAGGAATACAGACGGAGAATATTCAAACCCTTGAGCCAATAGGGTAAAGCCAAATGTCAAAGGGAAAGACCCATAAAGCTATCAACTACCTTTTTGTCTTATTCACCCAATAATTTATTTCTTCCAAAAGTTGGTCGAGGAAGTTAATGCATGGGGGTTTGAAGATATGGAAGTCAAATTTGTATTTGAGAATCGATCAGTTTTTGGAAAACGTGTTTTGAATTACAGGGAAAGTAAATGCCCAAAAATGCATGCCCATCTGAATATTCACTCACGTCCTCCATTTCCTCACACAACTGAATATTGCTATGCTTTTACCTTCACATTTTTCTATCATTTCCTCATTCCTTCATGTCCATAAATCCATTTTTGGTATTGATGAGTGAATGGCTAGAGGAGATTCACAATTTGTGGGTTTAGGGAGGTCGTTTTTGATCCCGTAATTACTATAGACGTTTTTATGAATTCGAATCCATGAATTGGGGGTTTGTAGAGGTCATTTTTTCCTCTGTGAAGCCTTAAACGTTTCCTAAAACAATTTTCTCACTTGGGTCATTTTTCCCCATTTACCATTTTTTTATTTTGGTTCCCACGACGTGTTTTTGGTCCATACCTAGTATTTGTGTTTTGTTGTTCTATAAATCCTTGCTTTGGTCTGAACCGTTAGGAGTGGAAGAGGCCATAATTGACTGGATAAAGCTAGTGAAAAGAGGGACCTCACAGAGAGATCAAGAGGGGTTGGCAATTCCTTTTTGCACACCCTGAAGAGCACTAGAAGGGATTGTATGGCTTGAGGGAACTGTGTAGTAGTGAAGGGAATACTTCCTTGTGTTGGGTGGTGTAGTTATTGAGGAGGCCAAGCCAGATCTTGTGTAGGTGTCTAGAGCTCTGTGGTTGAGCTCACTAGCTTAGAAATTCTCCTTCCCACTTCCTTAGTAGCCTGATAAACCCAACTGTGTTTGGCTTGGTTGAGTTTTGATTTGTATTTGGCTATGTGTGAGCCTTTTGTTCCATATTTCCTTGTGGAAATCATGCCTAGATTAGGGGTGGCGATGGTGTTGAAATATTGATGAGCACACTGGCCTATGGTTGGGTGGAACGTTGAAGTGACATAGTTGGTTGTCGGACAACTCCTTTTCAAGATAAGTATTCCTTGTGTATTTAAGCTCTGCATTGTATTTGTTTTAAATTATCATGAAAATTTTGAATTCTAGAATGTGCTAAATGTATTTTGCTTCTGTTGTAATTTAATGAATTATACATCTGCATATGTATTTCATTTCAATGCATTTTATATGTTATGGGTCTAGATTTCCTATTTGATAGCAGTAGAACAGTGTGTAGTCGTGTCCTCTTCGGAGTAGAGGGGAGATGACGTGACATTGGCTGCTGCAATAAATTAGGGCCACAAAACATAAAAAACTCCCACAAATGTACCCAATTTTTCAAGCAAGCACTTCCTCTTAACCTCTCCCAAATTTGGAAGAATAAGAACTATTTTAAAAGGGATCTTTGTGGATGTTTCAGATCTGCTGCTGTTGCCTTATTTAAGGCTTAAAAACCACCAAAAAATGGGAACCATAGACATATACTGCTGCTATCACATTTAGGGTTGTACTATGGAAAATTCAGGACTTTCTCCAAGATAAAAAGTGTCCAAAAATATGTCTGTATAAGTATGCAATTCTGCTCCCATGAATTTTACAGTCGAACTACCTCAGTTCAAACAGTCAACGAGATTTTCCTCTTCGTTGGTTTGAGCCCACAAAAGTCCAAAGGACTTATTTAAACAAAATCAAAACTAAAAAAAAGATGATAGTTGTTGACTGCTCCTTCTCACCTCCGAAATTCCTCAGTCACTTGGCCTTAGTTGAATTAAGAGCTGATTCGAAATTATGCATAGCAAAAGTGAAGACACGACTATGTATTTATACTCATTTTCCAAAAAAAAATTGAGCCGACCTGTCATATATATATATATATATATATATTTATTTTTATTTGAGGTCATCTTCATAAGTATTTTGATTTTTAATTTGAAGTTCAAAATTTAATTTTTTTATTTAAATTTTTTAGGTTGGTCGACTTCTTCAAGGTAAATAAGGTAGTTTTATATGTTAATATTTGTGTTATGTCTTACCCTTTAGAAATAGTTTTAGGGTGTACTTAAGTCAACCCTTCTTCAAGATTCTCATTAAAATGGTTTTAAGGTTACCATATAATTTATATCAAGCCACCATATGCCAATGTACAACATCCACCATGTGTTCATGCATGAATGAACACATAATGGGTCATTAATGCTTCTCCATCCCATCTAGGGATTCTCCATCATCCAAAAAGGCTTCAACACCATCTCTAGGGTCTTCAACACCATCAGTAGGGTCTTTAGCATATTCAATAAGGTGGTGGATCCAAGATCCATCCTTGTGGGTACAACGACCTTGTCAACTAGGTACAAGGTGATTCAAGGCACAAGCCCACTCTGTAAGGGGTCCAAGGCATTGGAAGTGGGACTTTGTGGCATTAATGACAACCTATGGGGCCACTACAACTCCATGTTAGCATCAATGACAATTTCTTCAACATAATACACTTGTGCTCCAATATGTTTCCATAACATTTGCAAGATTATGTGTTTCTCTTGTATCATCTACTAGTGTGCAACAAGAGATGAGAATTGGTTACGGATCTCAAAAATAGAAAACCATTGGAGAAGTGATGTAAAAAATGAGAAATACAAGAAACAAAAATCCATCATATGCTACATGAGAACATGAAACTGATAACAACTGAACTCAGAAAAAACATTTCTTCAAATATGTATCCCTGCCTTTCCTTTATAGACTATGAAGTACAATGAATCTGGACACATGCATTAACTATAAGTAAATGATCCTAGGAGAAGTGCACCTCCAATAGAGATTAATTGAGACATGAAATTTTTTGATACACGCACACACACACACATATATGTGTCGTTTAACTTAAACCTGAGATTAAAGGATAGACAATAGGAAATTGAATGGGCTCTATGTGCCAAAATGATCAATATTAGAAATTTAGTAGCATCCCTATAAAACAATTATGTCTATAGAGAGAGGAGTGACCTTGCTTCAATTATTTACATTTGTTAATAATATTCATACCAAAACACACATCTCGGTCAATACTAAAACTATTAATATACATGGATTTTTGTACATTGAATTTAAAAAAATACTTGTCCATCATGGAAAGTTATTGCTTCCATTACTTGACATTTTGTATGATCTTCAGAATTGAGAGGGACTTAAAGACATGGTATCCAAAACACTGGCAGTTTTGATCTTAATGCTAGAAAACAATATTTTCTATTTCTTCTGTCAATTGAAAACTTTTATCTTTGGGTATTTCTTACGAGTAGGTAGTCTTGTTTTCCGTTCTTCTATTTTGGGCAGGAGTTATGCCCTTGTTCCCATATAATTGTTCAATTTATTAGACGTAATTTTCCAGGATGGTATTTTCCTTTTGTGTTGGCTTTAAATCATTGAAGAACTTATAATTTCTCTATTAATGCCTCATAAAAGTACTCCAACTTTCTAGAAAATTCTCGTTATGGAAGAACCCTTCATAATTTGCTTGAATTTCTTCAATTACCCATAAAAGGATAAAACAAATCTTCAATCTCAAAATTTGTGGCTATTGTTAGAGTGACTGTGTTAAACCATCCTTCAATATGGTAGATGACTTGTTTTGATTAGAGGTTTATTACATCTACTCAAGAACAACAATCATGATGACTAATAGGGAGAGAGAACAACTGACAACACTCAATTTGAGTTCCTTCAGTTAATAGGCTTGGAGTGGGGGGTTATCCATTCCCTAGGAGTGGGGGCTATCCATTCCCCAAAGACACATTAATACCCAATCCCAAAAAAAACAATAAGTAAGTTGGTTTAACAAATATGGGCATTTTTGAACCAAATCTAGGAAACTTATAGATTGTTTTATACCTTAATAAACATCCATTAAGCAGTAAGATGCCTTAATCTCCACTTTTGGGTAGTGCTTGGTCAATTTCATACCTTAAAAAGGCATGTAGGATACAACAACAACAATAATCAGCAGTCAAAATCAAATCTAGGCTGGCTTTTGAAGTCACGACAATGGTAAAAGGCATCAAATATCAGTGTTGGGAAGCAATAATCATAAACCCTTGTAGTTGCAGTCCATTTCGGGTCGTTTCCTGGAATTTTGGACAAGCTGGGCATAACTCATTCTCATAAATAGATGTAAAAGAGCATTAGTTTAAAATAGCAGTTATTTTTTTGGTGAAATCAATAATGAATGGGATACACGCGACCCTAAACTTTCAATTTGGGCAGTTTGTACCACATAGCGGCAATGAAAGCTAAGGTTTGGGACCTAAATCAATAGTAAGAATCAACCTAAATTCTTTTATCTGAGCATTGTATAAAGTATTTCCTGTAACAACAACGTTAGAACCAAGTTTCAGTTGGAAAGTTGAGCCAAAAAAGGGTTATGTCTTGTAGTTTAATGTATTTTTTGTTTATTTTTCCTAAGCAGCATCGAAATCCATTCTCTGGGGGAATGGAGGCACCTAGTTATTTACCAAGAAATTGACCCAGTCTGGTACTGGGGGACTCATACAGGGCTGAGGGCCATTCTTTGAATGGAGACACTTAGTCAGTTACCAATAATAGACCTAGCCTGGGATTGGGGGACTTAGCCTGGGGATGAGGGTCATTATCTCGGAGAATGGAGTCACCTGGTCAATTTACCAGGAAATTGACCCAGTCTAGGACTAGGGGTCTCAGCATAGAGATGAGGGACATTCATTGAATGGAGGCACCTTGTCATTTACTTGGAATTTGACCTAGTCCCAGACAAGGGACTCAACCTAGGTCTGAGGGACATTCTCTGGGAGAATGGAGGTGCTTGGTTTGTTACCAAGTATTTGAAATTGAGTCATTTGATGTAGTATGGTGCCAAGGAACTTGTTCATATACCAGGTCATCACCATAAGCCCTAGGCTAGGTCTGGTAAAGTGATGCACTTCTCTCCTTGATCTATGGGCTATGATACGTTCTCCAGGGACTAACTACCCATGGTTGAGAGACCTAGCACCTGATATTGGTGGCACGAGGAGATCAAGATAAATCATTTAGTAACTATCCTTATTTATGAAGATGTACTTTGAGTGGGCATGAATGAACCACAAGGACCCTTGAGACAACTTATTATGACCACAAAATACTTGGTGGACCATCTAACCCTAGTCTTGGTCCTTGAGACCATCAAGATAAGGACCAAGTGGTATAATTCAAAATACCAAGAAGACTTTTGTACCACAAAAGATTAAATTTCGAAGGGTCAAAGATGAAAAATAATTAAACCCTAATGTCACTCCTAATTATGTGGGACCAACTCAAATGTTTGATGGACTATAAATAAAGGACAATTGCAAATCATTTTGACACACACTTCATCGCGTGACTACTTAATTTGACTGAGGAAATTCGTGTCAGGGATTATCATCATCCCTGTTGTGGAAGGAAACTTCATGGCTGAGTTTTTTTCTTTTTGTCCTAGTGTGGCGGCTCCTAGCCTGCTAGGGTTTCTCTCTTCACATCATACAGTCCATGGTGGTGAAAAGGGATGCTACAACAGGCTGCTATACCCTCACTGATGGTCACGGGAAGCACCAGAAGTCTACTCCCATCCTTGCTGGTGGTCACGGGAAACAACAGAAGGTTGCTCCCATCCCTGCTGGTGGGCACATGCAGTAGCAGAAGGCTTCTCCCATCCCCACTGGTGGTCACACGCAGCAGTAGAAGGCTGATCCCATCCTCATTGGTGGTCACGGGTAGAAATATAAGGCTTCTCCAACCCTCGTTGATGGTCACTATTGGAAGAAACAACAGTTAGCAGGTCAAGAGCATCATTTGGCAGGTCACAGCAGCGGTTAGTAGGTCACGGGAAGCACTTGGAAGGTCACGAGAAACAGTTGGCGAGTCTTGGGAAGCAGTAGTAGGGCTACTATAGGTGGTTAGGGTTAGCAGCAGAAGGGTGCTACAGGACTCAGTTTCATCTCACACTCCATGTGGCACCAGTAAACGGTGGTGATAATAATCTTGCTAGGGATACTTTGTTTTTGGAGATTTTTATGAACATTCATCTCAGAATTATGAGAACAAAATTTCTCTTTTCATGTACAAACTTAGTCATCTCATTTAGAGGATTAGTTACTAATGCTTTGGGGTGTTTTTCCTTAAAAAGTGTCTTCATGAAAAATCATGTGTTCAATTGTGTGATGCTTGGTTGACTATTGTACTTGTCTTACTATATTTTAATTTTCAAGTTTTATCTCTATTATAGTCTGCAATTTTTTTAATAATGTCATGCACATGTTAAAAGTCAACATTTTTGTGCCTGGTTTCAGTAAGCATTCAACATAAGAAGGGGTTTCCTAGTAGAGTTACAACCTTTTATGCTTTGAAGACATAATTTCAGAGTCTATTTGGGTTAGTATTGGAACAATCAATCATTTGAAAGAAGCTTCTCTCCATTTGTGTATGCTTTCTATGGGAAAATTTGTGTAGAAGACACTTGTTTCACATGTGTGGACACTTCCCTTATGGAGCACTACCATTTGGAGGGGCTTGTTTTGAGGTTGGAATTTCCTGCAAAGTGGACACATTTGGGTATAAAAACCAACTTTATGGATGCCAATGCATATTGGAGGCCATGTGATGACTTAATGGTTGTGACATCCCTCCTATAGGGATATTTCTTAGAGATTTACCCACATTCATTAAGGATGTTTTGTCACTTGCAAGTTTCTATATATGTGTGGTTGTTATGTGGACAATTTATTTTCTTTAGTCGGTTGCATGAAGGCATCTTTTTATTGGGTGGATTTTATTGTAGACATTCCTTGAAGAACTTGTGGCACCTTAAGAGGACCTTTGAGCACACTTTGTGGACATCACTTGGTGACTTGGGAGCTTTGGAGGTTATCTTGTGGACATGCCTTTGGAGCATGCCCTTTAAAGGAGCCTTTGGAGGCTATCTGGCATCTCTTCTCAACTTTGATTTCTTGTTTGATGGAGACACCCCCTCTTGTTTTGTACATGTGGAAATTGAAAACCAAATAAATTATTATGCATTTTGTTAGGAATTAGTTGGATTAGTGGGGTTTTGTATTATTTTACTCCAATCTACGCTAGATCTAGGAAAATAATGATTATTTTATAAAGAAAATTTAGCTACTTGTATATAAAGAGAGATACTTCCTCATTTGAACTCATGGTTATATCTTTAGATATTTCTCTCTTTTGAGCCTAATTGACATATGATTTCTTCTGGTAAATTTGTTTAAGGGTTTCTTTCTTGTTAAAAGTGTGCCCCTCTCTCTTGCTATTATGCTTATCAGTTGGAGATCATATTGCTAGAATTTTCCATGTTATTTCTCTTAGGACATTAAAAAGACATTGTTATATTGTTGGATTGGATATAGGGTAATTTCATCTATCCTAGATCTCTTTTTCATTGTTCCTAATGAAAATCACCAATCTTAGAGATAAACTCTTTGCAGTGAATATGAAGATCAAATATGAGGAGTGAGTTCCCATTGCACTAAATAGTTTCTCACCTCCATGGGGAGTTTTTAAGTAGGTTGTCTATGTTGTTGTACGCCTACCAACTTTTGAAAAGCTTTGAGATGTACTCATATAAGAAGAAACAAGGAGTGAAATAAAGGCACCCAAAGTAGATGAAGCCCATAACCTCGCTCTCATTTAGAAAATGAGGACCCAAGAAGGGTATTACGGAATACTCATGTTCTTCTAACCACTATAGGAAGGATTTGGGACATGACATATTTCAGGTGCCACAAAAATGGAACTATGCTAGTGAATGTCCTCAAAAGAAGGTGGCAAAGCACACGCATATGAAAAAGCAGTCTACAAGGAGTACAAAGGCTTCAGTCGAAGTGGATGAATTCGTATTCATGATTGAAACCATTGTCTCTATGGTTTCATTCCTTTCCACCAACATCACATCGATGATGATTGGGATGTGGACAATGGAGCGCCTTTACACACAACCTTAAACAAAAAGACCTTTAGCAGGTTTGCGGGAAAGGAATTAGCCATGCAATTGGAGTTGGGTGATGATGCAACATCTCAAGTCACTAGAACGAGTTCAATATTTTTCCAAATGCCTCCAAATGTTATCAAATTGCATGATGCGCTATTTTTACCTTGTTTGACAAATAATCATCTTTCTATTTCAATTATCATAGATATGAAGTGTATAGTTGAGTTTGATGATCAACAGTGCACTTTCATAGATAACATGTGATCCAATTTTACCTGAAGGTATGCAATAAGGAGGTATTTGCAGGATTCTTACTAATATAATAAAGTATGATGAGCTAATGCGTGATAGTGACATGTTGTGTGCATTGTGCCACGAGCGCTTTGGTCACTTACGATATGGAGCACTACCTCTCTTGAGGAATATGGTGCAATGATTGCCATACTTTAAGAATGAGAAGATTGGAATGTTCAAGGTATCTAAACTCATCAAGCATTCAAACATAGCTTTTATATCCTAGTGAGATGAAATAAAAAGACATTATGTACTCAATCTATTTGGATGTTCATGGACCTATGATTTCTTCATCAATAATAGGGAGAATGTATAATGTTTCCTTGATTGATGATTTATCTTGCAAAAATTGGATTTATTTTATGAAGACTAAGGATGAAATGCTATTTAAATTTAAATAGTCCAAAGCCTTGATTGAAAATCAGACAGGGAAGAATATCTAAGTGCTTAGATCTTATAATAAGGAGAATACATCTCCAACAGATTTAACATCTTTTGGAGGAAAATAAAGATAAACAAGGTGTTGGAAGTGCCTTACAAAACACAACAAAATGGCATTGTAAAAAGGAAAAATATCCCATCAACAATATTGCTAAGCTCATGATCACTGATATTGGTTTGACCATGGGTCTATAGGCAAAGGAGTGCAACATACAAAATACTAGAGGAGGCATTTACTGGCTAGAAACCTGAAGTATCGCTCATTTGTTTGGTTGTTCAATTTACATTCATGTTCCAAATGATAAAGGCTAAGCTTGAACCATTAAGTATTAAGGGTATTTTTGTTGGATACAACAAGACATCAAAGGCTTACATAATCTACATTCCAACACAAAGGAAGACTACAGTATGCAGGGACGTGATGTTTAATGAAGATGGATGATCCTTTAAGTTTAGGAGCCTCCCGCAGATATTGAGGAAGGAAAAACCCTTGTTGTCCCAAAGTACGATATTAAAATGAAGGAAAACCATATTCATATCAATAAGGTACCAACTAAAAAACAAAGGCCTCATTACCATCAAGTTCAGCCAGTAAAGTTTTGGACAAAGAGAGACCACTTAAACAAACCACTAGCATTGTTGGTTATAGATAATGCAATGTTCTTTAATTTCATCCTAATTTCAAGTCAACTTGAACAAGGGATATGCCTTAAGGTGTTTTAGGTCCCAAGCCATAGATGTAATGATATTATGACAAAAAATGGGTTGACTAGAGTCAAAGGGTTAAATTAGTCAATATTTATTGGTGCTTGCAAGTGTTATCCATATTATGTAGTGGCTTAAGAATCTCTTATTCCTCTGGATATGAGGAGAGAATTCAAAAAAACTGTGTCATAGAGAAGATCAGACCCATAGTTCAACATGAACACATGGTTCAAAGAGATGATAAAGTGAGACCCTATGGTTATTAGAGTTCATCAATGAGATGTTGTAATAAACCTTGCTATGGCTAGGACTATTTTTTCATGTTGATTGGTTATGAATTCTAATTGAGAGACATCACCAGCATAGATCCATATTAAAATGGGATCTACCAAGATACGATAGGGATCAAATCTATTGAGGTTCAAGCCCCTTTTTAGAGTGAAAATGTTGAGTAAGTGTGTAATGCAATGTTTATGGTTTTAATTTATCTAATTTGTATAGTTTTATATATTTGCAGTTTTAAATATTTTAAACTAATTTGAGCAGACATGTTATTTTTTATAAAGACATGTGTCACCTCTAGGATGAGCACAGAAGGAGTTACACATATTCCCCCTATTGGTTTGTAGAATGCGCCTCTTCAGCACAATCAAACACTTAATGCATACACCCAGATGTCACTATGTAGGCCCAACAAATTAAGTCTAAATTCTAATGCTAATTAATGGTGAAGTTTAGATGACTTCTTTTGTAAAACACTATGCTCTTGTGTTTGTCCAACTTAGGTTTTTTTTTACAGATTCTTGTTTAATAATGATGTATGTATGCTTCAGGTTTCTTGTTTGACATATGGGTCTTGAAAAAAATATATACTTCATAAACTTCAATACCAAAAATTTCACCATATATAAAATGAAAGTGTTGTACATTTCATTGGCTTTAATAACAACATTATGTTTGCAAAGTAAGGTCTGATATAATGACTTTCAAATATGAAAAATTCATTTAAATGACAACCACTTACATGAAAACATGAGCCATAAACTAGTGATGAAATGAATTAATTTGTATGGATGTAAGTTGATGTATGATAAGGAAAACAACCTCCACAATGCACCGACCTCTTAATTTTCCAATGACACAGGATGAAAATGGTTTTCCTGAGTATACACACTAATATGAGTGTGACTGTAGTTGCACAATTCCAAGTTGATAAGCCCAGGTAGACTGTAGTAGATTATCCCTCTTCCCAATGGTCACTGTAGTGGACTATCCCTACTATGAGAGAAATTTTGGACCTTTGTAAATTTGTAAGCCTAGGTCAAAAAGTCAATTTAAGGTTAAATACTTTAAGAACATCAAATTTTAAAAAAATTAATCGCGTAAGAAGGTATTGAAAAGTACAACACATGCATCTGAAATCAAAGAGGTTCCCCTAGAAAGGTATATGTTCACCATTTGTACTTCCAAGAAAATAAAAAATAAAAATGATTTAGAGAAGCAAGTCTCCATAACACAAACATATGACCTTATATAGGATGCTCCCTACATAATCAATATGAGAGTGTCTTCATCCTATGGCACATGGTCTTTAATGGTGTGTGCACTGGTCTTCCTTGATATTTTTCATTTGTGTTGAGGAAATGCAGAGGGAATAAAATATGGATAGTACCCAAATATCAAAATGATGATAAAAATCGCTCAATACTATGTTATGTTATGCACAATTATAATGAATATATCATGTTTCTCAGATTTTAAGAAGTTTAGTTGATTAAATCTTTGCACTGTCACAAAGGATTGTGAACCATTATTCACTTTATATGTTTATACATTGCACATCTTTGTAATAATTTTGTATCCAATGGGTTAGTTAAATGAGGATCTTAAAATGTTTTTGTGGTTTTAAATGGACATTTGTAAAACCAGGTTAAAAAATAACCTATAAGCAAGGACCAAATATAGTAAAATGAGAATGAATTCAATCCCCGACATGTCCCCCCCAATAGACACATCACGAACACAACTAATTTTGAAAATAAATAATAATTGTTTATTGAATGAAAGATAAAAAAATTCAGGCGAAAATTACCAAGTGTCCAGGAGAGCGCGATTAACTAATACAATCCTTTAATCATATAAAAAATGAAAGGGAGAATTATATTGTATGTTTGCTTAAAATACCAAGTGTTACCTAAATCAAAATTTTCTTCTCAGCTATGATTTATTTGAAATGGAACTTCAAAATAGGTCCACTACTAACATTAATTAATGGTTCACTGCTACTTTGAGGACCGAACCTCACATCACTACTAAATTGCTAGAAATACATAACTATATGAAACATTAAGACTTGTCCATTTTCCAGTATATTGAAACATGATAATAATGTTGAAATATTGTAACTTCGAAGAATATTCTATATGTATCTTTTGTGGTCCTCAATGGTCCTACCGGGAGAACCACTTGTATTATCTTGTACCGTGATGCTTCTAATCGGAAGAACTAATAAGAGTCATGAGGTTGTCCCCTCTATTTGTAAAGGTGGGTCATTAGCACCCCAGTGTGGTTACTTGAGCCTACATGTGTAACTCGAGCCTACATGATTAACTCGAGCCTACATGTCAGATGAGTTAATTCAAGTGAACGGATGAATATAAATAGAGGTGTGGTGCTCCTCATTTGAGACACACACACTCTCACTTGTGTAGCGCATTAGTGGAGAAGAGAAGTAGCTGGAGAAGGAGGAGGATCAGGCTTTGATCTCCTTGTTGGTTTTATCTTTTATCTTTTGGGGCATCTATATTGAGGAAGCTTTTGCTGGGTTTTTCCATTTAGGGGTTTCCCAGGATAAATCTTTGTGTTCTCCTTTTGTATGGTTGTGCTTGTCTATCCTTCAGTGATCCTGTTTATATGCTTTTGTTATGAAATCAAAATGAAATACTAATGATCTAGCTTAGCATATGAAAATTTAACATGGTATCAGAGCCACCCTGAAAGAAGACATTGTGCAGCTAAAGAATCTAGGGATTCTTATTTTTTGGGTCTCTACCCATGATCGATCAACAAAATAAGGCTATACTGACTCTCCATTGAAGGGCGCATCTTTCTGTCGAAGTGGAATTTGATTCCAAGCATTTTCAATTTTGGTGCAGAAAATTAGGGCTTTCTACAGAAGAATAATTTTTGAGTGATCCCAGCATAGGATTTTTCTCCTCATAAAAATCGAAGTTTAGAGACCTGGATCAAGAAATTTGGTTGGGTGAAACTCCGGGAAAGTCAAACCCTAGTTTGACCCCGATCTGGAAAAACCCTAAATACTAAAACTACTAAGTTTTGGTACATTCGCTATATCTTGAGATTGGCGAAGGCTCAGGAATTGAAAATTTTATAGGCCGAATATAAAATCCTGATTTACACTGTGTCCCAAATTTTGCCTCTGATTCGCTATATTCTGGGAGATATGATCCCTCCAAGTTAGGGTTCTAGCCTCTTCCAGAATTCATCCCTAAAAAAGACACCTGGGGAGAATTACTGTAGCGTGGGCTACAGAGGTCCAAATAGAATTCCTGAAGATTTTCCAGAAATAGCATGGACTTTAATTTCTATGGTCTGAATTTCCAAACCTGAAGATGAACCAGTGACATGTGGCATGCCGTACAACTTCACTGTTCTGAACAGTCCTGTAACAGGTCACCTTGGGAAAATGATCATAAATCCTAATTGGTGAAACAAATTCTGATGAAACCTATGGTTTTGGATCTAGGACATTCTAGGTTACCTCAGTGTGAAATTTTAGACACATAGGAGCAGTAATTTCGGAGATATCACAGAAACAGTAATAAGAATTTCTGCAGAAGAAATTGGAAAACTAGGGCTTCCTGTTCCGGGAGCTTCCCTCCACTGTTTTCAGAAACGAAGTACATTGGAAAGCTCCATTTGAATAGATATATATTTCTATCCAATAAAATATTAAAGATTCAAAGTTTTGAAAATTAGGGTTTCTCTGACAAACGCTAGATCAACCAGCTCCGGAAGCAGGACAGACACCTCAAATCGGTAAGATCTAATCTTTTGCTATTTGCTTTTGAGGTTCTCATTTCAAAGTGATCTATCACATCAGCTTGATGATAAGCTTGGTGAAGTTGAAAACTTCCAAGCATGGAATTATTTGATCTCTCTGAAGAAAATGAATTGGACACCTACATGAGCAGAGAGGTTCCAGTTCTAGAGGGAGATGAGCCTCAAAGCCTTACACAAGAAGAACTTGATCAAGGCCAAGAAGATCATTGTTGATTCAATCATGGATCAACTTGTAATACAAGTGTCTTCCCTAAAGACACCGAATATGTTTGATTCCTTGATCAAGCTATTTGAAGATAAGAACATAATTCAGAAGATGGATTTGAGAAAACAGTTGAAGAATGTGAAGATCCAGAATGCATAACATCTTGAAGCGGTAGAAGAAGAAGCAGAGAATGGCCTCCCATGATCATGGGATTTATTCATGTGAGGAATGTGTGCCAAAAGGAAGTGATTACTTTCAGTTGACTCTGGGAAGAAGAAGAAGCTCATCTCATAAGAAGAGAAGAAGAAAGATGGGAGCAAATTGAAGATCAAGCTTTCACCATTCAAAGAAGATCCCTCAAGCGATGAGGAATATGAAGAACTCAATTCTTGACGAACCTCTTATCCATCTTATCATTTGGATAAGAAATGATGATTTCATGGATGAATAAGATGATGAAGCATAATGATCAAGAAGGAGTCTACTTAGGAAACAAACAAAAGATAAGTATTCAATTGTCATTTAATGATATTGTTTTGTTATGCATTTGATTATATTCAGTTGATGTGTTGTTTGCATGCATGTGATGGGTAATTAGCTCATGGGTCTATACAAATCTCCATTGCTACTTATCTAGAATGAAACCTATTTTCTGACATATTCTATTAGTGCACAATCTCAATGATGTCATGGTAGAGATGGAAGGCATATATAAAGTTTCTGTGAGATATGGATGAATGTTGTATTGGATAAATAGTTGCATGATGCATAAGAATTTGTCGTTATGCATATGTAGTTCTAACCATGCAACTGGTGCATTTGAATTGTAGGAAAGGTCCTGTACAACCTCCTAAAAGAAAAGAAGGATGAGACTTGTTCTGAAGAACAAGTGATGACAATTCAATAAACATGAATTTGAAGCTCCCAGGGTCAGAGACACCATGACGAAAGAAATATCTTCAAAGAGCGGTAGATCCACCTCGAAGGATGAAGACCACCATGGATATGAGAGATAACTCAAGATGAAGAAAAAAAATGCTATGAAAGAAGCTATGACAAAGAATAAAAGTTGATTATGGGGAATGATGTATATGATATGATTTCGAGACATAAAGGGAAGTACGTAGTATCTTCCATATGGATCTGCAAGAACAAGTGTACAAAGCAAGAATCGTGATTTGCCTTAGAAAGAATAGAGTATGACATGACATACTCTATTGACCAGTATATATCAAGCATAGAATCACCTATACAGAATGGAAGAAGGAAGATAATACTCCACTTCAGGGGGAGTGACTACAGAAGATATCTGAGTTCGACATGGTATGACATGATGGACAGCTTCCTGATGGATCGAGACTTTACCAAGAGTAAAGTGGGTTCCAACCTTCAAAGTTGAATGCAGAAGACTAGGATATGTTGATGATCTGACAAGACAAACTCATGGAATATGTTATGATGATGTTTGGGATATAGTACTCAAACCAGAAAGCAAGCATGTGGTATCTTACAAATGGATTTGCAAGATAAAATATGTCGCTGATAGAAGTAAGGAAAGACTTGTGGCTAGAGGGTTCTATAAGAAAGAGGGAATTAATTTTGAAGAGACACTTACTCCAGGAAGCAAGGTACACCTCCTTCAGAACTATGATGGTAGTTGCTTCCATGATGAAGTAAAGACAATGCTTCCTTAATGGTATGCTTGGGGAAGAGTTTTACATCGAAAGGATTTGAAGTTGAAGACAGATGGACTCATATATGTAAGTTGAATAAGGGAATCTATGGCATGAAGCAAGCTCCCAGAGCATGGTATGGCAGTTTCCTGTCAATTATGGGTTTTACCAAGAGTAAAGCTGATCCTAACCTTTATCTCAAGGTTGTAGAAGATGAACTTGTCATCTTGTTATTATATGTGGATGACTTATTCTTGAAAGGGAAGGAGAAACAGATCATGGAAAGCAAGAAGAAACTAGCAGAAGAATTTGAGATGAAAGACCTTGGGTTAATGCACTATTTCCTAGGTCTGGAAATATGACAAAGTTCAGAAGAAATATTTCTCAACCAGGGAAAGTATGCGGTAGAGATATTGAAGAGATTAAATATGTTGGAATGCAAAGCCATGGCCACACCGATGGACTCCAACCTGAAGCTGTTAGATGATGAATCATCAGAGTTAGTAGATACGACTCATTACAGACAGATCATTGGGTCATTGATGTACTTAAAAAATACTAGACCAGCCATTTGTTTTGCTGTGAACACCTTAAGTCAATATCTTGTTCAACAAAGATGGGTTCACCTAGTAGCTGCAAAACATGTGATGAGATATCTGAAAGGGACTATAGACCTTGGTCTATACTATGATGGTAGCCATGACTACAGATTGTATGGCTATACAGATGCAGATTGGGTTGGAAGTATCTCAGACAGGAAAAGCACATCAGGTAGATTCTTTTGTTTGGGGTCTGCTATGAGTTCATGGTTTAGCAGGAAACAGTCTAGTGTTTCTCTTAGAACAACAAAAGAAAAATACATAGCAGATTGCTCTGCTATGTTGTGAAGCCATATGGATTCAGAAGCTGATATTAGGTCTCCTTGACCTGAAGATGGATACTACTTTGATTCTATGTGATAACGAGAGTTGTGATAACAGAGAACCCTGTGTTCCGTCATAACACATAGAAATCCGATATTTCTACATACAAGATAAAGATGCAGATGATGATGTTTCAGTATTCCCATACTGAAGATATAGATGATTCTTTCAGTATTCACATACTGGAGATACAGATGGTGATAGTTTAGTATTCACATACTGAAGATGTAGATGATGATGGTTTAGATGGTGATGTGCTGACGAAGCCTCTATCCTGAGTAAAGTTCGAACACTTTCGAGACAAGCTTGGTGTGGTTTGGAAAGACCTTCCTTGAAAGGGGGAGTAGTGATGTTGCAATGGGATTGTATCATCCTAGGACATGTCCAGAAGTGATCTGGAGACCTTGGTCTTAGAGAATGAAGAGGGATTGTATCATCCTGGGACATATGTCTAGAAGTGATTCGGTGACCTCGGTCGTCGAGAATGTAGCAGGATTGTATCATCCTTGAACTTTGATTCAGAACGGATCCGGTAAACTTTGATCATCGAGAAGGTGGCAGGATTGTATCATCCTTGGACTTCGGTTCAGAACGGATCCGGTGAACTTCGGTCATCAAGAAGGTGGAAGGATTGTATCATCCTTGGACTTCGGTTCAGAACAGATCCGATGAACTTCGGTCATCGAGAAGGTGGCAGGATTGTATCATCCTTGAAATTTGGTTCAGAACGGATCCAGTGAACTTCGGTCATCGAGAAGGTAGTAGGATTGTATCATCCTTGAACCTCGGTTCAGAAAAGATCCAATGAATTTGGTGCTCGAGAACGTGTGTTGATCCCGTAATTCTGAAAGGAAGGATCGTTAGTAACTCTGTAAAGACCTAAATCCTGTAATTCTGAAAGGAAGGATCATTGAATTGATCCCGTAATTCCAATAGGAAGGATTGTCTGAGTTCCACAGATGTGTTGATCCTGTAATTCCGAAAGGAAGGATCGTTAGTAACTCCGTAAAGACCTAGATCCCGTATCTCCGAAAGGAAGGATCGTTGGTAGCTCCATAAAGACTTGATCCCGGAATTCCAACAGGAAGGATTGTCTGAGTCCCACAGATGTGTTGATCCCGTAATTCCAACAGGAAGGATTGTCTAAGTTCCACAATTGTGTTGATCCCGTAATTTCGAAAGGAAGGATCGTTAGTAACTCCGTAAAGACCTAAATCCCGTCACATTCCGAAAGGAAGGATCATTGAATTGATCCCGTAATTCCAATAGGAAGGATTGTCTGAGTTCCACAGATGTGTTGATCCCATAATTCCGAAAGGAAGGATTGTTAGTAACTCCGTAAAGACCTAAATCCTGTAATTCCGAAAGGAAGGATCGTTGGTAGCTCCGTAAAGACTTGATCCCGTAATTCCAACAGGAAGGATTGTCTGAGTTCCATAGATGTGTTGATCCCGTAATTCCAATAGGAAGGATTGTCTGAGTTCCACAAATGTGTTGATCTTGTAATTTTGAAAGGAAGGATCGTGAGCAACTCTGTAAAGACCTAAATCCCGTAATTCTGAAAGGAAGGATCGTTAGTAGCTCTGTAAATACTTGATCCCGTAATTCTGAAAGGAAGGATCGTCTGAGCTCCACAAATGTGTTGATCCCGTAATTCTGAAAGGAAGGATCGTTAGTAACTCCGTAAAGACCTAAATCCCGTAATTCTAACAGGAAGGATCGTCTGAGTACCACAGACATGTTGATCCCGTAATTCCGAAAGGAAGGATCATGTTGATGTTTTGATGATGATGATGTTGATGTTTTGATGATAATGATTTTATGATGATGATGATGTACTGATCGAAAGATCAGAGTGTGATGATAATGATATTTTGATGTTTTGATGATGTTGAATGTTTTGATCATAATGATGTTTTAATGATGTTGATGTTTTCATGATGATGATGTTTTTATGATGATGATGATGTACTGATCAAAATATCAGAGTATGATGATGATGTACTGATCAAACGATCAAGAGTATGATGATGATGATGTACTAATCGAAAGATCAGAGTGTGACGATGATGATGATCAGTATGTGATGATGACAGCATACTGATCAAAAGATCAGAATATGATGATGATGATTCTGTTCGAGAGTTGAAGTATGATGATGGTGCTGATCACGATGTTACTAATAAAAATGTGATGATGTTGCTGATCGAAAGGTCAAAATGCTGAAGATGTCTTTGCTGATCGAAAGATCAAAGTGCTGAAGATATTGCTGATCAAAATGTTGAAGATATTGGTGATGATCGAAAGGTCAAAGTGCTGAAGATGTTGCTGCTGATCGAAAGGTCAAAGTGTTGAAGATGTTGCTGAAAATGTTGCTGATCGAAAGGTCAAAGTGCTGAAGATGTTGCTGATCGAAAGGTCAAAGTGCTGAAGATGTTGCTGCTGATTGAAAGGTCTAAGTGCTGAAGATGTTTCTGATCGAAAGATCAAAGTGTTGAAGATGTTGCTGATCAAAAGGTCAAAAGATGCTGATGTTGATTAAAGAGTTGCCGTCGTCAAATGTTGAAGACGAAGACTATATGATGTTGAAAATATTCCAATGATTTATAGATGTGTTACCATGATGATGTTGATGATGTCCTCTCCTACTATTGTTGTTGTTGATGTTGTTGTAGAATACCCTTCTTGTTAAGGGGGAGTGTTGAAATATTGTAACTTCGAAGAATATTCTATATGTATCTTTTGTGGTCCCCGATGGTCCTACTGGGAGAACCACTTGTATTATCTTGTACCCCGATGCTTCTAATCGGAATAACTAATAAGATTCATGAGGTTGTCCCCTCTATTTGTAAAGGTGGGTCATTAGCACCCCAGTGTGGTTACTTGATCCTACATGTGTAACTCGAGCCTACATGATTAACTCGAGCCTACATGTTGGATGAGTTAATTCAAGTGAATGGATGAATATAAATAGAGGTGTGGTTCTCCTCATTTGAGACACACACACTCTCACTTGTGTAGCGCATTAGTGGAGAAGAGAAGTAGCTGGAGAAGGAGGAGGATCAGGCTTTGATCTCATTGTTGGTTTTATCTTTTATATTTTGGGGCATCTATATTGAGGAAGCTTTTGCTGGGTTTTTCCCTTTAGGGTTTCCCAGGATAAATATTTGTGTTCTCCTTTTGTATGGTTGTGCTTGTCTATCTTTCAATGATCCTGTTTATATGCTTTTGTTATGAAATCGAAATGAAATACTAATGATCTAGCTTAGCATATGAAAATTTAACAAACAATCAATACAAAATCAATGAAGTATGAAGGAAAACAGACTAAAGAGTAAGGGAGAGGAAGTAAGGAGGGGGGAGTGGGAACAAGTCTACAACGCTACAGATGAGCTTGGGACATTATTAATTGTAAACAATTTATTTTTCTATTATAAGCATGAATTTTGAATATTCTTAATTCACAGAAAAAATCCTAGTGGAAGTATCATATATACAAATAAATATTGTTCTGCCTTGTTCAATGAAACAAGGATGAATTTTGGGATAAACCTTTTCTACTTATTCTCTTCCAAAATTATTTTATGTCTAAATTTTCCAGTCTCTTCCACATTTGCATTGGATATTTCTAGTTTACCCATTTCCTATTTATGTTTTCCTCTCCATTTGACAAGTTGAAAAAAATCTTAGGTGAAGTATGGTATATGAAAATAAATGCTATACATATGAATTTTATGATAAACTTTAGTTACTTACTCCCCTTTCCAAATGATTTTATTTCTAAATTTGTCAGTCTCTTCCAGATTTGCATTGGATATTTTTGACTTGCCCATTTTCGTATTCGTGTTTTCCACAATATAGATATTTGATTTACATCTCATAATGTCCATTCACAATTCAGAAAGCTTCTCCGATGTCGAGATCTCAATCATGTAAATTTACAACTATTGATATCTACCCTCAAAATCACGACTAACAAAGATAAATAAAACACAGATAACATACTTTTATTTAATTTCCAACAAATTGTGACCAAAAGAAAGGTCAAAGAAGATGATTGATTCCATCCTGCAACTTAATTATATATAAACTTCAAGAAATGCCAATTTTGAGTAAAAGAAAATCCACTTTGTGTTAAGAAACAGGACATGCCGCATGCAATATGAAGTGGTCCTCTGAAAACCCTAAAAATAGATGAGGAGGACAAGCTTGACTGGAGGAATTTATTCATTGGGAAGGAAGGGTAGGGCCTAGGATGTGGGATATTTGGGCTAAGGTGAAGGGATAGGGGCTATTGGTTGTGAAAGGTTCGACAAATAATAAAATTTTGGCTTAGCTTATATAAAGGTTGGATTCTATATTATCTTCCTTACACCCACCCCCTATCTAATATGCCTAGTGGAGTATAGCTCTCTAAACTAGTGATATCAAGACTTACTTAAATAGGTCTTGCTCACGTGGGAAGGTCTAATGAGGATAAATTTTCATGTCGGGAGCCCCTAAAATTTATATATTATTAGACCTAAAAGGAAAATGAGGTGTTCTTTTAAAATTATGGTACGAAGTGAACATTATGCTTGGTACAACCCTGGTTGAGACTAATTCTATGGATCATCCATGATCAAATTGTCAGCTGATAGTAGATTTGTTTTGGGGAGAGCTGGATTTAAAACCCTCAAATAGCTGGAGGTAATGGCCCTTGCTAGGGCAGTAAGTGACTCTCGCTGAGGCCAATATTTCTCCTGGTAGTAAGTGGATCCAAACCCATTCTTCCTTTGGATCAACACACTCAGGATCATTAACCTGGACCAAACAGGAAAGTTTAGAAATCTGTAAGACATGATAAACACGATCAGTGCATGGAGGTGAAAGTATCTACCACAAAACAGAACAATGAAAAGGATCTAATGCATCATCTAATAATGACCTACAGGGAGAAACCAAATTTGAGATGACTTAGCTAGATGATCCCAACAATGTTACCAATATTATGCGTTTGAATTGTAATTCTTCGACTAGGATCAAGCACCAGAAAAGTGTTTCCAAATAGTCCTGAGTTAAACTCGGTAAAACCCGCTCTATCTGTAACTAATCATGATCCTAAATCAAGTTGATCGAGTTACAGTCACCTAACGGAACTTATGAAACCCCTATTCTGATTTATTTTTCTCATTTTTCCCTTTGTTGAGTGCATGTCTATTCTAGGCGATTTTCTATTGTGAAATATGTTTATATTTATAGGGATCGATAAAAGAATCGGAGGACTCAAACCCACACCTAATTACAATATGATGGATAAGCTTACCTTGCTACAAAGTCGCTAGCTATGCACTTTCTTGAAGCACACTCACCATGGTGACTGAAGTGGGATTCACATCTACAACTGTGATTGTAGAGCGCCAAAGCCTCCCGAAATGTACATTTTGAGTAAATCCTACAATCAGTACATTAAAGGAGACAATCTCATTTAGGAATTTTGTCAAACATTTTTCTTACAGTCATTAAATCCCTACATTTTTCATACATGTCTATGAGTGTACTTGCCACATAAACATCCATTTAAAGACCATATTTCACTACGTGATAATGAATATTTATGCCCTCTTGTAGAGCTAATAGCACAACACATTCCTTGAGCACAAAGGGGCAAGTAAATTATTTGGTTGAATTCCTACCAGTTCCATTTGGTAGTAAAGTGCTAGTGCTTCCTCACAGGGTTCGTTCCAAGCATATCCCCTGATCATTTCATTCCATAACAAGAAATTTCGGTGGCATATTCTTTTAAATATCAGGCATGCATAATCCATTCTCCCACATAAAACATAGAAGTTAAGAGGTTTGATTTTCAAACTAGTTTCTTACTCGATTCTGTTTGTGGGCATGTGGGAAGGGAGCTAATTGATATCAAAAACCGATTTGGTGTCCATGTAGACCTACAAAAGAGAAACACGTATGAAGATTGAGATTGAGATTTATCTCGATCAAACTATGAGAAAAACAGTCAGTGACTAACATATGCATAGCAGTTTGGCATGCATAATCCATTCTCCCACATAAAACATAGAAGTTAAGAGGTTTGATTTTCAAACTAGTTTCTTACTCGATTCTGTTTGTGGGCATGTGGGAAGGGAGCTAATTGATATCAAAAACCGATTTGGTGTCAATGTAGACCTACAAAAGAGAAACACGTATGAAGATTGAGATTGAGATTTATCTCGATCAAACTATGAGAAAAACAGTCAGTGACTAACATATGCATAGCAGTTTGGCATTGGATTAAGGAACGAAGCACAAACTCATTCAGATATGCAATAATAATCCATATCACATGGAAGCTCAGATTACAAACTCTCTTTATAGTAAAAATGGAATATTAAGTTAGGAAATCCTTCATGGGTGGTAAAACCTGCCTAATGGAATTTCATTGGTGGGTTTCGACAAATCCACGATTTGATAAATTGACAATCATTGATAGGAAATATAAGTTATTTAATGAAAAAAATTAATCTATCTATCTCTATGTCAAAATCATTTTCCAATTTGATGCAGGCCACTACCTTCCTTACTGTCTTACCAAAATGCATGAGAATGAGGAAGAAAACATAAAATTTTGGACTTCACCTTCAAATAAATCCTTGCAATCACATTGGTAAGGAGTGATAAGAAGATCACAACAATCGAACATGTCAAATTTAATTTGATAGTGTCAATTAAAGACTTATATGGCAAATTTAATACAAGACTTAATTATAGTTGTCTCTTACTCATTGTGTCTAGACACATTTGCTATTTTATGGTTGGATTTGGGCCTTGACCCAATTGATATTATAAGGTGAGGATGTGCGCCATGCATAATAATCCTTAGTTATGAATATAAGATGAGGATTTAAAGAGATGAGGATGTAAAGACATGTAATTTTTATATGTATTTTGGTGGCGAGCCTCGAGGCCAAATGTTTTGAGAAACCATAAATGTTTGGAAGGACAGAGGTTGACTGAAGACTATTCTTGAGCCACCAATTGAGTTTTTTTTTTAAATTTTATTAATAAACATTGTGGTGCTTTGGTTTAATTTTTTTTCTAACTCATCGTTTTCCCATATTGTGTGCCCAATGACACCTCTCTATATCAATGCATAAATCGACCTCTTCACATTTGTGATTCTCGCTGCATGCCATTATTTGTAGTTGCATGACATTGAGTGTTGTTTATAGTTGTAGTGAGTTCGCAATATTGATGAAAAAAATGAAGTCTTGTGGAGGAAATCTCATCAAACCAACCATTTGAATTTCATTTTGATGAAAAAATGAGTGGACATTGGTAGCCATGTTCACATAGGTAGTAGGCACAAAGTTTTGGGCTAGTTTCGGGCCTAGTAGTAGACTAGTAGTTTTTCTATGATGTTATCGTTGCAGTCGCTCACACATTTTCACATCTTAGATCAAAACCACAAGTGATTCGATAGTTAGATTCACATCTCGGTGGCTAGTTCCTCGTAGTCATCAATCATCATTCGTCATCTTGCACAACTAAGCAGTGAGTTTATGACGCGAGTGAGTGAGTATAATTTATGATATTCCAATACTTTGAATGATGAGTTGAACTTTATAGCATAGGAATTTCAACATTTTGAGAAAATTATATGGATGGTTAATTTTAAACGTTGCCCTTCTTTTGAAATGTTGATATAAATTACGTCCTTCTTAATTGGAAGGTAAAATTCAGATTTTGAATTTCTTTTGTAGGGAAATTTTAACTTTACACTTTTAGGACAAGATAGAACCCTTTGGAAGGGTTGGGAACAGTTCAATTTTGATCGTTGTTTCTGCTCTTACTATAGGTTTTGATGCTACATTACTAGCGATCAATGTGATCAACTCTTACTCTAGGCTTTGACACTAGATTATCAATTTAATTCAGTTGAATTTTTTTATGAGAAAGGGTTTGAAGACACTATTCTAGTAGAATGTTTGTTGTCATTTTCTATGATTTGGTTCTATAGGTTTAATAAAATAAAAAACCATATGTCTCGTTGAAATTTTGTGAAACAACAATATTGCTTTTACCACTTTACTTAAATATAAAATATACGAAGGATACACTAGAAACATGATCAACTAGTGTACATATTTAGGAACATATAGTAGAACCATTGTAGAAGGTAGGGGATATTCATCATTGGTCTTTGCAGTCAAATTGGGGCCACTAGATAATGTTGGTATTAAGGGCCTTATTTCGAGAGATTGCGTAAGGTTTGAAATTGTGACAAATTGACAAGTTTTTATAATTAGGTATTGAGAGATTTTTGCAATTCAACATATGATATATCAAATCTTTATCATTTCAATTACAAAAAATTGGAATAAAATATAAATGTTAAAATATTACTTATGTTTTACAAATATATATATTAATTTTATAAAACTTAATTACAATTTATTTTGAATAAAATGTCAATGTTAAAAGATTACTTATGTTTTGAGAAAAATTATATTAATTTTTAAGTAAATTTTCCAATTATTATTTATATATATATTTTAAATATATTGATATTTAAAGTAAAACTATCTTATATTGTAAAATTTTGACTTAATATTCAATTTAAATTGGTGAATTTAAAAAAAATGAAAATAATTAGTTGAATGGTGAATATTGGCCCCTAAAGTTTATGTACATCATTTTCCTCTTTCTATAGGAATCCCTATCCATATTTAAGAATCTACAACCATGAAAAATATGATGTTATTTAACTTTATCTGAATGCTGGAATTTCTCCAATTCCAAATATATAACAGACAATGTTGAGTCATCACCATAAATGAAGAATTCATTCTTAAAGGGACCTTTATTTGTCTAATACATGACTAGTGAGGAATTTGAGGGAGTAGATGAATGTAATATGTGATTAATGTGTCAAAGAAAAGGGACAAATACAAGTAAAAAACTGGCCATTTACAAGGTGGGAGGACACACTAATTAAACTCAAAACCTCACACATCCAAATATGCCATGTAAGTAAGGATAAATTTTCTGTATCAACCGTATCTTATTCCATTTTGTCTCTAGGGATCATGCAACATTAATAGGCCTATGCCCACCACACAAGCCCATTAAAAAGAATATTTATCATGTAAGTGGAATATAGTGTTCGTTTCAATTTTGGCACACTAAGGATGGATCTCATGGCCTAGTCCATGTTCCAGGGTAAGAATACAATGTCCTAGGCCATAAGATTTTCCTCAAGGGATCAGGGCCCACACATGGGTCCCTAGTCCATAATGTCATCTCTATGTGGGAAATCCTTGGCTGACAAGTAAGAAACAATCATTTCAAGCTTCGTTCGACCAAGAATAGTTATCATTGATTAGGCCATATTGTCAAGTCAAAACATAACGTCTAAGGGTAAGGGGCTCATGGGTCATGTGTGATTCCATAAACCACCTCAAAGGCCCTATATACTACATAGGTAATATTTAGCCAATGCGTAAGATATGTCGACTATTTTGATGTGAAAAGTCAAGTTGTTAGGCCAAAACATTTTTCCTTAGGGCTCATGAACTATGTGTGGGGCCTTATGCCACCACAACGCCCTATAAAAGAGAATATTGGAACGTGAGAAAGATATAATACCTCTTTTTATGAATTTTGGTTAACCATGGATATTTATTGTAACTTCAGAAATGGAAAGGTCAAAAGACATAGCCTTAGGCCATAAAATTTGCATTTGTCCTATAAGCAAGGTATGGTCTCTATTTAAATATTTTTAACACTAAAGATGATTTATATGGCTTGTACCATGGAGCAAGGTCTAAATTTAGGGTACAATGCAATATGAATTACCTTGGGTCTCATGGCCCATGAATGGAGGCCTAGATTATAACACAAGTCCTACATGGGGAATCTCAGCCGTCATGCGAGATATGTTCACCGTTTTGAGGAAGGGCACACCAGGGATAGTTTTCAAGGCCCATTTTATGGTATAAGGTTAAATAAGGGTCTTAGTCCATAACATTATTCTCTAAGCTCATGGTCCATGTTCAAGCCCTCAAAATGACACACATACCCTCCATAGGGAATCATTATTCTACAAATGAGATATGATAGTCATTTTCCTCTTTCTAACATTAGACCTGGTTCTTAATGCATATGTCATGGTTCAATGCTAAAATCCCTAGGAGTACACTATAACATTCATATATGGAGCTTATGCTCTATTTGTGGGGTCATAAAACACCACACAGACCTTACAAATGGAATCTTCATCATGCCCACGATATATGGTCCTATAAAGGGGATGTAACTTCTTGGTGTCCAAGCCAAGGTTGATACAAAAATACAAGTTATTAGCCCATAAAAATTTTCTTTGGATATCATGGTCCATACATGGGAACCTAGACCACCACACAAGTCCTACAAAGGAAACCTTTAGCATATGAGTGAGATATGGTGTTTATTTCAAGGTTTATCACACCATTGATGGTCTTTAGGAATCATAAAAAATTTTAGGGTTTAAATTCAAGGTCTTGAGCCATAACATTTTTTTGTAGAGCTCATGGGACATGTGTGGGCCCACAAAACCACACAGGAAATTAGTAGGAAATCTCATCCTAGGAGTGTATTATGGTGGTGATTTTGAGGTTTTCCACTTTATAGGTTAGTTATAGTGCCTAATACATGGTTTGGTGCCACAATATAGGTTGTTTGGCCATAATATTTGTCCTTGAGCCTCATGGTCCATGTGTGGGGCCTCAAGCCACCATAATTTGGCATGTGAGAATGATATGGTGCTCATTAATTTAAAGCTCTGGGATTCTAAGTGTGGTTCTCATTTCCCATCTAGTGGTCCAATGCCAAAATAAAAATCCTTACATGAATATTTTCCTCTATGGCTCATGGGAAATGTGTAGGGACTTAGATTTAACATAACCCTACATAGGAAATTTTTAACATGCAAGAGGAATATGGTGGCCATATCAATATTTGTAACACATCCAAGGATGGTTGTTATGAACCAAGATTTAAATTTAGGGTCTAATTCTTTACCAATTCCATATAGGGTTCATGGTCCATGCACCGTCTTCTAGGATACCACATATAGATTCTGTAAGGAATATTTAACATACTTGTCATATAAGGTTATAATTTTGAGGATTAAAAAATTCGGGATGGTTCTAAACGCTCATTCCTTAGTATTGTTCCATATATAGAATCTCACACTAAACTTTTTTGTAAGGAGCTCATGGTCCATGTATGGGGCCCTAAACTAACATGCATTCCCTCCATAAGGAATTTTGGGTTTTTGGTTTGATATTGTTAGTATTTTGAGGTTTAAACTACCAAGGTTGGTTCTCAATAGATTTCCCATGGTTTCATGTTGAAAGCAATGGTCTTAGGCCATAACATTTTTTGGGGGGGCTCATAATCTATTTATCGGGCCATAGGTCACTATTGGGGACAAATATTTATTGAGGTGGCTTCCATGCATGTAGGTTAATAAGAAACAAGAGGAATATGAGAAATACTTGGCTATGTTATACCCTAGGTGCAAAAAGTTACATGCAATAAATGAATATAAATATAACATCAACAAAATCCTTATCTTCTTTAATTATAATGACGTTAATCACTCAACATAATTTTTCTTAACTTATGTAAAATCCACAAGACATATAGATGGGAATTATATTCCATGAATTACATAGATGGTTGAAAACAAAATCGACAAATTACATAAGTATTGGATCAAGTGAAAATCAATGAAAACTTCATCAATATGAATATAAGATGAAGTTGTACATACAATATCCTTATCATGGGGCTACTAAAACAACTACATATCCAAAACCCTAGCTAGCGAAAGGAAAGAAAAACCCTAGCTAAACCAAGGATAATCAACAACATTAATCAGTCAATATAAGTCCTTTTAAGTTAAGACGCCCCCCTCCCAAAAAAAAGTCTTGAGAATTGGATTTTTTGGGGAGGTATTTAAAAAAACGCCCCAAAAATCCAATTCTCGTGAATTTTTTTTTTTTTGGGGGGGGGGGGGCGGTTAAATCCCCCCCAAAATTCCAATTCTCAAAATTTTTGGGGGGGGTTTAACCCCCCCCCCCCCCTAAAGGTCATTTCGAAGGTGGTTTTTATAATAAAAAAACCCTTAAAATTCGTGAGAGTTAGACTATTGGGGGGGGGGGGGCGGTTAAATCCCCCCCAAAATTCCAATTCTCAAAATTTTTGGGGGGGGTTTAACCCCCCCCCCCCCCTAAAGGTCATTTCGAAGGTGGTTTTTATAATAAAAAAACCCTTAAAATTCGTGAGAGTTAGACTATTGGGGGGGGGGGGGCGGTTAAATCCCCCCCAAAATTCCAATTCTCATAAATTTTAAGAGGGTTTTTTAAGAAATGCCCCAAAATACCTAAAAAAACATTTTGAGGGGGTTTTAGAAAAATCAACGCAAGCCAAAACCGCCCCTAAAAGGGTGATTTATTGTAGTGTACATAAATACACGAAGAAAATACCTAGGAAGGACATAAAAAATAAGAAGAATATAAGGAGCTACATGAATCAAAGGAACCATATGAAGAGTCAAATACTAAAGAAAAAATATCTAGGGTTGTTATATATCAACCCCCACACCACTTGAAGAAACGATAGTAATCAAGGTAAGGTCATTAGCATCATCAAACTTACTATGGAATGGAATGGAACTAGAAATACACTTAATATGGAGGTACACAGAGGACTAAAAGCAATGCACAAATATATTAGAGTAGGCCAACAACAACATGGAATGAAATGAGAAACCAAAACCAATATTGAGTTGGAAGGGAAGTAGTTGGACCCCATGTCCACAATTCACTAGAATGGATGGATGCTTATGCTTGGTACCAATTAACCATGTTGCTAAGAATATAATATTATATGGCATCCTCCAATGTTTCAAGGATAACACATGTGAAGGTACATGGAATGTAATGTACATAGAGAAGTACCCAAGTATAAAATGGATGTAATTTGACCATAATCGTGGAATAGTCCCAATCTATAGTTAGATGAAATAAATTAATAATAATGGGTACTTGGAATGGACTCTAAGGTATACTCATGAGAAAGTATATATACACATGGGCATCATTGTATTGAGATAGGTTGCATGTTATTGTATTTTAGCAAGCATATCTTATGGACTGGTTCCTTCCACAAGAAGTATTTGATGGTGTTATCATACCTTAAGGGTTATCTTTATATTCTTGTGTTCTTTATTGTTTGGATGCATTTTGATATTTTTGAATTTAAGGGTTTATCTTTGATATTTTATCTATCAAGGTTTATAACATTTGCTTTGATGTAAATTCTTCTTTTATAGGATCTTCTTTCTAATAATGGTGCACTTGAAAAAACCCATACTTTTAGGGGAGTGGGTGGGTTTCTTGTTCAATTATATAATTCCCATTGTTTGGTCTAGAGAATCCATACTAGAAGGTGACAAATAAATATTGTGAAAACTTGTCTCTGTCCCTATCTATATTTAAGACCACTCCCCACTAAATACCCAAGTGGTTGGTGAGCATCCTAATGGTTTATAAGAGTAGTAGACTGGGTATTTTTTAAGGATTCTAATATTATACTTAAGTATAGTATTCTAGGCTATTGTTCTGGATTGAAAAATCATGTTTATAGATAGTTAGGAGAATATTAAATATGAAACATAAAATTAACACTGAAATGTATAAATTTTGGTGAATATTATGATAAAAAAACATATTTTATGAAAATATAGGCAATTAGACACCAAAGAACGAATTTATTTTTTGAAAAATACCCAAAAAATAGCTAATTAGCAAAATTTCGCCACTAAAAATTACCCTGGTAGTAGTTGATTGAGCATGAAATTTACATTGACCCAAATCAAGTTGGTAATTTCCCCCATTACTTTGAGTTTTGCACCCCCCAATATTGATATAGATAAAATTATCGATTGATGTGGAAAATTGGTGGTGTCTTTGAATGTAAGTGGGAGAAGGATCACTTTAATTTCTCTTGGGGCCATTTTTATTTGAGTAAAGTAGGGTAGAAATGTGGGAGAAAGAAAATTCGAGAGTTGGGATCATTGCATGTGGAGCTCCTTACCTTCCCCATGAAAATCCTAGGCATAATCCTCGGTGAAGTCCTTTATGTGCTTTTGGGATAAGCCACATGATGAATTCTAATTGCCTTAGAGATAGTGTGATGAGCCTCTTTGGATGAATATTGGGAGAGGGAACATGTTAGGATATTATGGAATGTGGAGACTTGGATTCCCTAGGGGTCAATCTATCACTCATTGAATGTAATTCATTGATATAGATCGACGGGATAAACCTTTATTGTTAAACTCCATTGGTGGGGGCACAAAATTTTATGTTGGAGTCGCATCCCTTGTTGATGGATTTCTAGCCATTCATTTGATAGGGTAGGGAAATCTGAGTCATTCATTGGTCCTAGGGACCTTCCATGTTATACTTCTCTTATATTTTCCATAAGTCCATCTTGGGCCATTGATATTATCTATTAGGTGAAATATTGACCATTCATGGCATTGGCTTGGACATCATCTTTCATTTCCCTAGATTTTCCATGAGCCTTTCAAACTTGATATGTGGGGGTAGTTTCCACCATTTATGGTGCTCTATAACATTCAACCCCACTAATGGACCAACCCACATGAATCACTTTAAGCCATTGATATTCAACAACAAAGAGGATATCCACCATCCATGGCTCCTTAACCTTTTGGGATCCTCATGCACCCAACTATTAAGAGATAATGTGGACCATCAATCATATTCAACATGACCAATCTCATCCATTCATGGCAACCTTCACATTTTTAATCTTTGGTAAGAGAAATATTAGCAATTGTAAAATCAAACAAGGTAGTAGTTACCCTATGGAAATAGTGATCTACAAGGCCCATATTGGGATTCCCAAACCATAATGGGCATCAACACTTTGATATTCAATGGATTGTTTGGGACTAGGGGTGGCACATACCCTACTTGTCTAACATGTGAAAAGTAATCGGCTAGACTAATTTGTCTATATACACAACCTTATTGAAAAAATTCACATTAAATGTATGGTATAAACTAAATCATGTTAACTAAAATGAACATGATTATATTTACCTCTGCCATCATTTGGGTCATCATCAAGGAAAGGGAGGTTGTCAACCCCACACCAATCCATTGTAGTGTGTAGATATAGTACACAATCCATCTCCATTTTATTTAAATCACCATCTAGAATATTGATCACACTATAATGATGTCCATGAAATGATACAATAGGTCACCTTCCTTTTGGTAATTGGCATACCTTTTTTTGTTGTAATCTAGGTTATGATTGTATTAACATAGAAGAAAAAAATACAGTCTTATGTGGTTAGTCTTCCACTAGGGAAACCAAAACAGCCATAGAAACAAAGTTTAGGATCCACTGCTTTGACAGGTTCAAAATATTAAAGTTGAACAAAGTGACTATAAAAGGAAATACGCCTATCGTGCTTCCTTGTTAAACTAGACCTATGCCTCTCTATGATATTAACTATGTCAGAATAACTCTCATGACATGTCCATCCAATAGGACAACATTCAAAACCAATTATATCCATATAACCAAAATCCTAGACATACCTACATAGATTGGGATTAAACATCATCAGAAATAGTAACAATGGAGGAAACCTTTGGCATCACTGACATGGAAAATTTTAAGAACCCTCCATAAATTTATATGTATAGTAATTGGACGAATCCTCTTGGTAAGTAGGAAAATTAAAATGCTAATTGATAAAAAATAAAATATGTATATACATATTTTTTGGTGAATGTTTCATTAAATTATAAAATCTTTGTAAAATATTGGCAAATCTTTTACTTCATTATATAATATTTGTAGTTTTTTGGAGAATACAATATAAGACCATATATAACTTAATAGGGGGATGTTTTTATAGAATTACAATATATTCATTTTTTATGTTTGAAAAAGGAAAAACATAATTTACCCCTCTAATACACAACATTCCACGCATTAACTAAAATGAATTTATCAAATAAAGTAAAGGTTTAATTTATCAAATGGAAAGCAAAAAAATCGATTGGATTGTTGACTACAATGGACTCTATTAATAGAATAAATAAGGATCTTCTAGATACAATGTATTTCCTCAATTCCTTAAATAGGATTTATCACATGCAATACCATGGGACACCCAAAACCATGAACTTGTAAACCATCAACTATTAAATCATTATTTACCATGATTATCTTAACAAAAAATTTGGTTATCACATATACCATGGGACACCCAAAACAATGGGATCCTAAACCACCAATGGTAAACCCATTGTTAAATGAATAAAGGCTATCTTTAATAAATTTTTAACCTAAGTCCAGATTAACCTAAAATGTATAATTCTTAGGTGAAATCTTGGGCAAACTACTCCTAAAAAATTATTGATTGCAATTAATTGGGGTGAAAATGAAGGATCCTTGTGAATTTTGGAGGGTGCAGATATATTAACATAAATTTTCTTTATATTTTTGGATGTGAAAAATCGTTGACATATGTAAACAAATATTTATTTTTTGGGAAAATTATTATAAGATATTTTAAAATATTTCTATATAAAAATTTGCCCCTTCAAAATTTAAAACCCTATTATTTTGTCCATGGGCAAAATTTCTCCCCTAAACTTTTCCTTGACAATTGGAGCTGAACTAGGCTATCCTCAGGGTGCATGCTCCTTAAACATCATCCCTATGGTTTCCTTGGCCATGGTTTTTACCTTGGATCCCAGCTCAACTTGTGCTTTAGCTATTAACATCAAAGTGGCCTCCACCTTGTGTATATCACCCTAAGTTTCATCTAGCTGAAGGAGGATATCCTTATTTTCTTCATTTTTATCCATGATGGCTTTAGCTAGGAGGTTTTTCATGTCCTCTTTATAGTAGAATATGGAAATATCCCACTTGCCCATTAGGTTCCCATGGGTTCAAGTGGAATTTATTTCAATATGGGAATTAATTATAATTTTAATAAAAATTGCCTTGAGAAAATTGATAAAAATTCACAAAGGTAAGGTTGTCCACAAGTTGGTTAGAATCACATTTGAGTGTGAATGGTCCCAAAAGGTGGTATTAATACATAATCAATGGTCAAAATATTAAGGTGACGTCCAAGTGGATTTTGGGCCACATTTGGGCCATTTCCATAAAACAAGGAACTTCCATGATTTAAGGAATGTGGTTGGAACTCATCATGGGGTAAGGGATCTAACCTCCCTTGAGGTAATTGAAGATTTTAATGTAAAATATTGGCTCAAAGAGGATAGGGGAGCACTTTAGGAGTTGTAGGTATCCAAGGGGGACACACTTGTGGATTTCATTAATGATTTTACCAAATTCAAAGTTTCTTTTGTTAGATCTCTTCCAAGGAGTTGGTTAGCGGTTGGTGATCTTAGGGGGGCAAGGTTTTATTTATCCCATGGTTTTGAATATATCTTAATATATATAACATTATATAGCACTATTCCCTCAAGGTTTTCCTATATTTTGTTTGAATACTATTGAGAGTTTGCTTGAGCAAATTCCAGTGCTTGGGTGATGTGCCCTTTCGAAGCAGTAGGGAGATGTGCCCCTCTATTCATTTGATTGAGGAGTGAAGCATATGGATTCATTCACTGAGTTACTTCAATTATTTATCATATTAGTTATTATATATGTGTGGTGGTGGCAAAACATATGCCACGATTTTTCTAGTAGTGCTTCTTTTGAGAGTTTTAGGTGGTATTGCGAACCATTTAGTATTGTGGAAGAACCATACACCCACTTGGTATGTATCCAACAATTAATGATGTAATTGAAATCTCTTCAGTACTTTTATAGTAAATATTCAGTTTTTGTTCTGCAATTTTTGGTCTCATGTTCAAGATTTTATTTACCTATGCTCAATGTGCCTTCAATTTTGACTAGTTTTGGTAAAAATGTTGCATCTTGACCTCTATTTGTCCAAATCGAATTATGTAAGTTTTTAAATTTATCTAGGAAAATATTGGACCCCACCATACCTTAATATATATAATTTTGGATCCCTTAACCGTGTTCGACTTGATTTGGAAAAAGGGAAACTGCGTAGTCCCGAATAGGGAAATCTCACTTCTGGAGATCTAATCGACCAAATCAACCTCTATAGTTTTTTGCATATAATTTTACTATAGAACCTATCAAAATAGAGACTACAGACCTATTTCAAAACCCTTCCCTAAGTTCCACGTCCTCCTACCTTCCCAAAATCCAATTCCTAGTCTCTCTCTCTTTGAGCTAGTGGGAGGGATCTAGTTTTCATATGCTAGTGTACTCAAGAAGGATTGGAGTAGAATTCAACAGTTTTTTTATTTCAAAACATAATTGGTCCCAATATGTTTTGTAAAGGATTCTTGAACTAGTATAGCTCATGTCTGCCATTATTACATTAGTTCCTTCCTTGTTCCATTGAGTTAGTGTGTTCTTCTTGGATTTGGTACAATACAACTATAATACATGTGCATGAAGGATCCATGTTTCCTCCATACCATATATTATAAGAAAAATAAGTTGACTCCATAGAAGCTAAATTTCAAGGTGAAAACATGGAGGGAAGTGGGAAGGGAGGATAAGATCGAGATCAAAGTTTGCTACTAGCTTTCGAAAAATGACTGAAGAATAAAAATGAGAATACAGAATGCATGTTGAGGGAATAGAATGAGAATACTGATTGATTATTGAAGCATATCGAAAATAAGGATGGATAAGGGAGTAGTATTGGATCCCGTGAGAAGAATAACTATGAAGAAGTCATTTTTTCCAAACCGGGGCCTCACAATCGCTCTCATGAGGTTACTACCCAAATAAGGCCTACTATGCCCAGATTCACAGGGGAGTATGAAAAACAAGTGGATCACACACCATGGAAGGCCCATCTGGTAGACTACATAGAAATGACTGAAGAATGTAGGAGGCATATATCCTTTTGAGATTATCGGGCCTTCCAATGTGGGATAAAGACAAGAGAAAATCATAGGATGTCCACACCTAAATTTGAGCTGCAACGTACTATTGGGAAAGTAACTCTTCCTCCCTTTGATGGATCCTCTAAGCACTTTGTTAATGCATGGATCCAAAAGTTTGATAATTACCTTCAGTTGAACCCCATGGGAGAAAGAGAGGCCATTATGTTGGCCACATTGCATTTGGAAGGTGAGGTTGTGGATTGGTGGTTTTATGGCATGAACACATTGGGACATGACCAATTGAATTCTGTTGAGCCTCATTTTGTTATCATTTTTGGAAATTAAATAACATATTTAAACACATATTTTATTATCTTTCGTATGTTTTATGTCATACAGATCGTTATTTCGGCACATGGTAAGAACAAATTTGATGTTATTTCCACTTTGGTTATTAATATCACTTTTATGATTTTATTAACTCAAAACTATGTTATTTAAAGCATTTTTAAATGTATTATCTGATATGAATATTTGTTTGCAGATTTTATAGTTCGTTTGGGCAAATTAACAATAAAATGTATTCAACCTTCCTTTCGCACCATATTTTCAGCTCACGATCTAGCTTGGCGTACAACTCATGATCCAACTTGGTGTTTATCTATTCATCCAGCCACTGCGCGAGATTCGCTGATCATTTTCCAAGTGTGCCCTAGATTGACGCACTACACATCCAAGTCACAGTTCAGTGTTCCGTTTAGCTCGTCGATTAGCTCACTTATCATCCTACGAGCTGTCCATAGTTGGTTCTGAGCATTTAAACATGAAACATTTTGCAAATCTCCTTAACTCTCCATCACGCCAACCATCTCTATTCTGGACCGATGCATTTAGCTCATCCTCTGGAAGGATTTACACCTAGCTGCTCATTATCCACGCGTTTAAAGTGTTGAACATTTGCTGTTAATTCACGGCTTGCGTTCCAGAAGATCGACTATGTTGCCTCCCTTGCTCTCCACAACACCACCAGTCTACACGCTCGCGTTGATAAGGGACATGCGTTCCAGAGACTTACTGTTGTGTACAAACCCACATTCAACACCAATCCACCCTCCACGTAAAAGAAGGGATTCATGCCATGATGAAGGGGATCTACCCACGTGAAGGAAGAATATCACGCCACACTGTAGAAGCCTATCCATGGAAAAGGAGAAGACTCATCACATTATGCCACAATCACGCTGAATGAGAGCCATACTATGCATTGGTTGCAAATCAATTATGTGCTTTAAAGATTGCCTAAAATTAGAGAGCAGTCGACCTTTAGGGTTGAATTTCTCATCTCTTATGTAAAACTATATATATGAGTCTCTAAATGAAGAGAAAGTTAGTTAGTCAGAGCCAGAGTTAGTCATAGTTTTTAAGCACTATAATTTTGTTTTTGAATTTGAATAAAGAGTTGTATGCATTGCTGTTGAAGATTGCATTTGAGTAGGAGTTAGCAGACTTCACCCTTGATTGTTGGGAGGGCCCCTCATCAACCAGAGGTTCATTAGCTTAGTTTTCATTCAGTTCTTTCTTTTCTGTTTTAGTTAATCTAGTTTAATTTTCAGTTGTTTTCATTAGATGCTATTTTATTTCCTGTATTGTATTAACTTAGTTTCCTTTCAGTAGTTAAATAAGTATTTTATTTCCTATATTGCATTAGTTTAGTTTTATTTCAGTAATTAAATAAGTAGATGCGCGCATAGTTTTACTTTCAGGTATTTAATTTCAGTCATTTGCTTTCAGTCTTTTGTTCTTAATAAGTTGTTTCTAGCTAGTCATTTCATTCTAGTATTGCTTTCAGTTTTCAAGCAGAATAGTTTATTTCCATTTGAATTTAGTTTTGGTTAGTTATAAATTGGTTTAAGTAGAATAGTTTATTTTCTTTTCAATGTAGTCTTGTTTATTTATTTCCGGTTATTAATTTATTTATATAGAATAGTTTGCTTTCATTTAAATTTGGTTTTGTTGATTTATTTTTCTGTCATGAATTTGTTTAAAGTAATTTCCAGTTTGTTCAAGTTAAATACTAGTTTATTAATTAGTTTACAATGCAATGTTTTCTTGTTGTTTAAGAATTAGTTTGAAGTTGATTTGTTGGTTAAATAGGTATGTTTATTAATTCCATGCATTAGGTTTAGAACTGCATAACTTCAGCTGAAGAATTAGTTCATTTAGGTTAATTTTTACCATTTTTTACTGTACGGACCGCCATTCAGATTGTCTTTCTAGTCTGCCATTCAGTCACCCTTTACAGACCTACTGTTCAGTCTGTCATTTTACCCCTGATTCTGTTTTTACTATTTTTATGCATTTTTCAGATTGTTCCTAGTTTTGTTTTGTCAATCTTTGGATTATATTTGTAGTTGGTATTTTTATTTAAGCATTTCAATTAAAGTATGGTTGTTTTAAGTTATTGATTAAAGTTTTATCATTTTTCTTAAATTGTTTTATTCTTTGAATATTAAATACTGATTTTGTTTTACTGTTGTTTTATGTCATGGTCATCTTCGTTTGCATTTAGAGTTTAGGGTTAGATGTACTATTAAAAAAAAGAGTTAAGTTATTTGTAATCATAGGAATCATTCTTGTTTTTATGTGTGTATTGAAAAATAAAAATTTAAATATCTTTATTAAGTTTTCTAGTTGCTTCAGTTTATTATCTTTATTAAGTTTTCTAATTGCTTTTTCAGTTTTCTATTCTTTAAAAGATAAGTTGTCTTTTACCCCAACCTTTTGCTTAAGGAGTAGTTAGTTGGTTATTTGTCAGTTCAGTTGTTATAATTTCTTTATCTATGAGGTAGTGTCTGAAGTTATAAGTATTATTGCTTATGTCTTTCTTTTCAGTAGATGTTTATAATTTGATATTCCAGTCTAGTCCAATTACTTAGATAATTTTAGCTATAAGTATCTACAAGATGCTCACAAACTAAAACTCTTTCCCGCTACATTGAAAGATTCCACCTTGCGATGGTTCATGGGATTAGGTGAATCCACTATCAACACTTGGGACGACATGAGAACCTCATTCTTGCCAAAGTATCAAGAATAATGCAAACCTAAAGACTCTCGACACGATATATTCAAGATACATCAACTTGAATACGAAAGCCTAGAAGATTATCTTGAAAGGTTCATTTATACCCTTCATAAATCAAAGTATCATGACCTTCGAGAAGATGTAGTACGTACAATTTTTCTCAAAGGAATCTCCGAAGACTTGGTAGAGAGTCTTAATCTCATGGAAGCTGGCAATATTTCTCATAATACTTTTGCACAGATCGGTGAGATGTGTAAAAATTATTCTAGAAGTAGGGGGAAAGTGGGGAAAAACTTTCGAGAGCCTTATAGTAGAAATGTAAGAGGAAATGTTCCTAGTTCAGGAGGAGTTACAAGGATGGAATTAGGTAACCTATTGGAGAATTTTAATACTGACATCTTAGGAGCCATGGGTTCGCAATTAGATGCTTTACAAGCCAAGAAAATGCAAGATGAATAACGGAAAACAATGAGTATTTTCTGTCCAAGGTATAGAACAAAACATCCCCAAAGGGAATGTCCGTTAAATAACATTTATGTATGTCACATCTGTACAGAAGAACATCCAACAGATAACTGTCCATCCTTGCTTGGATTGCAAGCCGTTTATAAGAGTGGGGATGTAGGTGAAACATCTAGGAGGCCTCCTTGGAAATCTAGAGATCAACCATTATACCAGAATTTTCCACCACAATCCCCACCCTATTACTCTTCATACCAACAACCCCAACAATGGAACATTCCTAGTTGGCAGAGTTGGCCACCTCAGTATCCTCCTCCTCAATTTTCGCAGCAACAATAATGGTCATAAGTGTTAAGTTTTCATATGCTTAGCTAAGACATCAGTATTTCATTTCATTTTTCATAACAAAAGCATATAAACAGGATCACTGAAATATAGACAAGCACAACCATACAAAAGGAACACAAAGATTTATCCTGGGAAAACCCTAAAGGGAAAAACCCAGCAAAAGCTTCCTCAATATAGATGCCCCAAAAAGATAAAATATAAAACCAGCAAGGAGATCAAAGCCTGATCCTCCTCCTTCTCCAACTACTTCTCTTCTCCACTAATGCACTACACAAGTGAGAGTGTGTGTCCTAAATGAGAAGCACTACACCTCTATTTATATTCATCCGTTCACTTAAGTTAACTCATATGTCATGTAGGCTCGAGTTAATCATGTAGGCTCGAGTTACACATGTAGGCTCAAGTAACCACACTGGGGTGCTAATGACCCACCTTTACAATTAGAGGGGACTGCCTCATGACTCTTATTAGTTCTTCTGATTAGGAGCATCAGGGTACAAAATAATACAAGTGGTTCTCCCGGTAGGACCATCGGGGACCACAGAGAAATACATATAGAATATTCTTCAAAGTTACAATATTTCAACACTCCCCCTTAATGAGAAGGGTATTCTATAACAACATCAACAACAACAATAATAGGAGAGAGATAGAGGACATCATCAACATCATCAGGGTGATACATCTATAAATCATTGGAATCTTTTCAACATCATGTAGTCTTCATCTTCAATCTTTAGTCTTCAGCATCATCAGTACTTTGACCGCTTCGATCAGCAACATCTTCAGCATCTTGACTCTTCAATCAGCAGCAACATCTTCAGCACTTTGACCTTTCGATCAGCAACATCTTCAGGACTTTGACCTTTTTATCAGCAACATCATCTTCAGCACTTTGACCTTTCGATTAGCAACATCATCTTCAACACTTTGACCTTTCGATCAGCAACATCTTCAGCACTTTGACCTTTCGATTAGCAACATCATCTTCAACACTTTGACCTTTCGATCAGCAACATCTTCTTCAGCACTTTGGCCTTTTGATCAACAACAACATCATCATCATACTCTGATCTTTCGATCAGAAACATCATCATGAAAACATCAACATCATCATCATCAAAATATTAGCATCAAAATATCATCATCATTACATTCTGATCTTTCAATCAGAATCATCATTATCATCAGCCTCTGATCTTTCGATCAGAAACATCATCAACTGAACATCATCATACTCTAACATCAACTCATCATCATATTCTGATCTTTTGATTAGTACGTCATCATCATCATACTTTTATAATACGACATCATCATCATCAAGATGTGATCATCATCACATTCTGATCTTTCGATCAGAAACATCATCATCATCATCGCATTCTGATCTTTCGATCAGAAAACATCATCATCATCAGCAACATCATAATCATAAGCAACTTCTGATATTTCGATCAGAAAACATCATCATCATCAGCAACATCATAATCATAAGCAACTTCTGATATTTCGATCAGAAAACATCATCATCATCATATTCTGATCTTTCAATCAGAGAACATCATCATCAACAAATTCTAATCTTTCGATCAGAGAAACATCATCATCATCATATTCTGATCTTTCGATTAGAGAACATCATCATCAGCAGCAACAACATGATCATCATATTCTGATCTTTCAATCAGTACGTCATCATCATCATCAAAACATAAACATGATCCTTCCTTTCAGAATAACATGATTTAGGTCTTTACGGAGTTACCAATGATCCTTCCTTTCAGAATTATGGGATTTAGGTCTTTACGGAGTTACTAACGATCCTTCCTTTCAGAATTACGGGATTTAGGTCTTTACGGAGTTACTAATGATCCTTCCTTTCGGAATTACGGGATCAACACATTTGTGGAACTCAGACAATCGTTCCTATTGGAATTACGGGATCAACACATCTATGGAACTCAGATAATCCTTCCTATTGGAATTACGGGATCAATTCAATGATCCTTCCTTTCGGAATTATGGGATTTAGGTCTTTACAGAGTTACTAACGATCCTTGCTTTCGGAATTACGCGATCAACACAGATGTGGAACTCAGACAATCCTTCCTATTGGAATTATGGGATCAACACATCTGTGGAACTCAGACAATCCTTCCTATTGGAATTACGAGATCAATTCAATGATCCTTCCTTTCAAAATTACAGGATTTAGGTCTTTACGAAGTTACTAATGATCCTTCCTTTCAGAATTACAGGATCAACACATATGTGGAACTCAGACAATCCTTCCTCTAGAAATTATGGGATCAACACATGTTCTCGAGTATCGAAGTCACCGGATTCGTTCTGAACCGAAGTTCAAGGATGATACAATCCTACCACATTCACAGGGACCGAACTATCACCATTCATTCAAACCATCATCATCTACATCTTCAGTATGTGAATACTGAACTATCACCATATGAATACTGAAAGCATAATAATCTACATCTTATCTTGTATGTAGAAATACCGAATTTTTATGTGTTACAATAGGAACACAGGGTTCTCTGTCATCACAAATCTAGTTATCACATAGAATCATTGTAGTATCCATATTCAGGTCAAAGAGACCTGATATCAGCTTCCAAAGCCATATGACTTCACAACTTAGCAGAGAAATCTACTATGTATTTTGCTTCAGCCGTGCTACGAGAAACACTGGACTGTTTCCTGCTAAACCATGAACTCATAGCAGACCCCAAACAAAAGCATCTACCTAATGTGCTTTTCTTGTTTGAGATACTTCCAGGCCAATCTGCATCTGTGTAGCCATACAATCTATACTCATGGCTACCATCATATTATAGACCAAAGTCTATAGTCCCTTTCGAATATCTCATCACATGTTTTGCGGTTATTAGGTGAACCCATCTTGGTTGAACAAGATATTGACTTAAGGTGTTCACAACAAAACAAATGTCTGGTCTGGAATTTGTTTAGTACATTAATGACCCAATGATCTGTCTGTAATGAGTCACATCCACTAACTCTGATGAGTCATCAGCTAACAGCTTCAGGTTGGAGTCCATGGGTGTGGCCATGGATTTGCATTCCAACATATTGAATCTCTTCAATATCTCTACCGCATACTTTCCTTGGTTGAGAAATATTTCTTTTGAACTTTGTCATATTTTTAGACCTAGGAAATAGTGCATTAACCCAAGGTATTTCATCTGAAATTCTTCTGCTAGTTTCTTCTTGCTTTCCATGATTTGTTTCTCCTTCCCTATCAAGAAGAAGTCATCCACATATAATAACAGGATGACAGGTTCATCTTCTACAACCTTGAGATAAAGGTTAGGATCAACTTTACCCTTGGTAAAGCCCATAATTGACAGGAAACTATCTATCCTCCCATACCAAGCTCTGGGAGCTTGCTTCATGCCATAGAGGGCCTTCTTCAACTTACATATATGAGCCCATCTGTCTTCAACTTCAAATCCTTTCGATGTAAAACTCTTCCCCAATCATACCATTAAGGAAGGATTGTCTTTACTTCATCATGGAAGCAACTACCATCATAGTTGTGAAGGAAGTGTACCTTTATTTTTGGAGTAAGTGTCTCTTTAGAATTAATTCCCTCTTTCTTATAGAAACCTCTAGCCACAAGTCTTTCCTTACTTCTATCAGCAACATATTTTATCTTGCAAATCCATTTGTAATATACCACATTCTTGCTTTCTGGTTTGAGTACTATATCCCAAACATCATTCTAGTATTCTTTTATCATAACATCTTCCATGAGTTCATCTTGTCAGATCATCAACATATCCTAGTCTTCTGCATTCAACTTTGAAGGTTGGAACCCAAAAGTATCGATCCATCAGGAAGTTGTCCATCGTGTTGTACCATGTCGAACTCAGATATATTCTATAGTCACTCCCCCTGAAGTGGAGTATTATCTTCCTTCTTCATTCTGTACAGGTGGTTCTATGCTTGATATATACTGGTCAATAGAGTATGTCATGTCATAGTCTATTCTTTCTGAGGCAAATCACGAACCTTGCTTTGTACACTTGTTCTTGTATATCCATATCGAGGATACTACATACTTTCCTTTATGTCTCGAAATCATATCATATACATCATTCCCCATGATCAACTATTATTCTTTGATCATAGCTTCTTTCATAGCATCATCTTTATTTATCTCTCATACCCATGGTAGTCTTCATCCTTCGAGGTGGATCTACCACTCTTTGAAGCTCTTTCTTCCGTCATGGTGTCTCTGACCCTGGGAGCTTCAGATTCATGTTTATTGAATTGTCATCACTTGTTCTTTGGAACAAGTCTCGTCCTTCTTTTCTTGTAGGAGGTTGTACAAGACCTTTCCTACAATTCAAATGCACTAGTTGCATGGTTAGAACTATTTCATAAATCATATGCATAACGAAAAATTCTTATGCTTCATGCAACTGTTTAGCCAATACAACATTCATCCATATCTCACAGAAACTTTCTAGACTAATCCAATATGTCAGCAAAGAGGTTTGATAAGTAGCAATGGAGAGTTGTATAGCACCATGAGCTACTTACCCATCACATGCATATTAGTAGTATATAGTCATTAATGCAAACAATCTATAATTCATAACACATCAACTGAATATAATCAAATGTAAAACAATATCATGAAATGACAATTGAATACTTATATTTTATTTGTTTCGTGGGTAGACTCCATCTTGATCATTCTACTTTGCTTTATCATCATTTCTTATCCAAATGATAAGATGGATAAGAGGTTCGTCAAGAATTGAGTTCTTCATATTCCTCATTGCTTGAGGGATATTCTTTGAATGGTGATATCTTGATCTTCAATTTGCTCCCATCTTTCTTCTTCTCTTCTTATGAGACGAACTTCTTCTTCTTCCCAAAGTCAACTGAAAGTAATCACTTTATTCTGGCACACATTCCTCGTATGAATGAATCCCATGATCATGGGAGGCCATTCAAGGTGGCTGTCACCACTTCTACATTCTCTGCTTCTTCTTCTACTGCTTCATGATGTTATGCATTCTGGATCTTCACATTCTTCAACTGTTTTATCAAATCCATCTTCTGAATTATGTTCTTATATTTAAATAGCTTGATCAAGAAATCAAACATCTTCGGTGTCTTTAGGGAAGACAATTGTGGTACAAGTTGATCCGTGATTGAATCAACAGTGATCTTCTTGGCCTTGATCAAGTTCTTCTTGTGTAAGGATTTGAGGCTCATCTCCCTCTAGAACTGGAACCTCTCTACTCATGTAGGTGTCCAATTCATTTTCTTCAGAGAGATCAAATAATTTCATGCTTGGAAGTTTTCAACTTCACCAAGCTTATCATCAATTTGATGTGATAGATCAATTTGAAATGAGAACCTCAAATGCAAATAGCAAAAGATTAGATCTTACTGATTTGAGGTGTCCGTCCTTCTTCCGGAGCTTGCTGATCTAGGGTTTGTCAGAGAAACCCTAATTTTCAAAACTTGGAATCTTTTAGATATGATTGGATAGAAATATATATCTCTTCAAATGGACCTTTCCAATGTACTCCTTTTCTAAAAACAGTGGAGGGAAGCTCCTGGAACAGGAAGCCCTAGTTTTCCAATTTCTTCTGCAGAAATTCCTGTTACTGTTTCTGTGATATATCCGAAATTTCTGCTCCTCTGTCTCTAAAATTTCGCACTGAGGTAACCTCACATGTCTCTGATCCAAAACCACAGGTTTCATCAGAGTTGGTTTCACCAATTTGTATTTATGATCATTTTACCAAGGTGACCTGTTACAGGATTGTTCGAAACAATGAAGTTGTACAGGATGCCACGTGTCACTGGTTCATCTTCAGGTTCTGAAATTTGGACCACAGAAAGTAAATTCCATTCTATTTCTGGAACATCTTCAGGAATTCCATTTGGACCTTTGTAGCCCAAGCTATAGCAATTTTCCCTAAGTGTCCTGTTTAGGGATGAATTCTGGAAGAGGGTGGAACCCTAACTTGGAGGGATCATATCTGCTATAATATAGGGAATATGAGGCTGAATTTTGGAAAAAGTGTTCATCCAGATTTTATCATTGTTCTTAGAAATTTTCAGCTCTTGAACCTTCGCCAATATTGGGATATAGAAAATATACCAAAACTTAGCAGTTTTAGTATTTAGCTCCGGGTCAAACTAGTGTTTGACTTTCCTAGAGTTTCACCCAACCAAAAATCTTGATCCAGGTCTCTAAAATTCAATTTTGATGAGGAGAGAAATCCTATGATGGGCTCACTCAAAAATTCTTCTTCTGCAAGAAGCCCTAATTTCACACATGGAAAACTAAAAATGCTTGGAATCGAATTCTACTTCGACAGAAAGATGCGCCCTTCAATGGAGAGTCAGCCTAGCCTTGTTTTGTAGATCGATTGTGGAGAGAGAACCAAAAAGTAAGAAGCCCTAGTTTCTATAGCTTCACAATGTCTTCTTTTCAGGGTGGCTCTGATACCATTTTAAGTTTTCATATGCTTAGCTAAGACATCAATATTTCATTTCATTTTTCATAACAAAAGCATATAAATAGGATCACTGAAAGATAGACAAGCACAACCATACAAAAGGAACACAAAGATTTATCCTGGGAAAACCCTAAAGGGAAAAACCCAGCAAAAGCTTCCTCAATATAGATTCCCCAAAAAGATAAAAGATAAAACCAGCAAGGAGATCAAAGCCTGATCCTCCTCCTTCTCCAGCTACTTTTCTTCTCCACTAATGCGCTACACAAGTGAGAGTGTGTGTCCTAAATGAGGAGCACTACACCTCTATTTATATTCATCTGTTCACTTAAGTTAACTCATTTGTCATGTAGGCTCGAGTTAATCATTTAGGCTTGAGTTACACATGTAGGCTCAAGTAACCACACTGGGGTGCTAATGACCCACCTTTACAATTAGAGGGGACTACCTCATGACTCTTATTAGTTCTTCCGATTAGGAGCATTGGGGTACAAAGTAATATAAGTGGTTCTCCCAGTAGGACCATCGGGGACCACAGAGAAATACGTATAGAATATTCTTTGAAGTTACAATATTTCAACAATAAGGGTGGAGAGGACATCCATATCGTCAGTCACAACCTACCCCTCCACCTAGTCATCCTTATCCTTATCCAGTAGCATTTGCCTGGATTTGTACCTCCAGTTCCTCTCATTACACAACAACCTCATCACTTCCAAAATACAAATCTTTCGTTACCGACATTATTACCTGCACAACCGATACCTAACCCTAATAATAAGCCAACTCAATATGTTAACAATATTGGGTTGCAAACTCTTCCATCCTACCTTATTTCGACTGTACCTATACATGAGATTCAATTACAGTCTGGAAGAGTTGTTAATGATAAACCTAGAACATCAGTCATCATTCGTGAGGAAAATGATGAAGAAGAAGATTCAAATGAACCCGTGAATGATGCCATTTTGGAGGATGTGAATATCTTAAAAGTTCTAGTACCTTCCTGTCCTCCCCAAGAGCTTATCCAGGAAAAAAGAATTCCTCCATTTCTACCAAGACTAGTAATAGGAAAAACTGTAGTTCACTTTGAGTATGATATCTTGAATGAATTAAAGCATATATGTATCAAAATCCCATTATTACAATCTATTAAAGACATACCAATTTATAGTAAGGTGATAAAGGAATTATGCATTAAACGCCGAGGGAAGAAACAAAAAGACCCCCTTACAATTCATGTCATAGGAGAGATGTCTAAATATATGACAGATCGGTCCCGGATTGCAAAATATACAAATCCAGGAGCCCCAGTAGTGACTGTAGTCATAAATAATACCACCATAGGTAGCACATTAATCGATTTAGGATCAACCATCAATATGATGACCACCGCAGTTTTAGAAGTTTTATAGTTGGGACAATTTCTTCAACCCACCCCTTCCATCTTGGAACTAGAAGACCGTACTACGGTAAAGCCTGTTGGAGTCTTGGATGACATTATTGTATCAGTAGCTTCATGGGAATACCCCGTCGACTTCATGGTCATAGAATCAAAGGATCCTTTTAAAGGACATTCTATCATCTTGGGAAGACCATGGTTAGCTATTGTCAATGATTTTATAGGATGTAGGGATGGGGAGATGACCATTTCCAATGGGTTGTCTACCCAAAGACTTATTTTATATCCCCCAACACAACCAATAGCTGAAAATTCCTGGTGGTTAAATTGTTCCTTTGGGGATGAATATTTTGATGACCTTTCCTTCCCTAGTGATTTCTCCTGGGCATTGCAGGAGTAGACTATTGAGAATGTATTGAATCAATTTATTTCCTCCACCACTAGTATAGATTTTCCTCAGTCGTTTGCTAAATTTGATCAAATCTTTGGAGATGAGTTTCAAGAAACTATGGCTCTCTCAATGTTTACAGAAGCACCTTGTGTCTTCACCATCGAAGAGCATACAGGACCTTTCACCATACCTTGTGAAGTTGGCCTTGAAAATTTTCTACACATAAATGTAGGATTAAGTGAATATCAACAAGCTCAACTACTTAAGGTTCTTAAAAAACAAGCAGGAGCGTTTGCATGGGAATACACTGATATGAAGGGTATACACCCTGACACTTGTATTCACCACATTTATATGGATCCAAATATACCACCTATAAGACAACCTCAGAGGAGGATGAATCCTGCTTTGAAGGAGGTAGTAAAAGAAGAATTACAAAAACTCCTTGCCACCGGTTTCATCTATCCTATTTCCAATAGCAAATGGGTGTCTCCTCTAGTATTAGTTCCAAAGAAAGTTATAGGGAAGTGGCGTATTTGTGCTGATTTTAGGGAACTAAACAAAGCCATTGTTAAAGACTACTTTCCTTTTCCCTTTATTGACCAAGCATTAGATACCTTGTCAGGTAAGCAGTATTTTTCCTTTCTTGACGGATATAGTGGATACAGTCATATCCTAATAGCACATGAAGATCAGGATAAGACAACTTTTACATGTCCTTGGGGGACATTTTCTTATCGAGCTTTTCCATTTGGCTTATGTAATGCACCCGCTACTTTTCAGCGAGCAGTCTTAGGCATCTTTTCTGATCTTATACATGACTGTGTTGAGGTATACATGGATGATTTTATAGCCTATGGTAATACTGTTCAAGAAGCTCTTGACAACCTTGAGAAATTTTTGATCCGACGTCAAGAGACAAACTTAGCTCTTAGTCATGAAAAGTGTAAAATGTTACTGAGAGAAGGTATAGTTCCAGGACACCATATTTCTTCTCAAGGGATTAAGGTAGACCCTGCTAAGATCGAAGTAATAATTGGCCTTTCCTCTCCAAAAACCCAGAAGGAGGTTAGAAGCCTTTTGGGTCATGCAGGCTAGTATCGTCATTTTATTGAAAAATTTACAAAGATAGCTGCACCAATTTTTAAATTACTCATAAAATATGTAGAGTTCCAATGGACAGAATCTTGTCAAAATTCTTTTGAGATTTAAAAAGATAAACTATCAGTAGCACCAATACTTAGGGGCCATGACTGGACCCTTCCCTTTCATATATCTACTGATGCTTTCGATACGGCCATAGGAGGAATCCTAGGCCAAAAACAAGGACAATCACCTTATTCCATCTATTTTATTAGCAAAAATATTTCTCCTGCCGAACTAAACTATACCGTTACTGAAAAAAAATTTGGCAGTAGTTTATGCTATTAATATATTCCACCATTATATTACAGGGTACGAAGTTTTTGTGCACACCGATCACTCTGCCATTAGATTCTTAATGAATAAACTGATCACCAATGGTAGAGTTACTTGGTGGCTTCTCCCATTGCAAGAATTTAATATTACCATCATTGATCGACCTGGTAAATAAAACTTAGTAGCATATTTTCCTTCTCATATACCACATGATAGTGATACTAAACCTATTGATGATAATTTTCCTAACGAAAATCTTCCTAATGAAAATCTGTTCACTGTGTCTATTCAAACCCCTTGGTTTACTGATATTGCAAACTATCTAGTGACTAGAAAAGTACCACACCATTTGTCTCCATACGAGAAAATCCGCATAATAGTACAAAGTTCTAACTATTCTTGGGTTGATAATGACCTCTTTCACACTAGCCCAGATCTTATTATTAGAAGATGTGTGTGAGAGGATGAAATGATAGACATCCTGCAAGCATGCCATGATGGACCATGTGGAGGACACTTTTCGGATAAACGGACAGCTTACAAAGTACTGCACTCTGGTTATTACTAGCCAAGCATTTTTAAGGATGCTACCAAGTATGTCAAAGGATGTGATAGTTGTCAAAGAATGGGCAGACCCACAACATCATACCAAATGCCTTTACAACCACAGGTCATGATTAAGCCTTTCGAAAAATGGGCTCTTGATTTTGTAGGACCAATCTTTCCCATGTCTCGTAAAAAGAAATATATCTTGGTTTGTACAGATTATGTTACCAAATGGGTAGAAGTTAAAGCTTTATTTAGGGCTACAGAGAAATATGTAGTAGAATTCATATATGAAGAAATATTTACCCGATTTGGTGTACCTAGATAAATTGTCACAGACCAAGGTGCCCAATTCACTTCCAAATTAATGCAAGATCTCACTACGAAATATGGTATCCGGCATTTTAAGTCCTCACCTCACCATCCTCAAGCTAATGGCTAGGTAGAATCAACCAATAAAGTATTAGAAGCTATTTTAACCAAGACCATTCACTTACATCATAAAGATTGGGTGGATAGACTTCTCGAGGATTTATGGGCCTATAGAATAACATGGAGAAATACTATCGGACATACCCCCTATGAGTTAGTATATGGCAAACAAGTCCTTTTAACTATTGAATTTCGAGTTAAAACATTTCGTATGGCAACACAGTTAGGTATGGATTTGGATGAAGTGCAGAAACAATGAATCCTACAGATTAGTGAATTAGATGAAATTAGACAAGATGCACTCCAAAGAACCATGCTAATACAGAGTCAACAGAAGCAATGGCATGATAAATTTATCAAGCAAAAGCAATTTAATATTGGAGATTGGGCATTACTATTCGATTCACGGTTTAAAAACTTTAAAGGAAAATTAAGTACCCGTTGGTTGGGCCCTTATGAAGTAGTTACAACTTTTGACAATGGATCAATAAAAATTAAACCAATTGATGGCTTAGAAGTTTCCTTTATAGTGAATGGACATGGACTTAGGCTTTATCATCAACCAACATCCAGACAGGATTTCATACAAAATGTTTTATAGCATAGAGAAATGGAATTGATTGAAGAGGAAGTTATTCCTCCTCCTCCCGATCCATGAAATTATTTTGGGTTATCATCACTTGTATATATGTAGATATTTTTTTGTTTCTATGAATAAATGAGAGTCATTTATGATAAAATAAATTACATGCGACTCTTTTGATTTCTATGTTTTTATGAATAAATTGAATTATCTAACAAGTGGTTTTGCAGTTTGATCATGTATACTTTATCTCTATAAGCAGCTTATGAAGTATTATCTGGAAAAGGTAATTACGCTCCTAAGGTATCTTAACTTTTCTTAATTTGCAGTTTGTAGTAACAATTAAAAGATAACTCCTTGCATATCATTTTTAACCGCTCCTTTTATGATTCAGATAGTTTTTGGTGTTTTGATTCAGACATGTATACTTCTGATTTGTTATTTTGACCAGTGCTTGATAAGACCTATTTTCATTATCATTCATCTTGTGCCTATGGATTACTAGTTCATCCTGTACTTGTCTCTCAAATATCTCTTTGTGATAACTCAAGAGTAGGTGGAAACTTTTTTGTGGGGAACATTACTTATCTCTTCTGAAGAGGATGGATTCTAAAGTTAAAGAACAACTTTAAGTTATTCTCTTTTGACATGATTTATGATTGAGGTCACTATGAAAAACTATTTGTAAGTTTATTTCTGTAAAATTGAATTATGTGTTTTTAGCAGGGCTTAGCACGCTCTAGTACCAATCGGCTTCCATATATTTAATATCATTATATACAAGGCAAAATTGTCGGGGTACTGAATAGGCCTGCTGGCAGCAGGTCAATGCTGCATAACAACTTAAAACCAGGAAGCTCGATAAATGCAAGTAAACCCACTGGGGTAATGGACATGCTCGCTGGCAGTGGGACTATACTTGCATGGTACCAACATAAACCTATCAGGGTACTGAACATGCCTGCTGGCATCGGGGCAATATTGGGTAAAGAGGTCTGGTTAATGCACTACTACACACATGATTCATAAAATAATGATCATATACAAAAAATATTTGAAAAATTATTATAATAAAATGTTAAGGCCCATTCTCTTTCCTGTCACTTGAGAATCGATGTAAGTTGGGCTTGGACCTAGCCATATAATTGAATCCATACCCAGGATTTTATTATCCTAGAAATGGGACCCATAGTTACATCTCTCACACACTCTGGGGTAAATGTATTTGATGATGACAAGATATATTTACAATGAGGCATAGATGCCTAGCTTTTCCTATGGCATTCTTTCGATTATATTATTATCTCTTTCTATGGTCTTTCTCTGCATTGTTATTTTTCATAAATATACATCTCTGAATCACTTTTCTTTACTAGTTAATTTGTCTTTTCTTTATAACATAATGACAACATACTTGCAGTTTTCTTTATCTAAAATAAACTGTTCTTCTCCCTTGCACGAGGACATGCCATATCCTTGGTTTAGGGGAGGATTAGGATTGGACTAATGATTCGAAACAAAATATTTGTCTGCTTTTATCTTTTTATGATGAAATTGCTTATCTCTGACAAATGTTAAAGTGTTTTCAGGTTATAACTTGAAGCATTTTTTTACAGAAAAATATGAAGAAATTTGATGAAAGACTTTACGAAGGATCTGACTAATGATTCAGACAATGGTCTGAATGAGATATTGTGGTATTATAGCATGGATGATTAAAATTTGTCAACCAAATTTTTGTTCTTGAATATAGTTTTATTTCTGTATGGATGCTTTGATCTTAAAATTTCTTTTGTTATCATTTTATCATTAGCATCTTTTTATCTAAATACACATGAAAACTATTTTTCGTGAATGTCATTTATGCATTTGCGATATATGTTCAAGCTGTCCAAAGTTTTACTTTGGAGATGGTTGAACTTGTTATAAACTTTATAAATTTATTCATCCAATGCATATGCTTGTTAAAAGATACATATCTTGAATCCTACTATAATTGTATGGTCTCCTAAGAAATCTAAATCTTCTACTATCCCATCATCATTTTTTTCTATTTTGACATAAAATAAATATTCCTTTAATAAGATTAAAGTTTAAATTCTTTCTTTCATTTGCCAAGTAGAAGGTAGTTACTAGTGCAACTTTTCCTTCTTCCTTAATCATTTTTCTTTTTGCTCAGTGGGACCTGGCATTTCTCTGGTTTGGGGGAATGTTGAACCTCATTTTGTTATCATTTTTGGCAATTAAATAACATATTTAAACACATATTTTATTATCTTTAGTATGTTTTATGTCATACAGATTGTTATTTCGACACAAGGTAAGAACAAACTTGATGTTATTTCCACCTTGGTTATTAATATCATTTTAAGGATTTTATTAACTCAAAACTATGTTATTTAAAGCATTTTTAAATGTATTATTTGATATGAATATTTGTTTGTGGATTTTATAGTTCGTTTGGGAAAATTAACATTAAAATGTATTCAGACTTCCTTTCGCACCATACGTTCAGCTCACGATCCAGCTTGGCATACAGCTCACGATCCAGCTTGGTGTTTAGCTCGTCATCTAGTTGTTGCACGAGATTCGCCAATCATTTTCCAAGTGTGCCCTAGATTGACGCACTACACATCCAGCTCACAGTTTAGTGTTCCGTTTAGCTCGCCGATCAGCTCGCTTATCAACCTGCGCACTGTCCATAGTTGGTTCTAAACATTTAAACATGAAATAGTTTGTAAATCTCCTTAGTTGGGCCATCATGCCAACCGTCTCTGTGCTAGACCGATGCATTTAACTCGTCCTCTGGAAGGATCTCCACCTAGTTGCTCATTATCCACGCATTTAAAGGGTTGAACATTTGTTGTTAATTCATGGCCTGCATTCCACAAGACCGACTGTGTCGCCACCCCTGCTCTCCACAACACCACCAGTCTGCACACTTGTGCTGATAAGGGACTTGCGTTCCAAAGATTTGCTGTTGTGTACAAACCTGTGCTCAACACCAATCCACCCTCCACGTCAAAGAAGGAATTCAGCCACGATGAAGGGGATATGCCAACACGAAGGAATAACATCACGCCACACTATAGAAGCCTGTCCACGCAAAAGAAGGAGCAGACTCATCACGTTATGCCACGATCACTCTGAATGAAGAGACATACCATGCGTTGGTTGCAAATCAATTATGTGCTTTAAATATTGCCTAAAATTAGAGAGCAGTCGACCTTTAGGGTCGAATTTCTCATCTCTTATGTAAAATTATATATATCAGTCTCTGAATGAAGAGAAAGTTAGTTAGTCAGAGCCAGAGTTAGTCATAGTTTTTAAGCACTATAATTCTGTTTTTGAATCTAAATAAAGAGTTGTATGCATTGCTATTGAAGATTGCGTTTGAGTAGGAGTTAGCAGACTTCACCCCTGATTGTTGGGAGGGGCCCTCATCAACCAGAGGTTCATTAGCTTAGTTTTGATTCAGTTCTTTCTTTTCTGTTTTAGTTAATCTAGTTTAATTTCCAGTTGTTTTCATTAGATGCTATTTTATTTCCTGTATTGTATTAACTTAGTTTCCTTTCAGTAGTTAAATAAGTATTTTATTCCATGTATTGCATTAGTTTAGTTTTATTTCAGTAATTAAATAAGTAGATGCGCGCATAGTTTTACTTTCAGTTATTTACTTTTAGTCATTTGCTTTCAGTCTTTTGTTCTTAGTCAGTTGTTTCTAGTTAGTCATTTCATTCCAGTATTGCTTTCAGTTTTCAAGTAGAATAGTTTATTTCCATTTGAATTTAGTTTTGGTTAGTTATAAATTGGTTTAAGTAGAATAGTTTTTTTTCTTTTCAATGTAGTCTTGTTTATTTATTTCCTGTTATTAATTTATTTATATAGAATAGTTTGCTTTCACTTAAATTCAGTTTTGTTTATTTATTTTTCTGTCATGAATTTGTTTAAAGTAATTTCCAGTTTATTCATGTTAAATCCTAGTTTATTAATTAGTTTACAATACAATGTTTTCTTATTGTTTAAGAATTAGTTTGAAGTTGATTTGTTGGTTAAATAGGTTTGTTTATTAATTCCATGCATTAGGTTTAGAACTGCATAACTTCAGTTGAAGAATTAGTTCATTTAGGTTATTTTTTACCATTTTTTACTGTACGAACCGCCATTCGGACTGTCTGTCCAGTTTTCCATTCAGTCACACTTTACAGACCTACTGTTCATTCTATCATTTAACCACTTATTATGTTTTTACTATATTTATGCATTTTTCAAATTGTTCCTAGTTTTATTTTGTCAATCTTTGGATTATATTTGTAGTTGGTATTTTTATTTAAGCATTTCAATTAAAGTAAGGTTGTTTTAAGTTATTGATTAAAGTTTTATCATTTTTCTTAAATTGTTTTATTCTTTGAATATTAAATACTAATTTTGTTTTACTGTTGTTTTATGTCATGGTCATCTTCATTTGCATTTAGAGTTTAGGGTTAGATGTACTATTTAAAAAAAGAAGAATTTAAGTTATTTGTAATCATATGAATCCTTGTTGTTTTTATGTGTGTATTGAAAAATAGAAATTTAAATATCTTTATTAAGTTTTCTAGTTGCTTCAGTTTATTATCTTTATTAAGTTTTCTACTTGCTTTTTTAGTTTTCTATTCTTTAAAAGATAAGTTGTCATTTACCCCAGCCTTCTGCTTAAAAAGTAGTTAGTTGGTTATTTGTCAGTTCAGTTGTTATAATTTCTTTATGTATTAGTTAGTGTCTGAAGTTATAAGTATTATTACTTATGTCTATCTTTTCAGTAGCTGTTTAGAATTTGATATTCCAGTCTAGTCCAATTACTTAGATAATTTTAGGAGTTTGACTCGGTTTTTTATCTTTCGATCTTTTGTTTATTAAAATATCTCCATGACACCCTAGGATCCTTTTTACCTTTGCATATATTTTGTATCAACTCTAAGCTTACCAACCCCAGTTGATAATTAAATATTAGGTAAATTAATCTAGTCGATATAACACCCAACAACTTCCTATGTGTAATTCACCAGGATATTGAGGGGTAGGTTTGAAACAAAGGACCCAGATATAAATTTCAGTGATCTAGCACATAAGAGGAAAACATGGAACATAGAGGCTTACATCTCTGAGTTGCAAAGGCTAGTTGTAATGGTTGATGAAGTTTATGAAAATCAATTGGTTATGTTGTTTACATAAGGCTTAGTTGAGCCTTTGAGAGGAATGGTTAAGGCATATATACCAACTTCCTTGCAAGAAAAAATGAGAGGGGAAGGAGATCTACAAGATATTGCTCCCAAAGCAAGATTTCCTCCCAAGGTTGATTTCCCCACCAAATACAAAGATAAAAGGAATACATTAAAGAATGAGACTATTAATCTTAATGGGGGTAACTTTGTGAAAGATATATATGAGTTAATAATGAGGAATCTATGTTTTACATGTTAAGAGTCTTGGTCTATAGGTCACAAATGCACCAAAGGGAGGGCATATTGCATTGAAGTTATTTCATAAAGAAAAGGCGAGGAGGATAGTGGAGAAGTACAAGAGTTTGTAGAAGAGGAGTATGAGTCATCCAAAGAAGAAAAGAAACCACTTCCAGAAAGTGGCAAGATTGCAGTATTGAAGGAGGAGTGCCTCTCTACCATAATGTTATACCTCAGATTGGAACTTCTCCGTCTGAGCTATGATACTTAATGCATCGTCACAAAAAAAATATGGATAGAAGGGACTTAACACTATAATAGATTTTGACCTAGAATACATGTTTCTTAATCTAGCATCAACACATTTTGGTTATGATTTTTGCATATATACGTGACTTTCCTTTTGAAACCCACGTATCATTCACGATTTGCATGCATACAACCATGTATTCATCCCAAGAGTTGCATATGTGTGTTTCCTTAAGGAACCAATGTACCATACATAGGTTTCTCTCTTCCCACCTACATATTCAATTAAAACATGTTAAAAAAAAAAAAAAAAACCAACTAATCACATGGAAGTTCTGGTCAATTTGGAAACCACCTCAACTCCCTTAACTACCCTATACTCATAACTCCTCCTCCCAATGGACAATAAAAAGAGGAGAGGGGCTAGAGGAGAGGTGGACCTTTTGGAGACAAGGTTATTTTGGAAGAATTCTTTTTGAGAAAAGAACCAAGAGGGATGAGATCCAGGTTTTAAGGAATCCAGTTCAAAGAGAGGTATATGTACATGTTCCAAGAGTTTCACTAATAAAGAAAGTTGTTTCCTTCCATATCTATGTTATGCATGTTTCAATTATTTATAAGCAATGATATTGATTGTGCTTATGCTTTAAGTTTCAATATTAGATATGTTCATGTATCATATTTTGTAATAGTGGAAGGTGCTTTGAGAAGGGTGATTTCTTTGTTACAGGTATCAGAGCAGTGGAACTAGGACAAAACTAGGAATCATTTTGGAAAGGACCAAGCTAGGATCAACCTTTAGAACAAGGTATGCATCCTCTCTCTCTTTGAACTTTTCCTTGAATATATGCTTGCCGAACCTCATAGTTTTTTTTATGTATAACCCCTAGTATGTTGGTGGCCTCAACCCTAGCCATAGGATAAATTCCCTTACAATAAAACTAGCGACCATACTACGGAATTTCCTTTGTTTTGGGGTCTCTTTGTTGTATTTTTATTCTAGCTTGTCAATTCTGGTCCTGTGTGTGGCTTGCAGAAGCAATTTCTAGCCAGTCCAATCCAAGTTCTTAGGTTTCCTACTTCTATTTTTCTTCTTTTTGATTTTTTTTTGAAGAACTCGTGGGTGCATAGTACTTACATTCACGTATTTACTCATAATACGTCGTTTTCATACTGTACATTCGTGTACCATAAACGACTTTACTACTACATAGTCGTGTATTTCCTGTGACTTGATGTTTGAAAGATAGGGTTTTGTCCCTTCAAGTTTGCATTGGAATTTTTGAGTTCTTCTAGAATTTTCCTGGAACTTTTAATGGTCTTTCACTAGTATTGGTCTATGTTTTCTTGGTCTATAAGCCTCTTTTAGTTGTTTGGAGTGAATATTTGTAGAAGGATTGTTTAGGTCTCACCGCTTGGTTTGCGCTTCGATTAAGTGTATGTAGAGTGTGAGTGTCTCAACCTCTATTGATGTCTGACTCCACTTGTGTATGGTCGCTTAAATAGTTGGCTTAATTTCATGTTTTCCAAGTTTGAACAACATTGTTGTAAAGGCTTTGCAGTTTTGTCCAAGTTGGTTATTGTGGAACTTTTTGTGGTATTTGAAGTTTGTGTTTATGAGATCAATAGGTATGAGTATTCTCTATACAAATTTTTACATATAATTTCATTTGTGCATATTCTCTCATTTCTCATTTCATTTTTTAAAAGAAAAAATAAAAACAATTGCAAACTAGATGCATTCTAGTCTACCTGCTTTAGGTTAGGGCATCCGCATAGTTTTTTTTTTAATTTTCAAAAAGAGAAAAAGAAAAAGGATTTTTATTTCTAAAGACAAGTAGGTAAATTTCATTAATTTTGGTAAGGAAAAGAAAAATTAAATGGCAATGCCAAATTGAAATGTATTACACCATACATTATTTGCTTTACTATTGAGTCAAAATTACCATCAGTTTCACGACCATTCGCCTTGAGTAAATAACAACCCTTAAAAATAACACTTATAGTTTAAAATTAATTCTAAATTTTTCATTTTAGGGATGACACTCACTAGCTTAGTCTAGGGTTTTGGATTAGGGTTTATCCTTAAACTATCCAAAACCATTGAAACTCATACATAGTGGCCTTTCACATAGGAAATCCAATTTTACAAGGACGTGAACTAGAAATCTCCTCTCATACATTATTGAAGCACAAGGTCATGCGAGATTGGGTCGCAGAGGTACCCCTCCAATACTCAGTTGAACATACACTAGAACTATTGTGCATTTGGGGATTCAATCAGTACCACCCTTGGCCTCGTGTGGTACCGGTACTCTTTGAGTTTTGGGCTTTGTTACCCTACCCATGCACGTCCATTGGACTGAGGACTGTTTTTTCAGACCTTCTTTGTAGGTTTGGTAGCCTTATTATATTGATTACTAGGATTCATTCACAAGTGACGGTGGAAGGATATTTCCACTGTACCTAGGAAAGAAGTGGGAGGAAACCCCGTGCAACAATTTGGAAAATCGGTTGGTGATTCAAACGCTTACCCCAACGAAATTGTATCAGGACATCGGGTAACTTTTATTCGAGTCTTCACTGGTTTTTTCTGGTCCCTCATCATCCCATACTTTCCTTTGGAAGGTATCTTCTTCTGCCTCATTTTTTATACGTAGGAAATTCTCTAGTGGTGTGCTCTATGGTTTGCTTGTGTTCTAGATTGGACTTTAGGTGTGTGTAATTTAAATATTTAGCTGTGGAGTATCAAGCTCTTCGTAGGTCAAGCATGTTACAAAAACTTCCACCACTTACAATAGAGCCCCCATCGCCACCTCGAAGGAGAAGAGTCAACACGAGTGGTTCCTTTGAATCAATTAGTGTAAGTGAAATTCCAGGAGAACTTGAACTTAGATATACTCAACCAGATCTCCCTTTAGTTGAAGTTGAATACTTGCAAGATGAAGAGTTTGTAAGAAATTTTAACCCCCCATCATTGATTTAGGAGACTCATTCCTTGTACAAATTCTACAATTCATTTAACCTCATATTGGTGTCCCTCTCGGATTTGTAATGGAAAATTCGAGAGAAGGATTAGGGGATATGTATACCCCTACCTCATCTATGTTAGTCGGTGGAGTATCTCCTCCACATGTTAGTACACATATATCTAACACACATGTTCCGCCAATAGTGTCATTAAATTTTACTTCTTCAACTCTTGTTTCATTGAGTACTAGAGTCATTAGTCCTCTAGTATAAGTGAATCCTACTACTAGCCCATCTAATGTAGTGGTCAATGGCATACCTAGTGCACCTTTCATATCCTCTCCTTTATTTCAAAACTTTCAGAATAACCCTAGTGGTTCTACCTCTTTTGTTCAAGGGTATCCTTGGTATGGAGGGAATATCCCTCCATCCTCCCCGTTTGTAGGTACCATACCTACTTACCTAAATTTATCTTCAGAAAGTCATAACGCCTTTTAGGGATTCAACTTTCAAACTACAGTCCAAGTTTGGACTGAACCAGTTGGAAGCTTTGCTTTTTCACTATTCAGTGGAATAACCATTGCTCCCATGTTTATGACACTCATTTTGGTTGGAAGTAGCCAAACACAGTATAGTGTACCTCATGTTAATAATCAATTTTCTTGAAACATTCCAAAACATTGGCACTTCACAACTGGTGGCTGGGGGCAACCCTAACATATCATACAAGAACTTCGATGTAGAAACTTCTTCCCACCAAGCTCCTCAATATCAATCTTTGGTTGGGCCTTGACTCTCATTTATTGCAACCTTAAACTTGTCCGACCTCTCAAAATTGATGAATCACCCCGTGCGCCATGACCTGACTTGGCCACCAGTTCCTATTAAATTACCTTCAGACATTCCTAAGTTTGAAGGAAAAACTAAAGAGGATCCTGATGACCATGTCACTACATTTAATTTATGGTGCTCCTCGAATTCGTTGAATGATGATTTGATTCAGCTAAGGATTTTTCAGAGAAATCTAACTAGCGCAGTGACTAAGTGGCACATTGAACTTCCATTTGCCTCTTATGATAGTTTCCTTAACTTAGTGATGATTTTTCTTAACCATTTCCAACTTCCTGTCTGGTATGATGCCGATACAAACCTTTTGTTGAATTTAAATAAAAATAAGGCTATGCACATTTATGATCATATTCAGGAATGGAGAGACGAAAGAGGCTAATTAAAGCCAGTATTCCTCCCGAGTTTTTGTTAGAATGGTTTTTGAAAACTCTATTGTCGTATATTTCAAAAGATGTTTCTACTTTGGGAGTGACAACGAAAGAGGATTCCATTCTAAGGGCCCAAAAACTCGATCTGATTTATGCTTAGTCTAGGATCCTTTATGAAATTATACCTGATTCATCAAGGTCCAATACAGAATTTGGGAAACCTAAGACTAAACCACATGCCAATGGAATTGTGGGTTCAGTTGAATCACCTACTGTGGAATCTCTAGAGAAATAGATACATGATCTATTAGTGAAGTAGTCTACAGTAGAGGCATCTAATGCTACCACTCCCTCCCCTCAGAATGCAAATGTTTATAACACACGGTCCAGTAAAAAAGGCAATCAACAACCTAGTGGGAAGAAAAACAAGGAAAAGGAGGGATAGGGAAATCAAAACAAATCTAAACCCATGAGCAATGATGACGAGGAAAAAAGAGAACAAGAAAGTGAAATTTACTTGAAAGCTTTGTCGGGAAGATCACTTAACTTATCAATGCCCCCTCATGGAGCAGACTCAAAAGTTGTTAAAGCAACAACCTGTCGTCCTTAAGGATCTGTTCCCACAAGGAGAAAATACAACGTCGAGTGATCCTAAGTCCATTGGGGGCACCTAGAGTGCTTCTTTAGCTGATTAGTCATACATTAATATGGTATGATCTCATACCTTACTGCAAACCAGAGCAAACAAATTGAGTTTGAGTCATCCCAAAATGACAAACAAATTGAGTTTGAGTGCTTTTTAAGACAGCTTTCAGAACTAGGTATGGACATTACGAATTTGTCGTAATGCCATTCGGGCTTACTAATGCCTTGGCCGTCTTTATGTGTCTAATGAATAACATAATGCATAAATATTTAGATAAGTTTGTCGTTGTATTCATCGATGACATCTTAATCTATTCTAAAAATGAAGAGGAACATAAGGAATATTTACGGATAGTCTTACAAGAACTGCGAGAGCAACAACTCTTTGCGAAGTTCAGTAAGTGTGATTTCTTCAGGGACGGAATCCAGTACTTAGGTCACGTGGTGACTAAGGAAGGGATTTCAGTTGATCCTGAGAAGATCCAGGCAATCGAAGATTGGCCAGCACCAAAAGACGTAACAGATGTTAGGTCTTTCATGGGAATCACCGGTTATTACCGGAGATTCATAGAAGGCTTTTCAAAAATAGCCAACCCAATCACTTCCTTGCAAAAGAAAGGCAAGAAATTTGATTGGAACTTAAAATGCGAAGAAAGCTTTAATAAACTAAAAACTTTATTAACAACTGCGCCCATTCTAAGAATAACGGATCCTAATAAGGATTTCGTGGTTTGCACCGATGCTTGTAATGACGGTCTAGGCGGAGTGCTGACTCAGGATGGGCATGTCATTGCCTATGAGTCCAGAAAGCTAAAGATCCATGAAAAGAATTATGCTACGTATGATTTAGAGCTGGCTGCTGTTATTCATGCCTTAAAAACGTGGCGACACCACTTAATAGGCATAAAGTTTACTCTAATGACTGATAATAAGGGTCTAAAGTACCTTTTAGATCAGCACAACTTAAATGCAAGACAAGCAAGATGGTTAGCCTTCCTAAGTGAATACGATTTCAAAATTCGTCATATAAAAGGAAAAGAAAATAAAGTAGCTGATGCTTTGAGCAGAAATGCAAAGCTAAATTTTACAACAACAATCAGTACTTATAATTCTGATTTAAATGAACAGCTGACTGAAGCGATAAAATTGGATGAAAATTATCAAAAATTACAAAAGATTATTTATGGCCTAATATGAAATCTGAAGCAGTTGAGTATATAGCTAGATGTTTAGACTGTCAACAAGTGAAGACAAAACATCAACATCCAGCTGGGTTATTGCAACCCTTGCCTATTCCCAACTGGAAGTGGGAAATAATCAGCTTAGATTTCATTACTGGATTACCCAGAAATCAAAATCAGAATGATTCAATTATGGTGGTAGTAGATAAATTAAGTAAAGCAGCACATTTTATTCCTGTTAAAACCACTCACAAGGCTGCAAATATAGCAGACATTTTCTTAAAATAGATTTTTCGACTACATGGTGTACCGAAAGTTATTATTTCAGATAGGGATCCTAAATTCACAGGTACTTTCTGGAAATCCTTGTTTAAAGGCTTAAACACAACACTGAATTTCATCACCTCTTTCCATCCTCAGACGGATGGACAGACTGAAAGAGTTAATCAGGTGTTGGAAGATCTGTTAAGAATGTATGTTAAGGATCAGCCAAGTAAGTGGGAGGATTACTTACATTTAACAGAATTTGCATACAACAATAACTATCAATCATCGGCTAAGTTCAGTCCTTTTGAAATTCTGTATGGGCGTAAATGTAACACTCCTATCTCCTGGAATAATCCAGTAGATAGATTAGTGTTGGGACCCGAATTATTAAAAGAAATGGAACAGATTGTAAAACAAGTGCATGAGAACTTGAAGGTTGCCCAGGATTGGAAAAAGAGCCAAGCAGATTTGAAAAGAACTCCTAAAGAGTTCTAGGTGGGTGAGCATGTGTTCATAAAGGTAAGACCAAAGAAAAGCTCCCTAAGACCAGGGAGTTGTGCAAAATTAGCACCACGTTACTGTGGTCCGTTTGAAATTTTATCTAGAGTTGGTCAAGTGGCATATCAGCTAGCGTTACCACCTAATTTAAAAGTGCACAATGTTTTTCATATTTCTGTTCTGAAAAAGTATGTTCATGATGCTACTCATGTGATTGATTGGAACGTTGTACAGGTAGAACCAGAAGGGGAAGTTCTGGTGGAACCGGATTGTATCCTCGGGAGGAGGGAAATTACTCTGCGGAACCGAACAATTGGACAGCTGAAGGTGCAATGGAAGTACCTTAGTCCTGAAGAAGCTACTTGGGAACTGGAAAGTAAGATGCGGGAAGCATACCCGAATCCGTTCCAGGAGGTTCCTGAGGAAGAAGAATAAGTAACATCGAGGACGATGTTACATTTTAAGGGGGTGTGTATGTCACATACCCCAATTTTGTAAAATTATGTAAATTGTTTTATTATATTTCTGAGACATTATGTTAAATTTAATCCTAAGTAGGGATTGATGACTCAGCAGAGTCAACAGTAATGGAGTGTAATTCAGAATATTTTATTAATAATAAATAAATTATGGAGACAACAGCATGGGAGAGCTATTAAAAGAGGTTACTGGTCAAATTGATGGATGGAACTAGGTGGAAAGGCAAAAGACAAGTGGCAGCATCCTCAAACACTTCCTAAGTTGCAGGTGGCAACTTCCCTATATTTGGGGTCATGATTCCCCAAGAAAGTGGAATCAGAGCAGGTGGCTCATTAAATGACAGTTAACCCAACAAAGACCTAGGCAATCTTTTAAAAGTACTCAATGAAGAGAGCTGGGGCTGCTCAGATTTTATTCCAGAGAGAATTCATTCAGGTGAATGTTATTCAGGAATTTCATTGAGGAAAGAGGGAAAAACAGTAAGGAAGTGTTCTGAGTGGATTGCTGCAGTAACTTGATTTTATTTATAGCTTTTAGCTAGGAGGACTTGCTGATAAGTCCTGTATTCATACTGAGTTTGAGGACTGGTATCTGACATCGCTGCACCTAGTTCCAGCCAGGGAGACCAGAGCAAGCTTGGGGGTCCTGAGAAGTCACTGTCTGAGCGCTCTCCAGGAGTTGGTAGGGAGGAACGGCCTCCCATTGCTGTTGTTGTCCACAGTTAAATAGGTTCTGTCACTTATTTATTTATGTTTACTGAGTATGAATGGATTCAAGTTATGTTTATTTTATATGTCTGAAGAGTTAGTTAATTACAGTAAAGTTAGTATCTCAGAATATCAGTAGTCTAAACTGTTAAATAATTACTGTGTTTTTCCACATCTGGTATCACCAGACCGTACTCCAGCACAGTATCTCGGTATTGTGAAGTAGAATCCTTCTTAACCGAGTTACCTATTTAAAAACTCTCAGTAACTTCAAGTATTTCACAATTTCTTAAGTTGCTTTGCTTACAGCCTTTAAAACTACTTCCTGATACTGTATCTTTACTTCCTGTAAATTCTAGTTACAATAAAGAGAAGATAGACTAAGTAATGCTGTTGTTAAAGCTTATAACTGTTATCTTCTAGTTTGCAAGAACTTAATCTGCTTTTGTGAAAAGAGACAGTACTGACAGTAGGATGTAAAATACCTATTGGTTTGATTTTATAGTTAAAACCTAGTAGTGTTAGTCTGCATGTAGGTTATTAATGCAGTCAGATAATTACTGAATCTTCTGGTTTTTTACAGCTAAAGCTTAAACATATTATAAAATTGTTTTTATATTTTCTTATATGGTTAAGAAATATGCCTATATACATAAGATTGTTATATATAAACTTAAAACAAAGACTTAGTATTAAAGAATATTATGAGATTATACACGGGTCTTATAATTAAATAAATAAACCATACACTGGATAATAACAATAATAATAATCTTAAAACATTAGAAGTAACATTATTGTTGCAGTACTAATAATATATTTATATTACTTGCAGTATAAAAGTAATACTTAAAGTAATATCTTATTATTGCAAATACAAACCTAGATTATTTATACTCAACATTCAATTAAATATAGTTTATAAATAAACTAATTACACTCTGTGCATTATAGAATTATTTATTAATACTGGTAAACACTTATAAAATATAATAAGAATACAACAGGCCTATTTAAATTGATAAGTATGCACCTTGCTTACTACAACCTTCTAATAAACATAAGTCAAGGTATAAAACAGTACAGAAAAAAAACTTAACAATAAATCTCATTTACAGTAAGTTGGAGAATACCTCGACTATCGAAGACTTATATAACGAGTTAAAATACAAAATCTTAATATAACTAAGAATTATGCAAGAAGATAATATTAATAACTGTAACCTTGGTTAAGGGTATACACCCTGTATAATATATCTTATAAATAGTAAATTAAGAACTTAACCCTACTGTAACTCTATAAAGAGTATATCAACAGCTTAAAAACTCAGTTCTTCATTAAAAAGCCAAGCTGTTATCTTAAAAGCAATGATAATAATAAAACCAGTATACTTCCCGAACAACGAGCTTAATCCTTTTATACAATCCATTCTTTTAACTCGCAGAAACTGACAGAGTTTTATTCTTTCATAAACTGAACTTAATCATTATTGAAAATTAGGGTTAAAACCCTGTAAATCCAGTTTTACACAATTAAAATAAATACTATGAATTTAAACAATATTTTTACTGACGGCCGCAATTTAAATCCACAGTTTAAGTTTTTATAACCCTTATTTTCTTATTATTTTTCCTATATAGAGCGTAGATTAAAAATGTATGTATTAAACAAACTCAAAATACAGGAACGCTTGAAATAAGTCATATTATAAAACTCTGGGTGAAAACCCTGAACAAGATTAGAGCACGACAAGAGAAACAGAATGTTGAGCCGTAACTTCTTCTACAGGCAGGCTTCAGCCTTTGCCTTTACTTTTGTTTATATACAATAACTCTTTACAGAAAATCCTAATCACAAATTAAAAGCAAATATTTACAACTTCGGCCATAGCCGTAACGCCTTTACATCATGTAAAGGGTTTCACTTAAATAACTCTTAAAAACAGCAGTCTTAATGCCGAAATGAAGCAGCAAGGGTTCCAGACTTTTTAAGTCGACCCTGGAAAACTTTCCAACTGAAAACCATAAGGGGACCGGCCATGGCATAACCAAGCTTACCGGTTTGCAGCTCGTTTTCCCAGTCTCCTCACCAGTGGCCGCGCCGTGGAGTTGTAAGAACCTGCGTTTGCAAGAAATAAAACCTTTATAAGAATGCTGAAATGGTAAAAAGGAAGATTAAAAATCTACATCAAACTGTATACAGCATTTTGGAACCCTTACCTGTTACGTGGAGATGGCACGACCGCTGGCATCTTTGTAGCACAGCTAACAACGCAGGAGTTAGTACCTGTAAGGAGGTAAAAGGGAGTTTAACTCTTAGTTTTTACACAGAGTTTTAAGGCTGTAAGACCCACAACGAAACCCTGGAGGGAGGCAATCGCATTTGGCAAGGGTACTGCTCGGTAGGGCAAGAAAACATTTGCGGGGATGAAACAAGTCACAACCAGGAAGATACGGGAGGAAGATTCACAAAGAAGGGGCCACGCAGAGTGCTCAACACAGTCGCAGAGCGACCAACATCGAGGGAGACGGCACAAATGGAGTCTAGGGTTAACATGGCAACGCTTATATCTACAGGGTGCTTGGCTGAGATAGTGCCACGACAGTGGTTTAATATATCAACGGAGAGTGGGTTTAGTCCATAGTTGACTAACAAATCTTTGTGGTGGAATGATTTCCAAATCATTTATATAATCATCGTTAACCAAAGTCCTAGCGAAGGATCCACCAACCATCACTGCATACAAATAATATATGTCATGATTCTCCACTCTATTAATTAAATCATTTGGAAATCATACTAAATCCATTATCGACAGCATAAAATTCATAAGCTAGATGGTCGAAAGGCATTTGATTAGGGATAGTAACATTGTTACTATAGTTTATATTCTTTGGAGGGAGTATAATATGTGATAATATATATATAGAGTTTTAAATTGGCGCATGTTAATATAAAAGCCCCTTTCATCATGTTATAAATTGCCCCAAGTTTTAAATATGTAAAAGGGATAATAATATTAAGAACTTATTTGGTTATTGGGTGCACGCTATTATAAACCTTGATTTATAATTTAATATTGCCATTAGCATGGAGATCATCCCTTGTTTGGAGTAGTAACTCCATAATAAAATAAAGGATCCCAAGCTCAAGGTTATAATAAAAATTATATAATGGTTCATTAATTTCTAGTTTCTAAAGGCTAAGTTCTCTTATTGCTAGCTTGGTTTAAAAATCCAATAAGAAGGATAGGATGGTAGAAAAACTAGGAATATTTTCCATTTTTGTTTGCAATATCTTAAATAAGTTATTTTCATAGCTTAACATAGCATATATGGCACAAGTTACTAAGACAAGAAAGTTATTTTATTATATGAGACATTGTCTTTACTTAGTGTTATTCTTTTTATAAGAAAGGACTTTGTGAGGCTGAGCCAAACCTTGTACTAATTCAGATAGATCCATTAGCAGTTATCACTTGACTGGAAATGTTGGTTGCATTTGGGTCCTTAGTAGAGAATTTACAGCTATGTTTCCTTACTCTGTTTTCTCAAGAGTTGCTAAGTTACTTTTGTATATTTTGCAAACTGTAATTAAATAGAGAATTTGACAGATCATAGAAATATAAATTACTGTTGCTAGGAAGAATCCAGTTTGATTATACCTTAACATAAGTTGACAAGATATTGTCTCTTACTTTCTTCCGAGCTTTTACTCTTACGACGAACTTTTTGTAAATACTTTAAAATTACAAATGCAGTGCCACAACCTCTTACCTGTATATCTGTATGAAAGGTAGAAACCGTTGCGTTAGCTATAAAGCTAAGTAAGCCCAGTTATGCACAACAGATCACCTTATGGCCACAAAAAGAATAAAAGTCAGTAAGCTGCAGATATGTTCAATAACTAAACATATGAACCGATAAAGTCATTTAGCAAGCTGTTAACACATGACTAATTAATATTAGTTAAGCTGTTTAACTATAATGTTTTTGTAGATTTAAAAATTTTAAATTTTTCGGAAATTTTGGGGTTATGACAGTTGACCACTTTCAATGGAAGGTATTTTTGTTCGCATGGTATCCTGCCTCCTTTTGACATAGAATTGGAAAGGAAAATGGTTTCATTAGAAGTTGAGGTAGTAGATGCCCCATTGGATTATAATTTGTTTTTAGGAAGAAATTGGACCTACTCCACGTGCGCAATTCTGTTGTCAATTTTCTAGGTTCTTATGTCCCCTCATGAAGGGAAGATAGTGATTATTGATAAACTATCCTATACCCGAAAAATCCATACAGACACATCATAGTCTAATGTTCTAATGATTGATCAGATGCGCCCAACAAATGTAATTTTAGGAGTTGGGATTTACACTTCACTTATGGGCATTTTCGATTTACCCTCTCCTATAAACTAACTTGGAACGACTAGTGTAGGGAAGACGATTGGTATATCTAGAGAAATTTATTCAGTTTTGGATAGGAATGACTTGTGGATCCTCCCCTCACAATTTGAATATGATGTGCTTCTATTTGCAGCAGAAGTGGCTTACCAACCTATATATGACGCTGTCATCGATTACATATCGACACTATAGGTTTCATAGGAGCCAACTGAAGCCTACTTGCTCACATGGGTAGTGAACTCAACATACTTGTAAAATTTCTTAGATATGTTTTTACCATCAGATGAAGCCATTCTAAAGGCTATGATAGGACTTGGAAAAGTTTGCGATGATTTGCATCACAAGTCTTATTTCCTGCCAAAACTAAGCAAAATAGAGAATTCTGAGTTCCATGTGAGACTGAGTGAAGGTGTTGATTAAACCATAAACCCACTACTAAGTAAGTAGTGTTCGCAAAGGAGAATATGGTAAATATTTCCAAAACAATACCAATCAACATCTCCACCAAACCCAACATTGTGGAAAATGTTTACACTGGACCAAACTCTTCTCCTGAAGAAATTGTCACTTATACAACCCTTTTTAAGGATTTATGCGATGTGTTTTCCTAGTCTTATTAGGATCTGACAGACATAGAACCACATATTGTTGAACACGATATAAGGAAATACCCCAACGTTAAACTTGTTCGACAAAATCTACGTCATGTAAACCCCCCCAAAGTTGCAACTGTAAAAGCTAAAGTAGAAAAAATGTTGAAAGCTAGTTTCATATACCCTATTTCTTTAATGGAGTGGGTATCCAATCGAGTTCTAGTAGACAAGAAATAAATAACTATATGTGTCTGTACAAATTTCAGAGATATAAACAAGTCATGTCCTAAATGCAACTATCCTACACCATTTATTAATCAAATAATTGATGCATGTGCAGGTAGTGAAGTCTTTTCTTTTATGGATAGTTTATTGGGATATAATCAAATCCAAATCAAACCCAGGGAACATTATAATACATATTTCATTTGTCCTTGGGGTACTTTCTCCTACAAGAAAATGCCTTTTGGATTGAAAAATGTTGGAGCCACTTTTCAACGGGCAATGAATTTCACTTTCCATGGCATTAAGCATATACTCTAACCCTAATTAAATGATATTTCGATGCAGTATCGAAAGAGAAAATATCACTCGGATCATGTACATTTGGTATTTGAAAGGTGTCGACACTACAAGATTCATTTAAATCCCTATAAATGCATGTTCTGTGTCGAATCAGAACATTTTCTAGGTTTCATCATGTCCAACAAGGGCATCAGGGTTGATCCATTAAAAGTTGAGGCAATTATTAATCTGCCTCCTCCTCGAACCATCAGACAACTTCAAAGTATGCAAGGAAAATCTATCTTTCTTAGACTATTTATAGTCAATTATGCCAAGATAACTAGGTTTCATGCGCTTGCTTAAGCAAGAAACCCCATTTATGTGAGATGAAGCTGCACAATAGTCATTCGAGGCACTAAAGAAAAAATTATAGTCAACTCCTCTGTTGTGACCACCAGAATACACAAAATACTTTAAATTGTATCTAGCTGCATCAGATTTTACAGTTGGTGTAGTGTTGGTTTAGGAAGACGATCAACTCCAAGAGCATGTCATCTATTATCTCAACTAAGATTTGGCAGGGCCTAAACCTCGGTACTCACACGTCGAGAAGTTATCTCTAGCGGTAGTATATGTCATTCAAAGGTTTCATGATTATATCTTACTTCAGACAACCACTATGGTTGTGAATGTGAATCCTTTCCAGTATGTTTTATCTCAACAAATAATTAGGGGAAAATTCAATAAGTGAATTGCCATACTCCAAGAGTTTGACCTGGATTTTCAATTGGGAAAGTCCAAAAATTCCTTAGTATTCATGGAGCTTATATGTGAGTTCCCTAGTAACGAAAATGATGTGATGGAAGATGAGTCACTCCCTGATGAACACATATTCTTAATCTCAACATATGATCCTTGGTATGGAGATATTATTATATATGTTCTAAATTTGAAGTGTTTGAAAACTTTCTCATGAGAATAATGAAAGAAGTTACGAATGAACGCTAAAAACTACCTCATTATTGGTGATATGTTGTATAGAAGAGGGGTAGACTTAATTATATGTCTATGTATTACTCATGATGAGCTCAAGTTAGTCATAAATGATTCCCATAGTGGATCATGTGGGGGTCATTTATCTGGGTTAGCACGACACATAAAATCTTGTGTGCAGACTATTTTGGCCCACCGTATTTAAATATTGTGTGGAAGCTATTAAGTGATGTCATCCTTGTCAGCTTTATACCAAAAATATGTGGTTGCATCCTACTCCACTTTCCCCCATTATCGCAGAAGGAACCTTCACTAAGTGGGGGGTATATTTCATGACATGCAACCTTGTTTCATCTGGAGTGGACAAGTACATCATTGTCATTGTAGACTACTTCACTAAGTGGGAAGAGGCAATGCCTACCTTCGAATCCGATGGTGATACTATGGCTTATTTCATATCCAAACAAATTATTTCCATATTCGGTATCCCAAAACATATTTTCACGGACCATGGCAGTCACTTCCAGGAAAAAATGATGATTGAATTAACTACTCTACTTAGTTTCAAACAAGATCACTCATCTTCATTTTACCCGCAGGAGAATGTATAAGTAGAAGCCATGAACAAAAATTTGAAAACCATTCTAAATCAGACCATTAATGTTAGTAGGTCAAATTGGCACATCATGATTTATCCAACGCTTTGGGAATATCAAACCACCGTTAATACAACCATAGGTTTTTCACCTTTCTAACTCGTTCATGAGGTTGAGGAGGTCAGATAAATAGAATGTGAGATACCATAATTGAAACTTGCAATACAATTGCTACCCGATAATTCTACACTAGAAGAGTTTTTGATGCATTTGGAACATCTATTTGAAAAATGCAGAGATGCACTTACAACAAACGAGGCACACAAGCAATGAGTGAAAATCTAGTATGACAAATTTGTTAAACCTAGGATATTATCTGATGAAGACCTTTTTTTGGTTTATGACAAGGACAAGGAACCCTTAGGGGTAGGTAAATTCAAGTCAATGTGGTTAGTACCATATATCATGTTTAAATTCTTGTAGAAGGGAGCATATGAATTGATATATTATGATGGGAATAAGTTGTCAGATCCCCAAAACAGACTCTACCTGAAAAAGTATAATTATTAAGCTACATGCTTTTTCTTGTATATATTTGTATCTTTATACAAATTTATGTTTTAGTGTTTCTTATGTAAATTTGGTTATGTTTCAGATGCCCACATAGAGTTTCATAGGATTCTATGATGGTGCAAGCTGTCACACTTGCAAACTGGCCTCAGCCGCTTGGGTCATCTATGCACCCACAGGTCAACTAGTTACCTTTGGAGGCTCTAAGAGATGTTGCTTTACATGGTATTTTGTGTCTTGAGGTTAGACTTGACTCCCAGTTAGTTGTTTCTCATCTTAATGGTGATTATTAAGTGAGACATCCTAGTTTTCTTCGTCAATTCTTAAGAATTATATTTCTTGAGATACATTTTGATGGCATTATATATGAAAAAAATTCCAAGACATCAAAATAGAGTAACTCACTCACATGAAAATTATATCCTCGATTGGAATTTGTCACACACATTGTAAAAATTAAATACTCAGATGTACAGATAGAAACAAATGTAAATAAGTCCATGTGTGTGTGTGTGTGTGTGTGTGTATAAATAGGCCCATAATATTGAGTTCTGGTCCATATATCCACTCATTAATACATCACAAAATACAAAAATTGGGATAACAATCCCTCAAGATGCTAAAAACACTAAGGAGACTCTGGAGCCTCAGTTTCCTCTGCTATTGCCTCTCGGTAACATAGGACTATCCTAGACATTTTCTAGAGAAATCGTAACCATGCAAGGGGTACTCCTACAACATGCTCCTGCATCTCTATGGGTGTCCTATCCATCCTAAGGGTAGGAATTTCATGTGTAATACAAGCCATTTTTCCCTCAATTGTTCTTAGCATAAAATCAATGCTATCTCCCTCTATTGGTCTTACATAAGTCCTTGGATTCCCATCTAGCTGAACCAGTCCGATGTCTGCATCATACAATTTTTTACTTAGACTTGTAAAAATACATATGTATAGACACTTATTCACAATTTTTTCATAAAAATAAAATATATGAAAAGAAAAAGACTTACCCATATCTCCCCATGCCTCCCCAAGAGGAAGCATGAGCTTTGGATCACCTCAAAAGTATAAACCGACATATGGAAATTGCTCAAAAGTTGGTACCTTCCAAATCTACCATGAGACGAAGTCATCATCATATCCACCTCGGATATCTCCACCACCTTGACTCACTAGGAATTCTCCCCATCTAGCAAGCCTAGGCCATGAGGATGTGGATGAGTAAGAATTACCTTGGGGCTCAGAGCTGAAACATGCTCGAAGAAGAAGTATGCTAGGATAACCAAAGTTATTCATCTTCCTAAGTTTACAATCATTGAGTTGTTTCTTCATATTGATAGCAAGACTTGAACACCAATCAAATACCACGTTCCTCAAACATTCCACACCAAGGTGCATGTGGTTATGAGTGGCCAAGTGAAAATATGACACACCTGCAACTAGTGTAATAATACTCACAATGACCTTGAGTGGAAATCTTGCAATTTGACTAATAGAAACTTGGGTGCCTATATTTTGCGATCCATGCATGCAGTCTTTGTTCACATAGTATTGAACACCCAGTGGGTCACCACCACGAGCGAAACCACTTAATTTCATAGCCACCCCTTGATGTGACAAACCCATGATGAAGTATATATCTTCGACAGTAATATCCAATGTCCCACCATAAAGGTCAAATACACCATGATCATGATCCCAATACCTCACCAACATTTCCAATAACCTAGGTTGGGAACGCATGTTGACAGTATAGAAGAAATTGAGAAAACCACATCATCAAAGGGAATTTAGGGTGAAAGGATCATGCATGGATTCACCATCGACATACTCATGCTGTCGTTCACGCCATTCAAGCACCATTTTCTACAACAAAATATCATTTTTGGGTCATTAACCATGTTGTATACACAACTTGTAGAATACACGAGTGTAATGTATAACATAATGTGTACCATATGGGGGTACCTAACTGTCCACCCATGTATTTGAGTCGAAAACGTGAGTTCACAAGAGGATACCCATGTATCCCTCATTGTGCATTTTCTAAGTTTCAAACACATCAAAAACCACAAGAAAAACTTGAAATAAAAGACATGAAAAGAAGGAGAGGAGAGAGAAGACTTACCTACAACTTGCAGAATCAGATATGGTTTACTGGATTGATCATACGAAGTGTTTAAAGGTCTAAGAATTTTTTGCACTATTCCAAGGTAAAAACAAAATGGCATAGTTTTTTTAACCAAAATCACTATTTATGGTAAAAAATTCTGATTTTTTACCCACTTTGTATAGTTTTTGGCTGATTTTAAATCCTATAACAAATGTTGTTTTGATTTTTTCCTATATTTTTTCAGGTTATGGATAAAATTTGAACATATTAGGTAGGATATTGTCACATTGCATTTTGCATCTATACCTTATCCCGCTTTGAACGGTAGGATTCATTTTTATCCATGGACTGTGATGTGCATCCTCCTAACATCTTTCAATAGTCGTTGTTCTTCCATGGATTAGAGCCTACCTAACATGGGTTATCCTAGTTAAAATATTTCTTTTCATTATGGTACCCATGATGCACGTTGTTAGGACTCGGAAGGCTGATTAGTTTCCATTACATGCTAAAATATAAGCCTCATACTCTTTCTTTTTGCTGACTACCCCTTGATATAGGCTCCCGTCATATGGAGTTACCTTTAAGCTTTGGTATGAATCCTTAAACATGACTAGATTGTTGAGTTTAATTGTTCTTTCAAACTCATTAAATGAATTGAAATATCATCCACATCAATATAAGTTTAACCATTTTCTGAACCATGTGGATTACTTACGAAAAATGAACACTCTAGTTCATTATGGCTAGAAGAGTATTCACAGGGAAAAATTTCTCGCTTTTTTGGGCCTTAGGGACTAAATTTACAAAAAAAGAACTCGTTTGAGCTTACTTTTTCTTTTTCTTGCTTTATTTTAAACCATGAAAAATATTTTGAGTGTTCTTTGTGCCATTGTCATTCTCGCTAAAACCTTAGTACAAAGCATCGAGTTTACTGCTGGTTACCCCATACTCGTAAATGAATGGAACAACCTGAGTGATATTGCCTTCTTTTACACTTGTTAAACTAAGGCTATGTGCTTTCTCTTGAAGGAGCATCAGTATGGTGATAGTTTACCCCTTTTTCGGACCTTGTTGACTAACTACGAAAAAATAATACTTAGTTCTCTGGAGCTAAGAGAGTTCTCCTCTGGATTGTTTTATACTTTTTTCCAGAATTAGGAGACTAAATTTGCGAAAAAAGTCCCCCAAGAGTCTTCTTTGGAATTTTCAGATTCTCAAATTGTGAAAACACCGTCAACCATCCGCTAATTTGAGCTCATAAAATCCACGAATCAGTGATTTACCAAGCACTATTCTATCCCTTCTTCAAGATTGCTCAAAATGAAGAAGGTCTCGAGTTTTCTTTATTGGACTCGTTAAAAATTAACAAGAAATAAAGGAAGGAAATACTCTCTTTACATTGTAAGTTGTTTGGAAGTAAGATCACTATCATCCTTGAACAAAGAATTAGTTTTGGGTCTCCTGATAGTCAAGCCTCAGTTTTACACTTTTTAGTTTCAACCTATACTCTGAGTTACTTCTCCTCCATTGATCATCTATTCCAAGTATATGGGGAATATGTTAATGTATCCTACATTGCATATGTGTCCAGTTGTTCATGTTGAGTCTAAATCCTCCTTGGTTCACTCTTGTGCCGTGCTCACTGTTCAAGTATCCTTAACCTCCATATTTTTACCTTGATCCCTTTCATGACCATGTCTGATATTTATCTATGATGTCTTACCTCATCCAGTCTACCAGTTTACTCATGTGACATGTTGAAGGATTCATGAATGACTTCCTTCTCACAAACGGTTTCCTATCAACACTAGCTAATGATGAAGACCTAGAGTTTTTCGGGATACTACCTTGGGACCCATTTACCATCTTGATGGCCTCCCTTGCATTGATTATTAGTACACCTCTTTAACTGCTACTTCAGCGGTATCCTCCATGTTCGACTTCAACTAATTTATTCACATGGTTAGGATTCGTACTCTGTTGAATTTGGACGAAGACCTTAGGGCTTTCAGCTTATAAAACTTAAGTTGCGCAAGATCATGCCATACTCTGTAACACAATTCCATCTATTGAACATATTTTATTATACTCATGTGACTGTGATCCACCTTGTAAATCATGTGTGTTCTTGTAGCCTATATCATATGATGTATCCATATCTTGTAAAGTATCTAGTGTTCCATATTATTGAACATGGCATCCTCAGTGATGATATTGGAAATTTCCCTCTATTTTTCTTTTTAAGGTACTTATTTGCATCTTGGATTCTGAGTCCTATGAGCTTATGCTTATAATTTATTTCAACCATCCTTACCCTCTGACCTCATACATTAGGGGCATCCGTTATACCTCATATTGGCACTTCTTTGTCTGAGTGATGATACTCAATGCATCGTCACCAAAAAGGACAAGAAGGATACAAGGGCCTTAACACTATAATATATTTTGACCTAAAATACATGTTGCTTACTCCAGCATCAACATATTTTGGTTATATGCGTTTTGCATACACGATTTTCCTTAAGGAAATCCGCGTACCATACGTAGGTTTCTCTCTTCCCACTCGTGTATTCCATTAAAACTCGTTAAAAAAAAAAAAAACCAACTAATCACAAGGAATTTGTGGTTGATTTGGAAACCACCCCAACTCTCTTAACCAACCTAACCTCGTAACTCCTCCTCCCAATGGACAATAAAAAGAGGAGAGGGGCTAGAGTTGAGGTGGACATTTTGGAGAAGGGAAGCAAGAGGGATCAGATCTAGGTTTCAAGGAAGCCATATCAGATAGAGGTATATGTACTTGTTCCAAGAACTTCATTAATAAAGAATTGTTTTTCCTTCCATATCTATGATATGCATGTTTCAATTATTTATGAGCAATGATATTGATTGTGCTTATGCTTGAAGTTTATTCTTTATATGTGTTCATGTCTCAGATTTTGTAATAGTTGAAGGTACTTTGAGAAGGGTGATTTTTTGTTGCAGGTATTGGAGCAGTGGAGCTATGAAGCATTTTGGAAAGGACCAAGCTAAGATCAACCTTCAGAACAAGCTATGCATCCTCTCTCTCTTTGAACTTTTTCTTTAATATATGCTTGTAGAACTTCGTAGGTATGTCTGTATAACCCCTAGTACATTGGTGGCCTCAACCCCAACCATAGGATAAATTCCCTAACAACACATACTCTTAGGATCAAAGGAGTAGTGCATGGTAAAATGGTTACTATTTTGATTGATGGGGGTGACACACATAACTTCATTTATTCAGCCTTGGTGGAAAGAAGGAAGTTTCAAACATAACCATTTTATGGCTTCATTGTTTTTATTGTAGATAATCATTCCATGGATTGTACTTATTGGAATCCCAAACTACAAGTCACCATTGGGGATTACACTCTTACTAATAACTTCTATGTTTGTGATGTGGATGATACCAACATGGTGTTGGGGGTCCAATGATTATTCTCCATTCGGGAGCATTCTATATACTACAAGGTTCCTAAAATGAAGTTCAAAGATCCAAGTGGGAAGTGATTCGTCTTGAAGGGAATGCACACCTATCCAAATCAAGTGGTGTCTTCGTGATAGTATGAGATCTATCATGAGGAATGGAGACATTGAGTGGTATGTTGAGTGTATTATTACTTCACAAGGAATAACCACTGATATTTCTCACCATATTGAGAACATCCATAGGCTCTTGCGCAAGCATGAGAAGGTGTTTGGAGATATTTCACATGGGAGACCACATGATAGGGGAGTTGCACATATAATTGAGTTGGAGGTGGGAAACCAACCCATCAAGATTCATCCTTACAAGCACCCAAAGAGGTTCAGGGATGAGATAGATAAATCCATCAAAGAGCTACTTGACTTGGGATACATTATATTAATATCAATGTCATTTGCATCTCCAGTGGTCCTAGTGAATAAGAATAATGGAACCTTGTGCATGTGCATTGATCATAGATATATCAACAAGAAGACCATAAAAAATAGATATCCTATCCTAAGGATTAAAGAGTTCATGGATGGAATCCATGGGGGGAATTTATTCTCCAAGATAGATCTACATTCTAATCACCATCAAATCAAAATGCATGTGACGGATTTACACAAGCCAACTTTCTGGTGTCATTATGGACACTTTGAGTTCTTAGTCATGCCTTCTGGGATGACTAATGCACCGTCCACATTCAAATTTTGCATGGTCGGGGTGTTTGGTAAGAAATTACATAAGTTTGTTCTTTTTTTTCTTTGATGATATCTTGATTTATATCAAGTCATGGGATGATCATATGCACCACCTGGATACTGTGCTAACCATTTTGGTTGATCAATATTTTTGTGCAGAGTTGTCCAAATGTGAGTTTGGGATGACAGAGATTCTATATCTTGGTAATGTGATTTGAAAAGAGGGGGTCAAAGTACATACGGAGAAGATCAAGGCCATCCTTTATTGGCCTAGTCTAAGGAACCTTACAGAGTTGAGGGGTTTCATTGGTATTTGCACTTATTACAGGAATTTTGTCAAAGGCTTCTCCAAGTTCATTGCCACATTGACATATCTCACTAATAAGGGTGCATTTTTCTGGTCCAAGGAAGTTGAACAAGAATTGAAGCGAATGAAGGAAATCATGAGTAGCTTCCCGGTTCTATCCCTTCCCTATTTCACTCAACCATTTATATTACAGTGTGTTGCTTCAGGAGATGGAATTGGAGTGATCTTGATGAAAAATAGGCATCCCATTGCTTATGAGAGCGGAACATTGTAGCCACATGAAAGGCATTATTCCATATATGACAAGGGTATGTTATCCATAATGCATGCTTTGGCTATGTTTAGACAATATTTGGTTGGTGGCAAATTCATTGTGAGGACCAATCACAATAGCTTGAGGAACTTTTTGAAACAAAGAGAGCTCAATGATAGGAAACAAAAATGGGTAAGAAAATCCAATCCTATGATTTTGACATTAAATATAAGAAGGGAATTTTGAATTTTGAGTTTGATGCACTTTCTAGGAAGCCTACTCTCTCTTTGATGCATGTTCCTAATGATAGGAAATCCCAACTAGCTATTGAATACTCCAAGAACAAGTTAGCATGTGAAGTGTTGGATGGGTTGGTACATGATGATGCATACAAGGTCCTTAATGAGGTCATCTATTACAAGTATAGAATCTTCTTGGTTCCTAATTCAATCTTGAAGAAAATGATTCTAGAAGCTTCCCATGATTCCCCATTAGCAGGCCATCCTGGTTTCTTGAAGACATTTAGGAAGGTGAGAGAGAGGTTATCATGGAACAAAATCAAGAAGGATGTGTTGGGGTATGTTATAGGATGCATGGAATGCCAAAAAAAATGTGTAGCACACACATCCTGCTGGTTTATTGCAGCCTCTTCCCATTCTAGAGCAAAAATGGGAAAGTATATCCATGGAATTCATCGTCGGTTTTCCCAAAGTGCAAGGTAAGGATTGCATATATGTTTTGGTTGATATATTGAATAAATATGCACATTTGTTTTATTGTACCATCCATGTATACAAAATACAAATGGATGTCACGTCCCCTCCCCTCTACTCGCTGATGGAGAGGATGCGACTCAACTGGTATGTCTATCAAACCGGGGAACTAGCCCCATGGACATAAAAGATAATGCATTAAAATAAAACATACATATGCAGATGCATAATAAATGAAAATACAACGGAGTCAAATCATTCGTTCAAGAATTCAACGTGTTCATAATAATTCATTAAATAATACATTGCGGGATAAATACAGAAAATACAAGAGAGCACTTATCTTGTAAATGAGTTGTCCCAAAACTAGCTATGCCACTGCAACATTCCACCCAGCCATATTCCAGTGTTCGCATCAATCTCTCAGCACCACTTCCACCCCCGAGTTTGGCATGATTTACACAAGGAACTAGGTAACAACAACAGGCTCACACATAACCAAATACATACCAAGGTTCAACCAAGCCAATATACAATTGGGTTTATCAGGATGATAAGGTAGTGGAAAGGAAGAATTGCTAAGCTAGTGAGCTCAACCACATATCTATGGACACCTACACAAGATCTATCTATCTTGGCTTCCACAATACCTACACACCTAACACAAGGAAGTATTCCCTTCACTACGACACATTCCCTAAGGCCATACCTTCCCTTCCAGTGCTCTTTAGGGTGTGCATAGAAGATTAGCCAACCCCTCTTGATCTTTCTTTGAGGTTCCTCTCTTCACTAGGTTTATCAATCCAATTCTGGGCCTCTTCCACTCCTAACCAGTTCATACCAAAACAAGGGTGCACACAACAATAAAATACAAATGTTGTGGTTGTAGAAAAATGCCCTGGGAATCAAAAACGAAATTTCAAATGGGGAAATCATCCCTAGGTGAGAAAATATGATTTCAGAAATGCTTATGGCTTCACAGGGGGAAAACAACCTCTTCAAACCCAAAAATCATGAAATATCTTCTCCCATTCACTGGGAAACACAAAAATGGATTTCTGGGTATGGAAAAATGAAGGTAATTACAGAAAAATGGGATGAGAATGCCCCAACTATCTCCAGCTACATGAGGAAGAGAAACACATGGGTGGATAATGGAATGGGCAACAATTTCTTTGAGTTTTGTTGCCCCATAAGTCAAAATTTGATTTCCCAAAAAACTGATGGCTTCCCCAATATGAATTTTTGACTACCATACTCCTCCCTTCCCAAGACATTAACTACCTCAACCAATTTCTGGAAGAAATAAATGATTGGGTGAATAAGCAAGAAAGGTAGTTGACAAATTTATGGGTTCTCCCATTGGCATTTCTCTTTGCCCTATTGTCTCAAGGGTTTGAATATTTTCCCTCCCTATTCCTTGTGAAATCATGCCCCCGTCTCTTTTGTTGCATTGACATAGCTAGTTGTGGTTATTTGTATTAATTGCATATTTACATGATGTCTCAATTTACAATGTGCCTGGCTAGCACAAGAACCATAGGTATCAATTTTAATTGTCGATACATAAAATGCTAAATCCATGGTGGGGCCTTGGTCTTGAGCTCCTCACCATGATTTAATAACAATATTTACATCATATATAATTTTAATGCAATATGGGTCAAAATCAGGATATTACAGTGGATCCCCTCTTCTTTCAATAAGTTTTCAAGATTGCAGCTTTATAGGAAATATTCCTTGAAGGAAAAATGGGTTGAGAAGTTGAAACTAAGGTTTTATGGACCCTACAGGGAAATATGAAAAATGGGTGAAGTTGCTTATGAGTTGGAGTTATCAGAAGGAAGCAAGATACACAATATGTTTCATGTGTCTTGTCTTAAGAAGGAAATTGGGAAGCAAGTTGTGGCATAAAAGGAAATCCCTCCCCTTGATGATGAGGGGAATTTGGAACTGATACCATAGAATATATTGCATGACAGAGAAAGGAAGCTTTGGTGCAATGGAAGGGATTCCCAAGTGAGGATACAAAGTGGGATGGAGAAGGTATCTTACAACATCCTGGTTTGATAATGCTTGAGGACAAGCATTATTGGGAGGGGAGGAATGCCATGTCCCATTCCTAGAAGCACATGGACCTACCCCAGTTACCCATTATGTTCCCATGGGCTCAAGTGGAAGTTATTTCAATCTGGGAATTAATTATAATTTTAATAAAAATTGATAAAAATTCACAAAGGAAAGTTTGTCCAAAAGTTGTTTGGGATCATATTTGAGTGTGAATGGTCCAAAAATGTGTTATTAATAATAGATCAATGGTGAAATGGTTAACGGGGCTCCAAAGTGGAGTTTGGTCCATTTCCATAAAACAAGGAAATTCAATGAATTAAGGAAAGTGATTGGAACTCAATATGAGGCAAGGGATCTAACCTACCTTGAGGTAGTTGAAAATTTTAATGTCAAATATTGGGTCAAATATGGTAGTGGCACACTTGAGGATCTGTAGGTGTCCAAGGGGGACACACTTGTGGAGTTCATTGATGATTTTACCAAATTAAAGGTTTCTTTGTTTAGATCTCTTCCAAGGAGTTTGTTGGAGGTTGGTGATCTTGGGGGAACATGGTATTTTCACATGGTTTTGAAGTTATATGAAGCTATATAATAGTATCTATAATTGTTCCTCAAGGTTATCTGATATTTTTTTTAATAGTATATTAAGCTTGCTTGAGCAAATTTCAATGCTTGGGTGATGTGCCCCTTGCAAGTAGTAGGGAGATGTGCCCCTTTGTTCATTTGATTGAGGAGTGAAGAGTCCAGCTTCATTTACTGAGTTACTTTAGTTATTTACAGTAGTATTTATCATATATATGTGGTGTTGGAAAAATATATCCCACAATTTTTCTATTAGTGCTTCTTTTGAGTGTTTTAGGTGGTATTGTGAAGCATTTGGTGTTGTGGAAAAGCCATTGGGACACTTGGGATGTATCAAGCCATTACTGATGTAACTAGAATCTCTATAGTACTGTTATAATAAATATTTAGTTATGTTTATGCAATTTTTTGTCTCATGTTTAGGATTTTGTGTACCCATGCTCAATGTGCCTTCAATTTTGACTACTTTTGGTAAAAATGTTGTATCTTGACCTTTGTGTGTCCAAATTGAATTCTGTAAGTTGATTCAATTAGATAGGAAAAAATTAGACCCCACATTACTCTCATATCCATAATTTTGGATCCTTTAACCATGTATGAGTCGAGTTGGAAACAAGGCAACTTCGTAGTCCCGAATTGGGAAATCTCACTTCCGGAGATCCAATCGAACAAATAGACCTATGTAGTTTTTTTAGACATTTTTACTTCAGAATATTTCACAATAGATACCAGATAAATTTTCCAGAACCCTTCCCTAAGTTCTAGAGCCTCCCACTTTCACAAAAGCCAATTCTTAGTCTCTCTCTCTTTGAGCTAGTTGGAAGGATCTAGTTTGCATATGTCGGTGTACCTAGGAACCCTTGGAGTATACTTCAGATGTATATGATTTTGAAACATAAACGGTCCTATTACTTTGTGCAAAGGATTCTTGAACTAGTATAACCCTTGTTTGTCATTATTACATTAATGTCTTCCTCGTTCCATTGAGTTAGTGTGCTTATTCCTTTTGTTGTTGTTGGATTTGGTACACTACAAGGGTTTTCATATTCCAATACATATTTAATATCTTCATTAGCTTGGTGGCCCAAGTGCAGGATGTTTTTGCATCCTCAACTGGCTGGCCAACCTCACCCTGAATCATATTCAAATCAGTTCCAACTTTCTTCCGCTCTACCCATACTTCGATACTATTTATCAATACCTAAGCAGGGGATGAGATTACCTTGCTATAGAATAACTTGAATGCCTTTTTCTCTTGCATCACTCGTGACATGTGGGTATTTCCTTGGACACTTCTCGCATATCGACTTCTCTAGCTCTTCACTATTGAAATTTGTTGCAGGTGGATCACATCCTAGATCCACCACTTAATCTGAAATATATTATTCCATACTCCACAAATAAGGACTACCTAAGGGGGGATATTCTTTATCCTGAATCACCAATGAAGAGGGCACTGAGAACCTCCCAAAGCTATTGTTGTTTCTCGAATTGAGCATAAAGTACTTGCTCCCATAGATCATACATGACATGAAACAAAGTGTTATGAGCAATTTCCCCCTTAGACATTTCACAATCGTCCTATGCGTTTCCACCATTGAGGAGTAAAAATTCCATAATGAACGCAGAGAATAGGAACTTGTTCATGATGGCATCCTATATTACCTACTTTCTCAACCTATTCCATGAACACCATACCTTCTGCTAGCTTGCATTTTCATAATTTCTATGTATGGTATACAAGGGTTTCTCCCCATGCTATATATCCCTATAAACTCCATTTTCCCCAAGCCTATGCATTAATTGTTAGATAGGTCGTTTGGGTTAGCGTGGGTTGTCTGAGCTGTCACATCCCTTCTCACCCACCGCCGAGAACATTTCCATACCTTATGTGTGCATATGTAAGTGATTAATGGATTGTCAGGGAGGAAGAAGTATGCAGGTCAAGTGGTTGGAAATATCTNCCCCACCGCCGAGAACATTTCCATACCTTATGTGTGCATATGTAAGTGATTAATGGATTGTCAGGGAGGAAGAAGTATGCAGGTCAAGTGGTTGGAAATATCTCATATAATAGACAACACAACTTTAGTTCGTATGAGAATACAAACCTCCCCACACTGCTAGAAAAATGAGCTAAACAGCTAAGAAATATTTGGTGATCCATGAGTTTCTCAACATGATAAACAACATGCAACCTATGAATTATCCATCATTGAGGATGCAACTAGACAAGGCCTTAAGGATAAAGTAATATATTGTACCTATTGACACTAAAAGCAATGAATGTTGAGATAGTGTATCGTCACGTCCCTTCTCACCTATCGTCGAGGACATTGCCATACCTTATGTGTGCATATGTAAGTGATTAATGGATTGTCAAGGATGAATGAATATGTAGGTCAGGTGGTTGGAAATATCTCATATAATAGACAACAGAACTTTAACTCGTATGAAAATCCAAACCTCCCTGCACTACTAGAAAAATGAGCTAAACAACTAAGAAATAAAAAATATTTAGTGATACACAACATACAATCTGTGGATTATCCATCATCAGAGATACAACTAGACAAAGGCCTTGTAGATAGAATAATATATAATATATATTCTACCTATTAACACTAAAATTAATGAATGTTGAGATAATTTTCCATTTCATTGAAGTCACATGGTTCAATAACTACAAGCCTCAATACACATAGTAATGCACATCATTTATTGACACTAAAATCAATGAACGTTGATATAGTTTCCCCTTTCATTAAAGTCTCATGGTTCAATAACTACAAGATCAATACATTTAATAATGCACATCATTTACGTCGCCATGGGAGTATGATCACACACATTATTATTTTTATATCACCCTTCCCCCTTGCGTATAATCCAATAATATAATATATATCTTCCTTTGTTGGTGCATACTATATGTGTGCCCTAACAATAGAGGCCCATTAATCTTGATCCCGAGAAACATACACAACTTTAAGGATGTATCCTCATAATATTTCTTATGAGGCCAACCTCCATAAGGAGAGAATATGTGACGTCTTTAATGCGGTTTATGAATATTTTATCTCCCCTCTCTTATATGACTCCCACGCTTGTAGCGTTAAGTAAAATAAATGTTAATGTTATAAATCAATTAATTATCAATTTAATAATTAAAAATAATAATAATATAGGCCATTGCATTGTTTTACATGGAAAGCAACAATGATCTATGGCAATTAATAGAAAGAAATTGTATATCAATGTACCCTATTTTGAGAAAATATTATGCATCAATTCTTTTTTAAAATAAATAGTTGCAATGATATACTTATCTCAATCTAGAGCACTAGTGTAGTTTGAGTCGTTTCATAAGACTCGATACCAAATGCTTTAGTGGAAGACATTTATTTTTAATTGGTGTAGCATTAGTGGTTTAATAGTTAAAAACTTGGAAATTCTCAATATCTTAATTTTAGACTATTTATTTCATAATTATAATGGAAGTTTAAAAGAACATGTAAACTTTGAAACACCATGGAATAGAACACGAAGATTGGATCAAAATTACTTCTTGAATGGTTTCATAAGACTCAAGACTAGAGGTCTTAAGGGAGGAGTAATTTATTTTTACTTGTTGTAGAATTAGAATTAGTGGTTAAGAATTTCGGGGCTCTCAATGTCTCAATATCATGCACTTTATTTTCATATTCATAGTGGAAACTTAAAAGAACACATAAGCATTGAAACACTATGGAATGGAACATAGAGATTGGAGTAAATCCATAAAACATTTTTTTAAGTTATCAAGACAAACACTTTGGATAATTACCATCTTAAAAATGAAATTACAAAGTCATGATTAAGATTCAGTTTTGCGTAATTAATGTACCATGTGTTCTTTGGCATTGTTTATCGATGACCTTATTGTGGTGTCAATGCTCCACATATATGCATGCTCACTACTTATATGGAAATGCGTTTCCATATTGTTGTGTCATGCAAGTAGTGCATTGTTATATCTCATGTGCACCAATACACAAAATGAAAAGATGACCTATGTTGGTGCATGTGCACCAATACAAGAAAAGGAAAAGATGACCTATACTAGTGCACCTTTTTCTACATAGAGCACTAACATAAATCCCATATGGTAAATTAGTGCATTTTGAGTGAAACTCATATGTTGACATTCCCATAGTTGCAATATTCCACTAAATATGCACACACCAATGAGCTAGGGATATGTTTAAATGGATTTACCACATTATTAGTGAACCAATTTGTATCCCATGCATTAATTGTTGGTGCAATAGACCTTGATGGTTTAAGTTGGCACACTATGGAATGGTGTGCCAACATAAACCTTGATGATCCATGCATCGAATGAGAAAAACTGAATAATTGTCTCAAATTGAAAGAGAAAAAAACTAAAGATAAAAATGTTTAAATAAAACAATTAAAATGTTACCTCACATTTGAGGCTCCATACCATTAAATGTAGAAGAAATTGAAATTATGGTTTGTTAGTTGAGGTGAGGGAAGATAAATCATAAAACTTCAAATAATGTATGATAATTCTTGCTTGATATAAAGAGACTAGTAAAATAATGATTGTGACTTAATATATTATAAAACAATAATAAAGCATGGATGGTGAAATAAAATAGAAAAATAAAAAATAAAGGTGTTCCAGCTCTCTCATCCATGCAAAATACATGTTCTTATATTTATTCAATGATGACTATCTCAATACTTACTCACTATGCAATGTTCTTACTTATTAAGATGAGCACTAACTTACTCATTTTGCAATATTCTTACTTATTGAGATGAGTACTAATAAGTGAAACTTCCTATTAAATAGTGTCACAATGCGTCAACAAATACTAAATGCACCATGTGCACTTATAGACTTTTATTTCTTTCAAAATCTCTTGGTGATGTGTAGTGGTCCATGCATCACATTACGATATGAAAAGTGCATTTTATGTCGTTGGCCCTCTAGTGGGCATGTGTCATAGGGTATTGATGTGTTGTTGTATTAAGTGCAACGATGTACCCATGACCATTTAGTCTGTTGTATTAATTTTTTTACAAAATATTTCGATTGTTTCCTCCACAAAAGCTTCTACTTAAAAACCTCCACGAAATCTTTGTTAGAAATTTTGGAATCCATAAGAATTCTATTTGTTAAAAAAAACTTTTATACTATTTCCTATTGTTTTACATCTTCTCCAAATCAATTGAGAAAAATTAATCTTCTCCGTGCTACATTAATTCCTGAGTTTTTTTCTTTTGGCATATGTTTGCCTTATTACTATGCTCTTTTGTAACATTTGTCCCCTTTCATTCCCAGAAAGAATCTTAACAAAAGACTTTACATTTCATTGCATCCCTTGCAAGCTCTTCATACCTTTTGCACACATGCCATTAGAATGTCCCACTATAACAAATGGTAATTGAGAGGGCTTCTTACAACAAACTAAGAACATACATGCATTTTGGGAGGTGCCTTTACCTCTCCCAAAATCAAAGCCATGATGAAAACCAATCTAATCTATTATGTTTATGGCTATATATATTTATAAGAAGGTTGAATGGACTTGTTTTGGTTTGTCATAATTGAAATTTAATGACAATTTTTTTTGGTTGAAATTGAAATTTTGGATTATTAAAATTTTTATTTTAATGCAAAAACAAATTCAATATTCTTGAATACTATATTACAACTAGATTTTTCAATTTAATTATAAAAGTTTATTTAAATAAAACATTCAATGAATTATATTAATTGTATTATAACAACAACTATTTACAATTATTTTTCGTGTGGTTCATAACCTCGACAATTGTGGTCGGGGCTCATTACATCCACATTGACACTTCTAGGGGGGCCAACCAAAGGGGCCTCACCCTACTGGCTCATGTTTTGGGAGTGTAACCCCAAAATACCAAGAGAGTGGGATTCATGAGAATTGAACCTCCAACCTCAATATCAACGGTCTTTGGACTCAAACTCCAACCAACTGAGCTACCCCTTGAGGCTAACAACTATTTACAATAATAATAATAAAATTTATTTAAATAAAACACCCCATGAATTATATTGTAACATTTATAATTCTCCACTAACCTTTTTTCTATAAATGTAAACATGTTAGATATTACAAATTAATAATAAAAATATTTGATTTCTAGTATCAAAGTGGCTATAACGAGGGTGGTTTTTTTAGGTGTGGTTTACTTTTGTCAAGGGTTATATCCACATGATAAAGCCTACCTACTATTCTCGAGGAGAATCAAGGTGCAACTAGAAACAACATAAACATGTCTTGAACTAAATTTAAACCTAAGAAAGTAAGACGACAACACAACCTCCTAACCACCCAATCTATATTCATGTTGACATATAATGAGAGTGATTATATACACAACTAAGTTGCATGTTATGATTTACTTATAATATCAAGTACATTTTAAAGATTTATGTATAATGTATCTATAAATTGTCATTTAGCAAAACAAGGTATTTTAGATTATATAATACTATAGATATATTTTATTTTCATAATAATAATAATAATTAATTAAAAATATTAAACTTTTAAAGTTTAACATTTTAATTAGAAGAAAAAAATTAATTAAATTAGTATACTTTTCGTTTATGTTTAATTTTTTAAAAGAAAAAATAATTATATATTTATTTAAAAAATAGATTAAAATATGTATATTAAACCCTTGAAGTTTTTTTGTAAAATTTGAAAATATCTTCAAACCTATCATATAATTATATATTAAAGTTTTCTCATTATCAAAAAAAAATGTGAGAAACTTTCTCCTTAAAATATCATTAAATATTTTCTAATATAATAAATTCAATTCCTCTAACATTACTTAGTTAAATTTATTTCACTATTCATAACATGAATATAAATAATTTTGGTGAGGCCATTTCACCTTGAAGTTCTTGATACATCAAAATACTTTTCTATAAATAAAGAGCAAAGTTTGAAAAAGAGTATTGTGAAAAAAAATATAACAAACTAAGATTTCCAATTCTCTATTCATAATAAGGCTAAGGGCTAAATTAGTGATTTGAAACTTTTCATTACACCATTCCATCAATAACTTAACAAGGGATAGTACGTAGCAAGGTAGTGATTTATGAATCTTAACAAGGGATGTATCATTCAAGATTCAAAACATTCCGAAAGAGAGTTATTACTTCATTCCACATGCCATTTGAAGAACTTCATTCCAAATCACTGATTTGGAGAAGGAACAAAAACAAATTACAAAATATGATTACAAGATTCACCTTCCACGTTGCAAAGGATGCAATGATTAGATCCATTTGAGTTTCTTTTAAATCATTTTTCCAAGGGAGAGTCTAATTGGGAAATGCAAGAGAAAATTCTAACCTTGAGTGGAAAAATTAAATTTAAACATTTATAAATATTTTAAACTTGCATTGTTTTTTAAATATATTTATTAAGTTTTGATTAAAATGAGTTTTATATACATAAAAAACCATGTAGAAGATTTGTATGTGATAACTTAGTTTAAAGGAGAGGTGTATGATAAAAAATAATAATAAGAATGAATATGTGAATTATACACTAGTATGTATGTTTGTGTGTGTGAATTTTTACATTATTTTTTAAATATATTTATTAAGTTTTAATTAAAATGAGTTTTTATATAAAAAAATTATGTAGGAGATATGTATTTGATAACTTAGTTGAAATGAGATGTGTATGATAAAAAATAATAAGAAGAAATAAATATTTGAACTATACCCTAGCATGTATGTTTGTGTGTGTTGAATTTTTACATTCAATTTCAATGCTTTCATCTTTTTTTAACATTTTTTTTGTGTGCTTATGGAGAGGAACCTTGCCATTTTTTTCCTTCTAAGTGTATGTGATGGACACATAGTTTCAATGTTCAAATATTCATCTCTTATTGTTATATTTTACTATACACATCTCACTTAAACTAAGTTATAAAATATATATGTGCGAGGGGATATATATATATATATATATATATCATTCTAGAAGATCAAGATGAATTGAGAAAGGAAGTTCAAAAGGTTAAAGAAGCTAGAAAGGAAGTAAATGAGCAATAATTTGGAATAGAAAAGATATTATTAGGGATAGAGATGAAAATGATAACAATAAATAACAATCTGGGACACTTTGGATCATCACTTGAAACTGTCATGTCTTTCCATGGAGTAAGGGTCCCATGGTAAGTTGGATCTTGAGTGAAATTGATATTATATTTCTTATTGAAACTTGGGAGCATGTAAAATCTAAGGTCCCTAACATAGAATTATTTGTCTTGTGGTTGGTATGGAATAATGGATCATATTGTAGAGGGATTGAAAGCATAGCTTGTTACATAAAGAATAACATTTTTCCTCATATTAGACTTCACAAGAATGATCCTTTAAATTAGTACATTTGGATGAAGATTTCAGATATCAATGCTAAGAAGAACTATATATAAATATGCTATTTTGTGCTTTTTAATTATACCTTTTATAAGAAGCGCAATCTAGATCAAAATTGTCTTTGTAATGGATTGGAACGAGATATTTCCACCCTAAGAAATGAACGAAATATTCTCTTGCTCAAATACCTTAATGATAGAATATCAAATAACCAAGCTATTATCTTAGGCAATGATTCTAACCCAAACCCTCTATGGCTAGATGAAGAACTTGTTTGAGCCAGGAGATACAAAAGAAACTCTAAAGACTTGATTGAGAATTTGTTTGGAACTGAGCTAATCAAACTTTGTAGTTCTCAAGATCTAATAATTTGCAATGGTCTTACTTTCGGCCAACTAGACGACTTGTATCCATGTTTTCGGTAGTATAAGTATTATAGATTATGTGATATCTGATATCCCCATGTACAACCAAATAGGAAACTTTGGTATGAGCACGACTCTGACCATGGACCATTAACCCAAACTATAAACTTCGACAGACACATAAACCCCATAGAAGAGAATTATAATAAACAAAAGCTCTAGATCTTCAATAAAAATAAAATTTATACATTGATAAGGTATTTAAATAAAGAAAATATTGAAATATCTATCATAATTTTACCACAATTCCCTCTACTTCCATTAATAATTTCTCTATGATGATGTCATGTAAAATGGATAATAGAATGACTAACCCTTGGTATGATAAAGAGTGAAACTATGCTAGAAAAACCATTAGGGATGCATCTAAGAAGTCTTTAAAATCTGACAAGATCTATAGGTACAAATTTGTACTTAAAAGGAAAAAATGATGTATAAATAGAAAGGAAGAGAATATTTTGCACCTCTCTAAGGTAGATCCTAGGAAATTCAGGAGGAAAATTCTAAGTCATAAAAACTAATGAAATCAATTTGATTCCCTTGAGGGACTAAAATCCCTACCTTAAAAATCTTTATGAATACCTCAATGTCGTTAACAACATTGAAACCCTTTCTATAGAGGAATAAACTTTTTCTTTAGAAGACAGAGTTTGGGGTTAAGAAACTCACACAAAAAAAATCTAAGGACATTGAAGGATACCAAGCAATTTTTAAAAAAACTAGTGGGCCTATCGTCGTCCCTCACATCAATAGGCTCTTCAGTTTAGCATTCAAGCATGATTTCCATAAACCATGGACATAAAGGCTCATTGTTCTTATTTTTAAAAGTGGAGATAAAAAGAATCCATCTAATTATAGGACGGTTATGATAAGTCCTCTTTTAGCTAAATTTTATTGAATTATTATAGAAACAAAGATCAACATATGGCTAGAAAGTCACAAAAAAAAAAGATAAAGACAAGGTACGATTTCAGGGATATTATTCAACTATGGACCACCTCGTCACTCTTAGGACCATTACTTAGGTCCATTGTTGCAATAATAGAACTAATGTTTTGTGTTTCTTGGTTGAATTCAGAAAAAAAACATTTGACAAAGTTCCCAAAACTAACCCTTAGAATATATTAGAAGAGCTATAAGTCCTTTTTGAGTTGAAAGTTGCTATGATAAGGTTGCATGAGAAGGTTATTGCCAAATTTATGAACTCTAAGGGCTAGTAAGAAGAAATAAATTGTAGTATAGGATTGAAGCAAGGTTGTTCCCTATCGGCTACCCGTTTTGGTATTTAAATTAACAAGATAGAGGATTGTTTGGAAGAGGCAGGTTGTGTTGGCTCAACTTTGGCTGATATAGTCATCAACCTTCTTCTCTATGTTGATGATATTGTTCTCATGGAAAGGAGTCCCTATGATCTCAACAAGAAACCAAAAACTCTCAAGGTTTTTTACTATAATATGAGTATTGACTATTAACACTAACAAAATTAAGATTATGATAATCAAATCCCAAAATATCAGTTATGATAATTTCATGTATGAGAACAATAAATTGGAGGAAGTGACTTCATAAAAATATCTTGTAATTGATCTTCATCATAAGCTTAAATTGAACTATAGCATTGAGAAAAGGGATGAATGGAGGGTGGAAAGCTTATTATGGACTTGAAAATAATTGTAAATCAACAAACCTCTAGCTTTGGGATAGGAAGAAACTCCTCTTTGAGACTCTTGTCACTCATGTGATCTTATATGGTTGTGGATTTTGAGGCCACAAAATCTCTAGAGAAGCATCGATAAGGATAGAGAAAATCCAAATGTGCTTTATAACATATAATCTCAAAATAAAATGTAATACACCCTATCCTATCCTCCTCATTGAATCGAGTATCTCCCTGATTGAGAACTTGGTTATGAATAGGTACCTTATGTAAAAGAACACGATAAAAACATGGGAGATAAGAGGCTTCATAATATTTCTTCTTACTCTAGTCAAAACCACCTATGACAGAAACAAAATTGTCATAAATACACCAAGTTGTGGCTAAACCATTAGGGAGTTGAGGAAGATGTAACCTTGTAGAAGAATGATAATATCAAAAGCATTATTACATTTAAATTTAAGGAGAAAATGTGGCGCGATAAATAGTCAAAGGATAAGAGAAACTTAAGATATTATAAGGAGGTAATAATCCCTAATCTAGAAGATCAAAAGTATCTCTTTGTTTTAACTAGCGTAAAGAAGAAAATCAACATTGCTAAAATACGAACAAACTCTCTTAAGATCCATAGTGAAATATGGCACCGGAGAATTCCTAAAATTCCATGTGATGAAATAATTTTTCATATTCGTGACATAAATAGGGTTGAAGATGAAAATCTCATTTTCATAAAATGTTCTGCATACAACCGCAATAAAGCATATTTTCAAAATATTTTCTACAATACCGATCTTCCTAACTTTTTAACTCATCACATGGGGATTTTGGGATTTATGAACGCTTCTCTTAAATTTTTTCAAACAGAGAAATAAAATTCTAAAGAAAACCAAAGGACTCCTTACCTTTTTAATAGACCAAATTTGGTTTGGACGTTGATCTCTCTCTCTCTCTCTCTCTCTCTCTCTCTCTCTCTCTCTCTCACACACACACACACACACACACACTTTTTCTTATTTTATGGTTTTTTCTAATGGATTCTTATTTAATATATATATAATAAAGTTCTCTCTCTCTCTCTCTCTCTCTCTCTTACACACACACAGTTTTTCTTATTTTATGGTTTTTTCTAATGGATTCTTATTTAATATATATATAATAAAATTCTCCTTATGAGGATTAAGGGGAAATAATTTATACATTTATATAGTTTTATGTTTAGATATTTCAAGTCTATATTTCATGTATGCCAACCACAACTTGGAGGAGGTAACTTCATACAAATTATAGCATTCATAAAATGATTAATGCAAGGTGAAAATATTATTATGGACTTGAAAACAATTGTAAATCAACATACCTTTGGTTTTGAGATATGAGAAACTCCTATTTGAGACTCTCGTCACCCCTGTTATCTTATATGGATGTGAATTTTGGGGCTACAATGTGTTTAGGGAATCATGGAGAAGGATATAGAAAATCCAAAAGCACTTTATAACATATAATCTCAAAATGATTGGAAACACACACATTCCTATCCTCATCATAAAGGTGAGTTTCTTCCCGATTGAGAGCATGGCTATGACTAGGTACCTAATATACAAGAACAAGATAAACACAATGGGAAACAAGAAGCTTCATAAGATGGCTTCATAGTCTAGTAAAAAACACCTACAATTTAAGAAAAGTTGGAATAAAGACACCAAGTATTCACTAAATCATTACAAAGTTGAGGAAGAGCTTACTTTGCATAACATTGATAATATTAAAACTACTATTTGATCTAAATTTAAGGAGAAGACATGGTGCGATAAAAAGTTAGAGGATAAGAAAAAATTAAGATATTATAAGGAGGTGATCAACCATAATCTATAAGTGAAAAAGTATCTTTTTTATTTATTTTAACTAGCGTAAAGAAGAAAATCAATATTGATAAAATAATAACAAACTCTCACGAGCTCCATAATGAAACAAGACATTGGGCAATTCCTAAAACGCCATGGGATGAAAGAATTTGTCATCTTTGTCACACTAAGAGGGTTGATTATGAAAATCACTTTCTTATAAAATGTCTTGCATATACCCACATTAGAGCGTTATTTCAAAATATTTGTTGCAATAGTGGCCTTCCTAACCTTTTAACTCATTAGATGACTATGATTATTTATTAATGCTTCTCTTAAATCTTTTCAAGCATAAAAATAAAATTCTAAAAAAACAAGAAAGCTCCTTATCTTTTAAGATCTAGACCAAAATTATCTTAGTGAACATCAATAACTATCATCATCATAGTTATCATCATACATTTTCTTTTATTCAAAATTAAATCAATTCATTCACAAATATAAGCTGAAAAAACTTAAAACTTCAAATAATCCACGAGACTTGAGTACTAAAAGTAGCCAATGGAAGAGAATAAAGCTTGTCTAAATCTCTTATGTGTGGATGAACTTCTAAAAATATTCTTTATATAAGATTCATATATAAAAAATAATTTCAACTAATTTTATATAAATTGTTTTAATATATATATATATATATATATATATATATAATTTCAACTACTAACTAGATATTATATTTATTATTAGACATGCAAATAATGTAATTTAAATTTATTCAATTTTATTTGGATTTTCTTTTATTTAATTATATATAATATAAAATTTGAATAGTTAAATTTTAATAACATTTGTGTTTTTTCTACATTTTATTTGTATTTATATTTGAAATATATTTTTAATTAAATAATCTTATTTTTTTAAATATTTGTAATTAATTATAAATACTTTATTTTAAAAATTAAAAATTTATAATTTTTTTCAAAATTTATAAAATATATATTATTTATTACAAATCAAGATATAAAGATACACAAAACCAAAAAAATTATTGATGGAATGCTTAAAAAATTATAATTTTTTTCAAAATTTATAAACTATAAAGATACGTGTTATTTATCGCATAAGATATAAAGATACATGTCAAATTTTAGTTTTGAGGCCTTTTTAAAGATGGTAGTGAGCTTTAATAACAACTACTACTTTTTAATCATTTTTTTTATTTAAAAAATTAATAAATTACAATGAATGAATTATTATTATTATATAAGGATGATTATGATGATGGAACACTTATTTTATATTTTGGTTTATCAACACATTATTTGTTTTGATTTAGAATTTTGTCATTGTTTCAAAAGTTTTAAGAAAAGCATTCTTAAATCACCATAGTTTTGATGAGTTAAAAGGTTGGGATGGTGGGTATTAAAATATTTTTTTTTGAAATCAAGAATGTGTATAGTCGACATTATACGGAAAATACTTTTTTCTTTTCTTAACCTTCTTAGTGACACAAAGACACAAATTCTTTGGCTTTTTAGGAATTGTCCAATACCCTCTTTCAAGATGGAGCCCTTAATCCTATTCCCTTTTTATTTTAGTAGGGTTGATTTTCTTTGTTATGATAGTTAAAATTGAGAGACACATTTGATATTTTAGATTATAGTTAATCACCTCCTATATTTTAATGTTCTTATATACTCTAATTCTTTATCGCACCATAATTTATCTTTAACTTTAGATGTAATAATATTTTTAATATTATTGATATTCTATAGAGTGATTTCTTCCTCGATTCTCCAATGAGTTAGTCAAGACATGCCATCTTTACCCAAAACCCACTTGAGTTGTAAGTGGTATTGAATGGATTTTGAAGTAATTTTATGAAGCCTCTCATCTTTCATATTGTTTAACTTGTTTTTGTACATTAGGTTTCTAGTCATATCCATATTTTTAAGGGGAAAATAATTGTATAAAGAGAATAAGGTAAGATGTATTGAGCTTAAATTTAAAATTATAAATTTTAATTTTTTTGTGGGTTGTTTCAATCATTCTCCGTCAGTTTTTAAGGACACCACCCTCCCCCCGCCTCACCCCCGCCCCACCCCCCCCCCCCTCCANGGTAGGTATAGGAGGGGTCATTTTTTACCATGGAGAAAGAAAGATGCTTTCCTTTGCTTGGGGTTTGGGAAAGAAGACAAATAATCAAGAATAATGGGTAGTGCTAACGCGAGGAATAGAAACTATGGTAGAATTAAATATTGGAACCTTTCAAGTCTTCGAAGACTCCTGTATAGTCATCCAAAAGATGCAAAATATCTAATTCGACAAAGAAAAGGAGGTCGAGAGAGTTCAACAAATAATCTTGGTCTTCATCCCTGATATTTCCAAGGTTCAATTCTTCCACGTCAAATGCCAACATAATAAGGAAGTTGGTAGCTTGGCTAACAAGGGCATCAAATTTAGGGAAGGAGAAATGACAGTAAATAACTATAACCTTACCATCAAATGGACCTCATGTTTCCAACATTAGAGAGATGGACCCTTGTCTTCTTCATTGGAAACTATGTGAACCAAGGGCCTTGCTTTCAAATTTGGCCCTAGACCAACCTAGAATCCACACCTCGAGGACGAGACAATGATCTCTTACATAGAAATCATTTGTTACTTGGCAAGAAAGGTGGGGAATCACCAAGATGGTGTGCTATCAACATCTATGGCTCTCTTTCTAGTTCACTAACCTTTTCCACCTTCCAACGAATGGAATACAAGGGCACCAACATAATCATCTCTATGGATAGTGAGCCCGTTGATGTGGGACATCTCTTGCATGTATTGCAGTTTGTTAAATGTGGTAAATTCGAGACTCTACATATCTGTCTGAGCACCTTTGAGAGCAAAATTAAGAAATGAATCTTCAAAGGCCAAGAGGGTATCATGTCTGGTGAAATTAGTAAGAATGAGGACCCATATGTGGTGGACATGGTAATGAAGGAGATTTTGGGTGAAGTTATGGAGTTGAAAGGCATTATGGTGGATTATAAGAAAATGTTAAGATGTGTCTTTAAGGAAACTTCAACTTTTTGGGAGGAGAACATGAAAATTCCTCTTGATATTACGCACATTAACACTCAATGATTTGGAAGATGGCGAGGGAAGCTCTAAAGTTCAAGTCGGTGAACCAAGGAAACTAGGTGCATGGTGTAGGACATGGAGAGGCTTCAGGCCTCAAGGTATGGAGTGATTCGACGGGCTATAACTGATCTAAATCATAGGCACCATAAGTAGTGTATTACATGTAATGAGAGGAAGAAACATCGCTATGATTAGCTGAAAGAAATCCTCAATGAAATACATACAAATTTGGATGGACTTAACAGAGACAATAGCGGTCCCTCACAGTAGGATGGGGCTTTCTTCATGGAAGAGATCCCCACGGTGCAGTCATAGGTAGTGAACATCTAGAGCTAGGAATGAAGTCTATAATCTTTCTTTCTACATTTTGTCATGTTTTTTTGTTTTTTCTTAAACAACCAATATATCAAAATTTAAACTATTAGAAGAAATAACATAAGATATGGATATCTCTGAGTTCTCCAAAAAAGTTCATAAAAGTTAAGAATACCATATACTTATCTTGTCTAGCTCTTCTTTATATATATCTTTGTTTTTATAAAAAAATATTTTATTCTTATTAAAAAAAGAAAAAAAAAGAAAAACAAATAAAAAATATAATACAATGGTGAACACACAAAATTAATAAAAGCGTAAAGGAATAAAATATATGTTTAATAAGTGTAAAGTTAAAAAAGTGATATCCATAAAGTAATTGGAAAAGGGAGTAAAAATAATTATTGAAAATTGAAGAATGATGTGAAAGAAAATAAATTATTCTAAAAAAGGGAAAGGATTAATAAAATAATAGAAAAATGTTAGGATATCATTTTAATGTTGTTATATAATAGGTCTGATAGAGTGGTTTAGTTTATGATTATTTTTGTTGTTATAATGTGTTTTAATTTTTTTTTAAAGATGTTTAATGATTAAATTTTTTATTTATTATTATGAAATTTGATTATTTGAAAATGATTAGATTATATTTTTTTATTTTTAGATTTTATGTTTGATTGTAAAAATGAATTCAATGCCTTTAAAATAAGGTAACATTTAGGTTGTGTAATTTTGGCACTTTTAGGACAGATTTTGGGAGAAAATGGTAAGAAAATTAGTAGAAAAAGAGGGAAAATTGTTCATCTTTAGATCACACCAATTTTTAGGGCTTCTTTGAGGATGCTAGATAAAAAATGAGGAGTTGACCCTAAGACTTTGGTGTAATCAAACCAAATAAGATGTTTGGTGTTATGAGAATGATAGGCCATATAAGATTTGACTACCACCTACCTATTGGAAGAATGCTATGCTATGTTATGAGAATGCTTCTTCCCATAGATATGGTACAACTAACAATATTGATTTATGTCCAAATTTTATGAACCACATAAAATGTAAGAGAAAATTTGTAATCTCTCATATTTAGGAGATGATAAATATTATTTAGCCAAAAGAAAGGTACATGAGAATGATGTTTCCACTACATGTATGATTTGTGTGGAAGTAGTGGCACACTGTTATACAAATGGATTCAATGATGCATACTCTATGTAGAACACTCAAGTGATCTGATAATGATGTAAAAACACAATACCCACACAACTAATTTATGTGGTCTACATTTGTTAGATCCTTAGTGTGATAATATAGAGAGGCACTCAAGCAATATTACAAGGCTCTAAAACCACATAATTGGCAATCACTATCCTATTAATATATTAATATAGAGGGATACTCAAACATCATGAAACTATAAAATTGCAACATAAGGTTAGTACAACTTTTTCTATGTGGTCAAGAATCATTGTTTGACTCACTATGATAGTATAGAAGAATAGTCCACTAATACTACAAAGCTATAAAGCCAAATAATAACGTCCACAAAACTTCCTCCATGTGGTCAACATTGGCACTCAAGTGATACTATGACACTATAAAACCACATAATATCTCCACAACATTGTGTAAGTGGTTGAAAATCAATATTGTCTCTATGATAGTATAGAGAGACACTAGACTATAAAACCACATAAAGACACCCACACAACTTTGTGGATATTCCATTGGAACAACTCATCACCATAGATCTTACAAGTTCCTATAAAATCTTTGTGGTGTCTTGTTTACTTAAGAGTAAAATTTAATATGCAATCTTAGCACTTGAGAATAAAATAAAATAAAATAACCTAAAACAAATGCCACACCATCCACACATGAATACAAGATGTACTTGAAATCCAATACCAATAGGGGAAAACTCAACCAAAATATCCCAATCTCTTACTATACTCAACTATGAAATAATAATCAATACAACAATAATGAAACCTTTCCTTTTTTAGCTGCCCAATGTATCACATATTTTCATAGCCTTTTAGAATTAGGGTTACTATTTTTGCATTTAGGGTCAGGGTTTTGGACCCTCTAAAAGCTTCTTGAAAGTCCACATGTAATGATAGCTTCACATATGTCAGAACTCACTAGATATCATTTTGGTCAAAAGTATAGACAACTTGTGAATGATCCATTTTAAATCAATGTATATAACATGTTAGATACTCATCCATTTGATTTAATAAGTTCCTTACAATGCAACATTTAATGGTCTTAAAAATATGTGAACCCTCCAATTTAATTCAACAATCATTATTTCGGGTTTAAGAACTGTAAAGCTGTAATTCTACATAATAACATTCACACAACTTTGGAGCAGTATAAAGGCTAACCAAAATGTCCCCAATAAACAGGAATCCTACAAACCAATTTTTGCTAAAATCCTTATTTCTAGTGTTTAAATCTTAATTTCAAAATCCTGAATAGTTTTAAAATCCAGGAGTTACTCCAAGACAAGCCATTACAATTACTGAAACTGCAAAATTTGATGAAGAAAAAATTTCAAACACAATTTTGACTGATTTAGATCAGAAATTTGCCGAAAAAGCGAGGCTTTTTAGTTGTCTTTTATCCGACTCGTACAACTTCCTTTCATTCTATGTGGATTGACAATCCTATCCTCACCGTAAAAGTAAATTGTACCAAATCTGTATGGATCCTCATTAGTGAAAGTGCCACCCAAATTCCAAAGTTTTAATTTTAAACGAGGTGATCACCGTAATAAAAGAGGGAAGAAAAATCGGGAATGGGAGATTCGGATCATGTTTTGCCGGTCTTGGTTTGTCTGTTGGGTGACGGCGGTGAGCTCACTGGTCAGCCTCACATTTTTCAGAGTTTAGTAATAGAAAAAAAGGAGATTGGTTTGGGAAGGATGGCATATGAGTCAGGGGTGACGCCAGACAGAAGAACGTCCAGCAGAAGCAGCAGACAGCGTGAGTACACAATCACATGTGACTGCACGTACTCCCTCACTGGGAGTCCTCCCATGCCAAGCCAAACGCAGCTGAATAATTGATTATTATACTATTCTCATCCCACTATCAGTGCTGCCAAACACGAATTTAGAGACACAGAAACGGACAAAAGGCCACACAAACCATCACATGGACTATGGAGCCCCCAGCCCAGTTCCTGTGGCTCGTCGTGCCCTGCACTGCTCCCGTGATTTCTCTATCTGTCAGTCTACACTCTGGCAAAATCCGTCGATATGTGATAATCCAGACTGTCCAGCTTGAGGGGAATTCACTAATTGGACTGCACACTCACTTGGGTCAGGTTTGATGCTACTAATGGACTAGCCCCTTGGGTAGATTCAATTGGGTTCTGAAAAATCTGAGACTAAAAAACAGACAAATAAACTAAACCAACTAGTCAAACAAAGAATCGCAGAGAGTAGGGTTAATGAAAGCAGAGAAGGCAGTGTGCAGGCAGCTTGGAATCAGATAGGAAAGAAGCAGAATGAAGGAAGGAGAAAAGCTTGCATTAGGAATGGCTTTCTTGATCTTGATTTTAGCTGGAGCAGCCATGACTGTGAACAATGATGATAGTGGATTAAAAATCTCTACACAGCCTTTAATGCCAGGGAGGCCTTCCAGTAACACCATTCCTGCATTGCCAGTTCAATCCGAGGCGGCTTCGTGCGAGCTTGACCTATCAGATGAGCTGTTTGGTGGAGTAAAAGAGGCCTGTGGAAGGTCAGGAAAGGATACAAATTCTATTGACAGAAGCAGATGTTGTCCCGTTGTTGCAGCTTGGTTATACGCAGCTCATGCTCGAAATGCCTTGAAAGCGCCTTCTCCATCGTCTCAATCGCCTTATTTGGTTTCTTCAACTTCTTCATCTTTGGTCGATATGCCTGTGCTCCCAGACGATTCTCAGACATGCGCAACCACTCTGCAGAATGCTTTCAAAAACCGCGGAATCAATATTCCCCAGCCGAATGCTTCATGTGATCCGATACTGTGTGTTTGTGGCATTAGACTTCACCAGATGAACAATCTCAACTGCCCAGCTAGCAACTTGGGCAGCAGCAGCATACAAATGCATCACAACTCTTCTTCCACAGTTTCTACTTTAAGGGCTTTGGAGAGCAGCTGTAAAAATCCGTCTTATGCTGGATGCTCAGTATGTTTGAAGGCGCTCCATAAGGTTATTATTAAACCTTGTTAGATTAAATTTCTTCATTTTAGCATTATCTTCGTCCAAATTTCTGCATTGATTGATTAGATAAATAAGGTTATTTTTTTCTCTGCTGTATCGCAGCTTAATAACACAACGAGAAACAAAGAAACTAATGCGACAGAGAGAACGAGCAGAATGTACAATAGGGATTGTGAACTTATGGGTTTAACTTGGTTGCTGGGCAAGAACAAAACCTCATACATTCCAACAGTTTCTGCAGTATTGAGAGCTATAATGTACAGCAGCAATCATTCTGAATGCAGCCCCGACAAAGAGAACATGCCTCTGGCCGTTGATTCTGCACAGTTGGATGTTCGGTCTGCAGCCACGCCCTCCATTTTCACGACATTCGGCAGTGGCACAGCATTTTCTGTATGGAAAGCGGCCACATTCATCTTGTTCTTGCTGCTTCTGGAACTGTAAACCTCGAGAATCTGGATCACGTCTATTGGGCCTTGTAGTGTCATACCCAGAAAGGAGTACTTATACTTGTAGGTATATATAAGTATGTTTGTAGATGTAAAGCTATGAACGTATGGAATCACTAGTGGCTGCAGGTAATTATCATTTATTCTATGACTTGTGCATTTAAAGCTGAACTCAACTTTGGAGGACGAATGATGATGATCGCAGTAGAAATGACAAAGTTGTCTGTAATAAATGAGAAATATCATTGATGGCTTCCGCCATTAGAGGTACAGTAGTATCTCGGGGACACTTCATTTCGTTCCTGACTACCCTCTTTAATGCTGATCTTGTGTCTGGAATACGCCCATTCGCTATTCCAGTAGAATGAATGATACCCAATTATTATTATTTTTATTTGGATTCTTTCTTTCCGATGCCTAGTTATTACTATTATTTTTTTTATTTGTAATCTTTCTTTCATTCAATTCTCAGTTATATTTTTCTTTGGGTTTGTTTACCTATTGGCCACAACTCACAACCCAGTATCCAACCGAGCTCTGAAATTTAGTCTCGGATTGTTCTGTGAATCTCAGAGCCAGCATCATGAACCTAGCAGTGCACTGTTGACGCATTGCATTGAACGGTGTATATTGCAATAAATGCTACATTACAGCAAATTTAATTTGGCATGCCGATCAAACCCTAATTTTTTTAGTTTTTTTGATATGTATGGATGGATGCTATTGCTTGTTCATGCTTAAAATATTATAATTGCATGCCCTTCGATGGTTATAATTTAATATTTTTCGCTTTTTAGATAGGTTTGAATGGATTTATAATATGAACAATCTATTAGACCAATGGTCAAATATTTTGGATTAGATTGGATAGGCTGAAGTAAATTGTGTCATGAACTACAGTATATTTATAATATGTTTTTTCATAAAAAAACAATAAATAAATATATAATATATTAAATATATATATGATGATGTTGATGATGGTGGTGGTGGGTGTGGTTAACTTTCATTGAGATTAAATTTAGTTTATTGGACCTAAAAAAACCAATTAATTAGTTTGTTTTAAAATTGTATTCCTATGCTTAAAGAGCTTGGTGAGAAGCCTTCCGAGCTCACTATAATTTTGACAAGTTAAAAGGCTAGGAAGGTCGGTGTTGCAACAAAGATTATGAAACTGAGATCTAATGTGGATGTACGCACGACACTCTAAGAGGAAGTGATTTTCATCTTCAATGTTCCTATTCTCACAGAGATGGAAGATCCTTTCCACCCATGGTGTTTTTGGAACTGTCCAATGACTTGTTTCACTGTGCCAACATAGCCTGCTTCTTCTAAACAACCATCTAGCTTATTGATGTAAATTCCAAATAGGGTAGGGGAGAGGGGGAAACCTTGTTTAACTCCGATATTACACTTAATATCTCTTGACCACCCCTCGTTGCTCTTAAGCTTGGTGATTACATTCTCGTTTAACCTTATTGTGGCAGCTCTCAACTCAAAAGGAACCTTTAGCTCTTCTAATATATTCCATAGGTTATTTCCAGGTACCGTATCGAAAGCTTTTCTAAAGTCCACAAAGCAATAAAAAAGATTGGATTTATCATTATGAAAGTCCTCCACAATGATCCCGTGTAACGAGGTGGTCCGTTGTTGAGTGTTGCCTTCTAAAACCCACTTGGCCTTTAGCCTGCTTACCTTCACTTTTAAGCCATCTGCTGATCTTCTTTTCCAAAATAATACCATATAACTTGGCTAAGAGGGGGCTAATCATAATTGTCTGATAATTAGAGGGGTTATTTGTATCCCCACTTTTAAAAGTAGGGATAATGAGGCTTTGAGTCCAAGGTTTAGGGAACCCTTGCTTGATTGTTTTATTGAATAGCTTGTGGATGTGAGGGATGAGGACATGACCTCCAATTTTTAAGATTTATTCTTAGTAACCTTCAATGTCCTTCGCTTTTCCATTTGCCAGACGCTTAACCCCAAAATCTATGTCTTCTAATGAGAAAACTTCTACCATTGTGAGTAGGGTTTTGAAGTTGTATATGACATTCGAGGATTCATAAAGATTTTTAAGATAGGAATTATAGTCCTGTAAAGCAATTATATCATTATCTTTAGTTTTTCTAGTTAGAATCTGCCTCCAGGATTTTTTAAGAGCCACTTTAGAGAGGTGTAAGCGATCTTATCGTCTTTTATAAATATATTGTATTTTTTTCCTTTTAGTTAGGGCTTTGTATATTTTTATCTTGTCAATTTTAAGTGACTCATCAAGAGCTTCCTTAATTTTGGGACACATGATTGTAGAATAGAGTATCAAGAGCTAGTATTTATAGTTGAATGGGTTCTCTAGTTTTGGGACAGTGACATCCTGGATTTAACCCTGTTAAAGTACCCATATTGAAGCGACACATGTGGATGCTTATAATGTCGAGTTTCCCCTTACAACTTTGGACTCAGGAGCTGTTGGTGGAGGTTGCTGATATTATCGGCAAATTAACTAACCTGGATGGAAAAAAACTTAAATCGAAGGATAAGAAAGTGGCATCAGTTATGGTGGAATTTAATGTATCTAGGGGTTTGCTTGCAAAGTTAGAAATCATTTGGGGTGATATGATGTTTCGACAGAGATTGGACTAAAGGAAAATTCATTGTAGGTGCCACCATTGCCGATAGACAGGTCGCCTTAGACAAAATTGTCCTGGAGTGGATGGTTTTGACAACCATGTGAAAGATATGGATGGAGTGGTGTATAAGGATCCTATTCCTTTGAAGATGGGACTTGTTGTGGAGGATCCACCGACTTCGGTTGATGATCTCAAGCATAGTGCAACGATCCCTGTGGTAGAGGAACTCCCTTTCCTGGAGCAAGAATGCGATCGGGCTAACAATTTGCCTCCAAATTGTTTTCTAGGTAAGCTCAAGCATCTCTATCCCAGTTTCTATAGTCGAGTTTATGACAAGGAACTAATTGTTATCACATAAGTTGAACTTACATCTATTTATTGTAAACCTGTAAATGGCATCTCGGGCATATCTTGCTTGAATTTAGTTGTTGATTTTGAGGGGACGTCAGGTTGCTCCTCTTTGAGTAGTTCTTCGTTAGATGGTGAAATTTTCAATTAGGTGAATGTTGTTTTTTAACTGAAGAATGGTGCTTTTTATTCCACTGTGAATTTAATTGCATCTTCGAATCCTAAGGAAGGCATGCATTCACATTTTCCTTCGAATTTTCTTCTATCTGTGCCTGGGGGGTTGGACCAAGAGATAAGCTCTTCTATCTAGATGGGTAGGGATTCATATTTCCCCCCTTTGGGAGCTTCGAGGAATATTGGGTGTGTGAATCGTGGTTCGAAGAATCCTATATAGAATATCGATGTACCTTTAGAAATTTCCCCTTCCTTTAGAGATATTGTGGCTAAGACTCCTCTTTCTTTATTTTTCAGACAAAATGTCTAGTAAATCGGATGTCTCCCCTATAAATTCCATCCAATATCAAAATGTGACAATTAGGAGACAAAAATATAAGAAGAGAGGGTGGTTAATAATGACATGAATTCAGGGGTAGAGGGGAATTGTAAAAAAGGATTGAATTCCCCTAATTGCTAGATTAAACAATGTTTCTTTATCTGGTTCTTTTGTTGGTATGATCTTTTATTCACGATCCCTTAGAGCTTCGATTCCCTTAGAGCTTCAATGCCCTTAGAGTTGGTTGACCCATGATTTTGAATTCATTTAACATCATAGGAATGGGGGTACTCCAAAGAATCGGGTCCTCAAGAGGATGTTTTCTTTAATAAATCCAAATATAGTTTTGATACAAGAAACAATGTGTGTGGGAGAAAAAGCATGTGAAGTTTTTTTAAAGATATTTCCTAGTTGGGAGGTCTATGTAGTGGGTGTTGAAGGACTTTTTGTGGGTTTTCTTTCTATTTGGAACCTTGTAATGGCTAGCTTAAGACCCTTGTGTACATGTGTAGGAATTATGTTGGAAGGAAAAATTAAAGGCCTAGAATAGAAGATGAAGATAATAAATTGCTATGGGCCATATAAAGAGAATCAAGAGTTCTAGGATGTTGTAGATTCAAGTGGTATCTTAAGTGATTCATGTCTTATTTTGGCAAGAGATTTAAATTCTATGATTTATGTGTGTGGATTTTGGGGAAGTAACCCTAAAATGGATTGTATTTCAGAATATTTTCAACATATTTTTCAAAATTCTTACATATAGGATGTTATCCCTACAAAGTTATGTCCAACCTAGAGAAAAGGTGGGGTGGGAGATGCACATGTGGGCAAGAGATTGGATGGGTTTATGATTGTTGAAAGTCTTGCATAATTGATGAGCATATATAGGTCTTGGGTTGTTAATTCATGCATTTTTTTTTATCATTCTCTTATACGTCTACAACTTGATGGGGATCATATTAAGCACACATTTCCTTTTAAATTTAATCAATGTTGGATTGGAGATGAGAATTTCCACACTTTGGTTAGAGAAAAGTGGAATAATTTGGAGGTTTCATATAGGGCTTGTGCCATGGTCAGATTGATGGGGAAACTCATAAGCCTCAAAAGACCCGTGGTACAGTGGGAAGAGGAGAATAAACAAATATATAAGAAGGAACTAGTTGATATTGAAGAATATTTGGAGAGGGTTTATGAAGTGAATCTATCTAGTATTTTCTTGAATGAGGAAAAAAGAATATTTTCTGATTTGGAGCCTATGAAAGCTGAATTATTGAAGATCGAAGAGGAGACCTAGAGATTAAAGAGTTGTGCTATTTGGTCATTCAATGTGGATAATACACTATTTTTTTCATACATTTTCTAATTTCAGAAGGAACTATAATTCCATATGGGATATAAAGGATACACATGGGAATACAATGAACTCACCAATGGAATTGGAAAAGGTTGCAATTGATTTCTTCTATAATCATTTCAAGGATCATGGTGGAACAAATATGATATCGCAACTCATAGTTGTTAGACATTATCCCTCACTTTTTTCTCAGGAAGAAGGTCAAATGATTAGGAGTGTTGTTTCATTGAAGGAGATTGAAGAGTTTCTGTGACACTTTCCAAAATAAAAAATTCTAGGTCCATATGGTTGGACTCTTGAGTTCTTTGATATTATTGGGAAGGAAATTTTGTATGTGGTTGAAGAATCGATAACTAAGGGATATGTGTTTGATGATCTTAATTCTACATTTATTGTATTGATCCCAAAATGTGACCAACCCAAGACATTCAATGATTATCAACCTATTTTTCTTTGTAATCTTGTTTACAAGATTATTACCAAAATCCTTTCTAACATACTGAAGCCAAAATTGGTAGAGGTGTTGGCTAAGGAAAAATTTGGGTTTCTTGTAAATAGACAAATTTTGGATGCAATTAGGGTCACTCAAGAATGCCTTCATACAGTCTAGACAAAAAATTTCGATGCTTTAATTCTTAAAATGGACTTGGTGAAGGCACATGATAGGGTGAATTGGAGCTTCTTGAGATTGATTCTCCTACATATTGTATTATGGCATGTGTTTCATTTGCATGTTTTGTAGTACTTGTTAATGTCTCCTCTACATTTTTTTTCAAGTTTTCCAGGGGAATTAGGTAAGGTTGTCCATGAGGCTGCAAACTGTGATGGTAGAATGTCATTAATCCAAAAGGGGTGAATTTAAACTTCTTTCTCTTCAATTTTCAATGACATTCATTACAAAGCACTCATCACCAAAGGGCACCTATCCTCTACTCAAGTGGTGTGGGTAACCCCATCCACAACTGACCCCAGACCCTCACTCATTCCCCATAAACTTGGACAACACTTGGGAAGATACCCCCTTGTCTACACTACAGTCCCTGAGGTTGTGCCTTTATTGGATTGTAAGGCTCACATTTGTAATAAATTCATGGTATCCGTAGTAATCAATTAGAGGAGTTGTTAGAGATGGTTGAGATATTCTCTCAACCTCTCCTCCTAACTTAGGAATACGTTAGATTTGATAACAACTCAATGAACTCTATATAATAGAGTCACTACCTATTGTAATTTGTACCAGTTTCATATAATATTAAGTGTGTAATTTTTGTGTTTATAAGTGATTTGTTATTTGTGTTTCTTCAATTGATTTACACCATATTATTTTATCGATGAAGAAACCAAGAAGAGAAATTTTGTCTTCCAACATATTTCTCATCATCTCTTCCCCTTTTAATTCCCAGTACAGACTGACCATGAAGTTTGAGACAAGTCTTCAGGGACATCATGCTGCAAGATAGGTTTCCTAATCATAGGTTTTAGTTTATTATGGTAGATAGGCTACCATTTATTAGGTGGCTCAAGTGATAGATTGTGTGAAACTAATCTTCCTTTGTTATACCAACCATAACTACCATAAGATGGATGTTCTTTCCATTTGGATGCTGTAAAAATGAATAATGAAACGTGTTTCTAATTTCATATATGTGTGATTTTTTCTTGACACTTGGATTTCCAATAAGAGACCACTTTCTCCCTCTTAAATACTCCTTTAAGATAATAAAACCTTAATTAATTAAAGTGACCCTTATAACCATGGTTAAGGGACCTTGGGTTAAAAATGCTAATGTGGGCTAGGTACATAAGCTAATGTTCACTGTTAACTAGGGTCATCACCCCTTAGTCCTCTCTCACTTCTCCCACTTGTGGAATCATATCCACCATCTCTTCTTCATCCTTCTTCACTTGTATTTCTCAGGGTTTTTTATATTAAAAATAAAACGTACATATTTACAATATATTTAGTCATTCTAGACCATTCATATCCAGCTTCTATCTTTACATAATTGCATCATATTTCCATCTTGGGGTAAAAAATGAGGTGTTACATCCCCATCCCACCCTTAATTTATGCACTATCCTCGGTGTATCATCAACACTATATATACAATGATAAAATTTAACATGTCTTTAGACATGTGAAATATGCCTCTACATGACATCTTTTAGCTCCCAAGTTTCTTCCTTAATTGCATTTGTGACAATGTAATTAGTCCTTGTAATCTAGTATAGTTTTTGGCCATCTCATACACAATGCACCAACATTTATTGTCCACATCCTTAGTTTTCTTCACAAGATTTGCACATCCACATGTACCTATACCAATCATTAAAAAAAGTGCACATGCTATAACCATTCTTATACAATAGTCGTAATGTTCATAGCAATTTTCCAATACCAGAAGGTAATCACATATATTCATTTCATCAAATAAGTATGAAATCTAGATATCCAATATTTATCTGCATGCATATTTATTTTCTTTCACACCGTTTTCATGAGAAAGAATCTAGCTTATTGCTTATCTTGACACACCCTCTACAATTGTCCTAATCCATAGTATTCCTCGCCCCCCCATCAACTTGAACAACACAAGGAATGAAATCCCTTCTCTGCATGTAGTGCCCTAGATTATCCCAATTCCCTTCTAGCGCTCCAACATAGTCCGACCAAGGAATATCCATGTTAGAGCTCTAGACACATCATGAATCACTCATAGCATATTCATTTAAGTTCCTCTTCTTTGTAGTCACTCACCGTCCAGGTTTAGGAAACCCCTTCTCTAATAAAAAGTCCCTCGGATGATCCATCCTTTTCCAAGGATTTATTTCACAAGAAGAAAACAACTTATAGGGTTCTCGTGTCCTTGCAGTGGCCTTCTTCCTTGGCTTTTCAACTTACAATTGCCATCATGGGTTCATAACAGGTAGATTCCAACTTACTTTTACAATAATTTTCATCTCTAGGTTATTTTTTTTTGGGTTGTTATATGGGTCCATTGAGTTGATTTAGTTTTTATTTCACTTATATTTACAAAGGGGTTAGTTGAATTTTATTTAACTCAAAAATTTAAGTGGTTTTAATGAATATTAATATTTCAACACATAAATCTTGTTTTAGCGAAGTAGGTTAGTTTAACTCGCTTAAACAAAATATTTATAGGTGAAGTTCCACATAAATCTTTTGTTTCATGTTAAAAATTATGATATGTGAGTATATACCTACTCGCAACATCCATATATTATAGAGCTCAGAAGTCAAATTAATAGAAAAATTATTTCCATGTGGAGTTCATCATAAAGTTCTTGGTTTCACTATAAAAATAATATACTCTAATGATTCTCTTTGGTACCAATTTGCAACAAACATTGGACAGGCATCTAATAACAGGGTTGAATTATATGTTATATTTTTGTCCCTGAAACTCACCATCCACTTGAAGATTTGTAGCCTATATGTTTATGGGGACTCTAAAGTTGTGATGGATTGGCTTAATCACAAATCTTATACATGGAACATATACTTGGCCACTCTTATGGATGAGATTCACATATTGCTATCGCTCTTTCAATGTATCTCATTTCATCATTCTCTATAGAGAGAGAAATATCTAAGTAGAATAACTTTCCAAGTAGGGACTTGAATTAACTGTAGACACCATTCAACTTTGGATTTGTGATAAGGACTCTATCAAGGAATTGGACCTTGGACGACTACATGAACCTATCTGCCCATAAGATGGGTTGTTTCCTAAAAATGTATATGTTCACTGTATGAATCATTTATGACTATATAACTAGATGCATAACAAATCCTTATAAAACAATTGGGAGAGTATATGTTTTTTCTTTTTGATATAAGCATCGATTGCATATTTTAGAAGACATGTTTGCCATATAAATAATACGATTCAAAATTTTAATAAAATTATAAACTCTACTTATATTTCCGAAGGATAATATATATATATATATATATATATATATATATATATNTGTTTTCTTGGAGGCACTATTAACATAGAATTATTTAATCAAGTAAATAAATTAGAAATAACATAAAGATAAACATCGAGAATTACAATAATAAATGATTAATTTATATAAATGTATCACCTCTTTCGAATATGATGGGTTTGATGTGGATTTTATTTTACTCTTTTTATTCTGGAATAGTAACTTTGGAAAATACAAAGACATATTTCATGTTTTATATATTGTAATTATTAAGACTATAGCAATTAAATGTATCACCTCTTTCGAATATGATGGGTTTGATGCGGATCTGATTTTACTCTTTTTATTCTTGAATCATAACTTTCGAAAATACAAAGACATATTTCATGTTTTACATATTAAGACTATAGTTATTGAAATTACATGAATGGAAATAAATTGAAATTGTAAAATTTAAAAGGAAATTTAATATTACGAGTTTAGATAGTATGTTTATGAAATCAATTCAAGGTTATGTTGAATTTTTGTTTAAAAATATATATATATATATATATATATATATATATATATATATATAAGTTTCAAACTATGCAATTTAATAGAATATGATGTATATGATAACAATAAAAATGCAAAAAATTATTGATCTCTTTATTAAAACAAATTGCAAAAATTACAAGTACTAGAAAAATTTTCAGAATCATTAATGGTATTATGTAAACTTAGTTTGAAGATGCATCTCCCCAATCATTAATGGTATCGTGTGAATTTAGTTTGAAGATGCATCTCCACAGAAAATTTTGTTAAATCTAGTTAGTTATTTTTTTACGAAACATTTAACATAACACCATGATTAACATATATTATTTCCTTAGTTTTTCATTAATATTGTGTAGCATACAAGGGAAAGCTTGGCGCAAACTAGAAAACATAAAGTTATGTGGGTAAATGTAACCCATTACTACAATATAGGGCCATGGCATCCAAATTCATGTAATATTTAGTTCCCCTTTTTGTTATTTTCAAGTGTTTGTGATGCAATGCACACATTTGGGGTGTGTTACTTTGTGTCATTTAGCATCAATGTGTGTCCTATTTTGGGTCATTTTTATTAACTTAACAAGGAATTTCATAGTTTTAACGTCTCTTTAGTGTCATGTGTATGCTTATTTCGTTGCTCTAGTCGTTAACAACCAAAATTTTCTCACCTATCTTGTCATCAATTTCATTATCATTATGCATCATAATTGGTAGTATGAACACCATTTTCCACCTTAAACCATCCATATGAGCTGAGAAAGAGATACAAATACCTAAAAACCAAAATTCAAACCAAAACATTGACCATATCCTCAAGAGTGACTACTTTTCCCTCAAAAAGCATGACCTTGGTCGATACTATGGCCTCAAAAGTCATGACTTGGTCCTAAAAAGTGATTTTTAGTTATGTTTTGTCATTTTCCACTTCCCTAATGAAGTAGTGGTTAAAAGTGTACACAAACCTTGACATGGTTTAAATCAGTAACGAATCTAGCTTCCAGAATCCTAATTTCTCCATTAAGAAATCAAGGAGATGGAGAGCATACACATTGCATATAGATATTTCTCTTGACCACTCTTATGCCTATAAAAAAACCCCTTAGGGCCACCATTTCACAATTCCAATTTCATTAAAAAACACAACGTTATGTTGTTGGATTTCCTACAGAAATAGAGTCACACATTGGTACTTTCTACTTTCTCCACAAAAGAGATCTACCCATGACAACTTAGCTGGATATTGGAGGTCACAAAGGAGACTCAAAAATATTCCCTTGGATAAGATACAAAATCCCCATATCCTCTACAAAATGTACCAAGGTGTGACTTTGTAAACATTCTTTGTGATATTAATGAAAACCACATTCTTCAACTTTATGCATTCTATCTTGGTGATATATGTTTGTATCTTAATTTGAGAGTGTGGATCGATAATTTTTATTTATTTTAATTATTTATTTCTCATTTCTAATATTCTACCAAGGATTTCACAACCCCTTGGTGGGTTCTCTTTTGCACACGTGTATGAGAAATCACATACAATGGAATTTGGCGAGCATATTGGGGATGGATCCATAATCCACCCTTGGTTGTGTTTAGGCCATCATTTTGGCTACCCCATTTTGAATATTTTTCACTAGGATCTAGTTGTGTTTTCTCATTGTTTTTCATCCCTTAGTTGATAGTAGGTACCTTGGCCAAAAAATACTGATTTTGGTCGCATCTGAAAGCATTTTTACTTAGTTTTCAGTTGTTTTAGGTATTAGTCACGAATTTCTAAGTAGATTCAATGACCTTGGCCATGGAATTCACCCTAAAATTCACAAGTTAATCTCAAAAGCATGCTGTTCAGTGAATTATAATAGGTTGCAGTTTCACTTTTTCACTATTTGGTTCGATTTTTTGTTTCGAGTGTGTTTATAATGTCATTTTTATTATTTATGACCTAATTGCTTGTTGTAGTGGTTTTTTTTTTCTCCTTTTAAAAGATATATTTGAGTCAAGAAAATATTGAGAGATAAAGTATTTGATTCCTTTAAGGTTCTATTTTGGAGTGACTTTTCAACCACATTTTTCTTGTTTCAAAAAGGATGGTTACTAAATCAAAGTTGTTAGTTTGTTGAATGGATTTGTTTAAAGCAAGTTTTTGTTGTTGGTTGAGATCCTCCTCTCTTTTGTTTACATATCCGTCATTAATTAGCTATATTGTTTGCATAAATCCTTGGAACTATTATTTGCTTGATTATAGTCCTTTGCATTTTTGAGAAATCGTAGATTTATTTAAGGAAAAATAACCATTAGTTTTAATATTGAAAATTGTCTTGTTTTTTCCTTCATTACTATACAAGCTATTGCATTTCCTTGTCATTTTATTTACTATTTGTGCACACCACTTGTGCACACACCTTTCACATCTTAATTTCAACATCACTTGGTTCATGACCCCGAGTGGAGCCTAAAATTTAACCCTAATATAAACACATTAAATTCCCTCACTTGAGGGCCAAAATAATATTGTAGTTAGGTTATGACTTTGGGGATAAGCATCCAAAAAAATGCAGCCTTAGCCACTGTACATTTGAGACATAGTGGTCTACATTTTAGGGAACCAGAATCCTTTACTATTGGACATGATATAGGATAATCTATCATCATTCCCATCCTTTCAAGGTAGTACGTGTCGATATCAAAATTAAAGGGATGATTAGGGCACATTTTCCTTTCAGATCCTTTCACATCATATGGATCATGGTTTTTAGCCGAAGGTGTAGGAAACTTGTTGAATGTGTCTAAGAATGAGGTACCTAGTTATCATTCTATTAGGTATTTTATCCAAAGGTAGCTATCGCAGGTGGGAGGGCACCGAGGGTAGATAGAAGCAAGTCAGCTGGAGTTTCCCACAAAGACTTTCTCTATAATTGTCCCATTCACATCTTCACTTGTTGGCTTTGTGGGATTGATGCCCCCATATGAGCTCAACATTTGGAAGGCCCTTATTCAACTTTCTACTTCTTTTTCGATAGTGGAATTAGGAACCCTCTATTTGTCCATCATAGTGAATGCTAACCGGACAACTATTATCCCCATCTGATTCATCATTAGAATCATCAGATATAGGATCCTCGACACAGTCCATATCACCATCCTCCTCCCATCAATGTATCCCATTTCACAACCTAGTAGGTAAGATTTATGGGAATATTCCCAATTTAGGTGGAGGACCCATCAACGGGGATAACCTTAATCTGCCCCATGGAGGGAAAACCAATGTGAATATTGGTGATTCAATTTACCTACCTATCACAATCCTACCCTTTGTGGCTAGTCTAAATATTCACAACCTAGTGAGGCTAACCATTATTCCCATTTGACATGATCCTTCATGGATTTCAATGCCTACCAAATTCATCTCGAACATCCCTAAGCTTGAAGGGAAGGCTAATGAGGACCCCGAAAACCATATGGTGCTCCTCTAATAGCATTGTCAATGATTTCATTCAAATATGTTTGTTCCATAGGACCTTGACTAGAGTGGTCACTAAGTTTCCTTACCCTTCTCAGTCATTGACATCCACTCACCCCATTGAAATTTCTATCCAACACATCCTCTTGACATCCTATGACATCAATCTTAAGATGTGGCATGATTAATATAGCTCGTCTAGTGATATCCCTATCACCGATAAATGGAATACTCTCCACCATTGGAAGAAACTTTGCATATCCCTAGTCCTAACTCCGAATCCTACCAAACATCCAAAAGATTTGTTATAGCATCATACCACCTAGTACCATGGTCACATACACCTAGGACACACTTTCATTTGTTTTGTACTTATGTCATATGGTTCAAACCTTGGTTATGTTGGTATAGGAAGGTATTTGGGGGTTTTGGACTCATTAATACACCCAAACACACACATTTGATCATTCAAGACACACATGCACCCTCGTTTATGATAGTTCGGTCCTTGGTGCACTTCCACTCCATAAAACAGGGAATTTGTTTGACCATAGGCACCCATGCATTGTATTTGAGTGTTTTTGGCACTTTGGACTATTCATTGCTTCCTATAGCTACTCCCACTTACCCATGCACTCCATCACACCTATAATACCCTCATTTATGTCCTAGAATGCTTCACCCATGTTCAAATGGACATTAGTGGCCATTTGAGGTGGTTTGGGAGCTCATTGGTCCACCTAGGGGTGTTTGAGGTCCAATCTAAGCCTGCCACATGTATGCCTCCAATTTTCCTCCAAAGGCTAATGATTTTTACCCATTGTATTATAATGATGTTCTAGACATATTTACATGTTGGAAAGTAATAGAAAATTTAGTTATTGGCACTATTCCCATGTGTTAATTTATTTTTTTTCACAATTTTTCTACATAGTTTGTGAAATTCTTTAGTTGTGAGGATTCCATTGGCTCCTAGATCTTGCTTTGAATCATATTTTCACATGTTATTAGAGATATTTAGAGTTGCAATTCGAATTCAGTTTTTTTGAGTTTCAATCTAGGGCCTCCTCCAGAAAATTCAAGTGTTTGCATTGCAGGTAGTTCTAGTGCCTTTGTCACTTAATGCACAAGCAGAAATGGAGCAGAGTCATGTCTTTCTTACCCCATTCAATTATTTTGAATCAAAGGTCAAAATGGTGATCCAATTGAGGTTGAAAGGCCTCTACAGAGTAACCATAGGGATTAAAATCGAGCCCAACTCTGTTGTGGAAAAATCAAAGTACTTCAACAGGTTGGATGAGGCATTCAAGATTCTTTGTCTCAGTATTTCAAGGGATCTTCTCTTCCATGTAGATAGTCTTACTACACCCAATGAATTCTGGCTTAAGCTCAAGTAACTATTTTGGAATATTGATGAGATGAGAGGACACCAACTCGAAAATGAGTTGATCACATTGAGCCCAAATCACTTTGAGACGATCCAGGATTTCTTCACAAAGTTCAAATCCTTGGTACTTCAGTTGAAACAATGTGGTATCGAGAAGAAAGAGGAGTAATTGATATTGTCCATTATTTCAAATCTAGGCCCTAAGTATTCAGTGTTTGTCTCCACATTCCACTCAGGCAAACTGATAATTTGAAATCATAGAATGCCTTCACTAGCAGACTTCATGGAGTCTTTGACTCGGGAATAAGACAAATTGGTGCAAATGGGTGCCATAAACTCCACCAAGGATAAAGCCCTTGCTGCATGTGTTTTGAATCAAGCCAAAGGAAATAAGAAATCCAAAGATTCGAAGCAGCAAGAGAAGCCCAAATTTTCAGATGGGGGTTCGACTCCTAGCAAGGACAAAGAAAAGAAGAAGAAAGAGAAGAGAAAATTCACTTGTTGTCAAAAAGGTTTGAATCTAGAGAGTGCATGCATGAATAAAATCATTGACATGATGGTTCAACTCCTTGAGAATAACAACATCCCCCTTCTAGAAGGTGCAAGGAAGAAAGAGGGAGGTTCAAGCTTAGAGAACAAGGAAAGATTCTATGCATTGGTTATTGGATCTTCGGGATCTTCTTCCTTGATCATAGATTTATGTGCCTCAAGGAATATGTATTCCATACAAGACTCCTTCTTGACCCTACATCCATATAGTGGTCCATCCATTCTCATGGGTGATGACTCGAATACCCCAGCCAAAGGGATTGGTGGGATAGACCTTGACAATGGGTACTTCTACAATGTGTTATATGTTCCTGATCTTGCAGCAAACCTACTCCCATTCTATCAAATTACACACACAGGTACATCCAAGAGAGTAACATTTACTCAAATTTATGTGGATATTTCATAAATTTCTAAATACCAAGTTGTTGCAATGGGTATTGATGACCATGATTTGAGGATGTATAAGTTCTCTCACTTCCTACCTTACTCCCAAGGGAATGTGCTCCTTTCACATTCCAATGAGACCAAAAAACTATGGCATAATAGGTTTGGACACCTCAACTACATGTATCTTCAAGCACTAAGCAAGGAAAACATGGTTGAAGTGCTTCCAAGCATCAAGTTTTCCAAAGGAACATGCAAAGGGTGCATAGTTGGGAAACATGTTGAGCATAAATATGTCAAGGGAAAGGCAAGGAGGGAAATCCAAGTGCTTGATTTGATCCATTCATATACTATTGGATCACTTCCCACACCCTGCTATCAAAAATGAAGGTATGCTTTGAATTTCATATATGATTTCTCAAGGTACCGCTGGGTGTATTTTCTCAAGCAAAAATATGAAGTTTTTGAGACCTTCAAAGTGGTCAAGGATTTTGTAGAAAACGTGAGTGGGAATAAAAAAGGTACTTAGGACTGATAATGGAAAGGAGATGTAAAAAAGAACCTACAACATCTCTGTGAGGAGAGTGGCATCCATTTGCAACATTTTGTGCCCTACACACCACAACAAAATGGTGTTGCAGAGCACAAGAATAGAGCTCTGAAGGAGATGGCCACATGCATGATGGAGGATAAGTATTTGTTTCCTAATATATGGAAGGAAGCCATAGATTATGTTGCATATGTTCATAACAGAGTTCAACACAAAGCATTGGAAGAGAAAATTCCATTTGAGGTTTGGAGTGGTCATAAGCCCAATGTTTCTCATTTCAGGGTTTTTGGCTTGAAGGCTTGGGCTAGAATTCCTCCCGAGAAGAGAAAGGAATTGCAACCTCAAATAAATGAGTCCATAATGGTTGGATATACTAAATATGTAAAAATATACAAGCTATTTGATCCCTCATATCCAAAAAAATTCATTGAAATAAGTGTACAATTAAAAGAATAGCCCATGTAGGAGATCACACTAGTAAAGGGGGACTGATCACACCCTCCACTCAATGATGATGTAAGTGATGATTCTTTATATGATTCTGATATGGAGTATGGAGATGATTACATGCATGCAGATCATGACTCACCCATAAGGACAAAGTGGGATAAGAAAACCATACAAGCAGCTGGTGATCTTGCTGGAGATCCACTAGACTCTAGTAAGATTATATCTCAATTTTACAATGCATTCTCCACTTGTGATTTGAGTATTATAGAGAGATGATTCATGATGGTTATATCTGATCTTCTGTCATATTAGGAAGCATCACATGATTCAATATGGCAAACAACCATGCAAGAAGAGTTCAAGTCTTTGCAAGACACTAAAACTTGGGAGTTGGTTCCTCTACCTTCCAAGAGGAAACTAGTGAAATGTAAGTGGGTTTATGGGACCAGAGTCACCATTGATGGATCATTGTAATGTACCCAGTATGGTGTAAAAACCTGAACACTCTTCAATTCTGCAAATTTTATATTAAAATTTCTGAATTACAAATTCTACCATTCGGTGCACTGACAGAGTAGGGAAATCAAGGTTTCAGGTAGGGAAATTTTGCAGAGGAGTGAAGATTCATAAATAAATTTCCATAAAACATTTATATTTGGTACCATTTAGATTTTGGAGTACGCACCGCGGAAACTTACTTTCATGTTGTCGGGTCACCAAACCGTGAAACTAGGGAATATCAATACATCTTCCGACCAGTCGATTAGGAAAGTTTCAGAGATGATATTCAGTCATAAAATAAGGTTTTGAATTGTTTATAACACTTTTTAACAGCTCATAATAGTTTGGGATCAATTTGGGAAAAATAGGTAGTTTTGGCCTAGAGAGACCCTACGTAGTGGAAGGTTCCAAAAGGCAGTACAAACATAATGAAAATAGGTTCTGGAGTTATATATGGGGAATTGGGTTTGTCAATGACCCACAAGAACTTACAGATCAGTTTTTGGGTGAGCAGAACTCTGTTTATGCAAGAAATGGAAAAACTAGTTATTTTCCAATACAAATCTAGGCTAGGTTGACTTAAAATGAGTAAATATCGGCCATTTCGAATCATATTGGAATAAAAATTTCAGAGAATGTTTATGATATCATATTACAACCAATAAACTAAAAATTTCTCTCATCAATTAACTATAACACTCTCTTCAACATTATGCATCATTACAATGTATTGTATTGACATAATACAAGGAAGGGCATGGAGGTTTGAACCCTTAGATATAGAAAAATATTGGACCTGTTAATGAAATATGATATACAGTAATGGATGGCTTTAGGCTTCTAACAAATCATGAATCAACTCAGAGAGGCTGCTCCATAGCCCCAATGTAACCTGCAATGAGAAGGGGAGAAGAGGGGAAGGGGAGAGAGGGAATGAGAACCTTGGGGCACATATCCCAAGAAAACGAGGCACAAAAATCAGCAAGGAAGCATTATATTGATAAAAATAAACATAATAAACATCCAAACTAAAAAATTGAGCTCCAATTGTCTATAAATAAACCTGGGTGACTTGTTGAGCAAGTCAATCACTTGTTAAGCAAGTTACCACTTGCTAAACCCTAACCCTAGCCACAAATTCGCCCTCTTTGAGGACATTAGCATGTTTAAGACAATAAAAATGTTTCCCTTTCATCCACCTTCATCCAATTTGGAAACTTTGCTTTCCTTGACCTATAGTTGCTATTTTTCCTTATGACAACTTTTCTTGGCTTTCCTATTTTTATGACTGAACTCCAAAAAGGAAACTGCACCCTCCTTTGTCAATTGTTTCCTCTTTTGTATTTGACTTCTTTTTTCATATATTTTGGCACTTTCCATTTTCATGTCTGATTTATTTTGTCATACAGTTTCTAATTTTCTTCCTTGGCAAGTTGGCTTCCCCAAGTGGCCCTTTTGTTAATGGAAACTTATTTTCCACCTAATTAATTGCATAATAATATTTAATGACAATTAATATACCAAGTACATGCCTCATAAGCGACATTTAAATAAAATATCCTATGTTAATTTATTTAATGCATATTTTGACCCCCTTGGTGCTAGGCAAGGTCAACACTTCTGGCGATCAAAATTTGGGGATATGACAGTCCTCCCCTCACAAGTCTGCTTGTCCTCAAGCAGAAGCACCATAGAGTGTTGCAAATTTGACCACCATGCTTCTGCTGCACCACTATGATCATAGTCATTTCCCTTATACCACTTCCTTTAGAAAAATTGGTAACCCAGTTAAGGTAACTAAGTAGAATTCCTGGATCCCACTGCTTCCTCTGTAAGGACCCAAATTTTTCTGCCACCTTTTGAACTATGTCATTCCTAAGAATGCTGGGATCCCATGGTTTTATCTGCCTCCTTCCGCCCATCAGCATAAACAACAAAATTTTATCATTGTAGCGGATGAAAATGAGGTTATGAAAATCATACCACCATACTGGAAGCTCATCTCTCCCCGTGCCAAATTGATTTTTTTTAAAACTCTCCCACTAGACATGGATTTCCTTAATGTAGGACCAAATCATCTTGAGCCTCTATAAAGTATGAAAATCCATGTACAAGCTAGCACTAGAACTCATGTCACTATTGTTATGAATACATAGGAGGTTATCCCATGCCCCTCCATGTATACTGAAATCATCATATAACAACCATACATTCTCACCCCATTGTTCATACAATTTCTTTGATGTTTCCAATGTCTCTCCATTGATGCAAGCAAGATGTTTACCCTCCAGTGCACACACCCCAATCATGTGTCTAGCCACCCAATCAATGGATGGACAAAATTTCATGCTAAATGATTCAGGTGGGAATAATTCATCTACTACTAATGCACTTGTCAAACCACATGGTTTGACCATCAATACCTCAACTGGAAGAGTGGAAGTATCATGCTCCTCTTGTGGAATCAACAGAAAAAATCCTTTCACCCAAGTTTCATCCCCACATGATGTGGCTGAAATAGAAGTGTGGGGTGAAGAATTGTGAGCCAAATCCCTACAATGCTCATCAATCAAGATAATGGATCCACAAATTCCTCCATTAGTTTTCTGAGTGACAGTGTGATCATGTGCCTCCTCCAAAATTGTACAACATTTTCCTAGAGGCAACTCATAATCTCTTAGGAACCATACAAGTGCTTGGTTTTCATATTGCTTGACCTCAAACTCCTAAAGAACGTGAAAATCAGAATGCACCTCATGTGCATGTGTATGGGAGGTCTCTAATAGCTGCAAAATAATTCTTTTTTGTTGTTCACATGTCAAGACAATATCAGTCACAACAAAAAATTTATTGCAGAAATAAAATTCTTTAACTCCCAATAAATGGATGAACAAGGAATTTTATTTTCTAATCCATATTGAATGTGATCTTCCATATTTCTGAAGGAGAAGAACACTTCATCCTTCCTCTCAATCTCAATGAGTGCTTGGCCCAGATTTTCACAAGCACCTGCAAATTTGCTCCTCCCTCATGGTTGTCTTCCACATGAGGTTCCTCCATTATACCCAAAACATTTCCTTCCATGCAGCATGAAAGGTGTGACACCTTCAAATCCTTCTAAAGTTGAAATATCTACAACTTTGACTCTTGAAGGGATCTTTGTGTTCTCTTCAATAAATTACTAGTGATCTCCAACTTATTAGTCAGATTATCTGATTTTTCTTCTTCCTTCTTGAGTGCACTATGGTACATTTTAGCCACCATGAGGAGATATTATCTATCAGATATTAATTTCATATAACTCTCCTTCATATTGGCCATCCCTTCTTTCAGTGCTATGCACTACTCTAGAAAGGCTTCTCCTTCCATATATCCACTAGAAGCTTTCCAACAACATCTTGCCACCAAGGCATTGATGTCAACAAAGGTTTTCATGGCTGCCCTAAGCTTCTTTCTGTCCTCCTTTAGTGATCCATTCAAATGACGTGTCTCACCAAGAATATCCTCCAGCAAGGTTTCTTCTTCTAATAGCTGGCATAGATGACCATTTTTCTTATGGCATGGATCCACCACACAAAACTCATCCTCAACATACAGGTTAGCCTATGAATTTTTCTGCACACTCACTTCCATGATGTGAAGTGGAGGGTATATATGAAGGTTGAAATGACATGTGATAAGAAATAATTTCATGGCTTGTCATTAAAGCTTCATCATGCTGTAATAAAGTCCAAAATTCTGGACAGTGTTCCTCCCTTTGCATCAGATTTCTCTCCTTCAAATTTTCTAGTTTACACCCAGCTGGTGGGGGCTTATTTCCCACTTCATTAGGAATATCAACTGATGATTTTAGTTCTAATATATTTTATTCTTTTGGATATGATATAGAAGTTCCATTATCACCATTGACAAAATCATCCTTCTTTGCACTGATTTTGGGATCACCAATAGAGAAACTAGGAGTGAATTCCCCTCCTTCACAATGGGTCTTCATTTCGCAGTCCTCGTCTGCACATGAAGTCTTTTCATCCTCCCATGGATAAGATGGTTGCAGGTGAACATGGCTGCTTAAAAATTCAGAACCTTTATCATCCATTTTCTTCATCTTACCATCTTCCTGTACATATACTTTGATGTCCTACTCCACCAAATTTTTTGGTTCACACCCAAGCGGTGTGGCCTTGTTTTCTTCTTCCTTATGTGGATCCTGAGGTGACTGTAACTTTGATTTGTTTTCCTCTTTTGGATCTGATCCAAAATATGTATTTCCACCACCATATGAACCCACATCCTTAGCAGTGGTCTGAATATCACTCACAAGGAAACTAGAAGTGCATTAATCTTCATTCTGTTGTTGGAGTAATGGGAAACAAGCAAGATCTTCTGGAGCATCTTCTTTCAAACAACTTGAGGTTTTTCCTTCTTGAATGGTACTATGATCATTAATTTCAGATAATATTCTTGAATAAAAATCAAAGAATCTCAGAATTCTTGAACATGCTGATGGATTTGATGACTCTTCACTTTTTCTTTCTTCTGATCTTCCTCCTCGTTGCTTAGAGAGGTGGAACAACTTGGTTCCTCTATGGATGATTTGTTGCTCTTGAAAGCATAATCATCTACATTCTTAGGCTCAAATCCAAATCTTCAATAAAAATAATCTTTGAAATAAATGGATTTACAAATGACTTCCCCCAAGGCAAGATACTCTTTGTAGTGGTGGGGCAAGTTTTCAGCTGCATCTATCATGTTTGCTAAATCCTTCTTAGGATTAGCCATGGGTAGTTTCACATTGATTTATTCATACTATATATGGTAATAAAAGTAACCATCCTTGTCTCTTGAAATTTTCAACCCATAATTTACATAGATCACCTCTTATTCTTCAATAAACTGATCAAAGTCATCATCTTCAACTACTGGTACAACCCCCATGGTTGCAACTTGAATTGGTGATCTGCAAAATTTGTTAATAGAGACCCTTCTTTCTACAGGAGTGGAAGAAAGTGCTATGATACCATTTTGATTTCCAAAGTATGGTGTACATACCTGAACACTCTTCAATTCTGCAAATTTTATATTAAAATTTCTGAATTACAAATTCTACCATTCGGTGCACTAACAGAGTAGGGAAATCAAGGTTTTAGATAGGGAAATTTTGCAGAGGTGGAGTGGGAAGAGGAGATCAATCAAGAGTGAGTGAATATTTGGAAATCCATTCCCCTAAAAAATTTATATCTGGGACCATTGATATTTTGGAGTTCGCGCCGTGGAAACTTACTTTCATCCTGCTAGGTCACCAAACCGTGAAACTAGGGAATACCAATACATCTTTCGACAAGTGGATTAGTCAAGTTGTAGAGATTATATTCAGTCATAAAATAAGTTTCTGAACTATTTACAACACTTTGTAACATCTCGTAATAGTTTGGGATCAATTTGGGAAAAATAGGTAGTTTTGGCCTAGAGAGACCCTGCGTAGTGGAAGGTTCCAAAAGGCAGTACGAGCACAATGAAAAAGAGGTTCTGGAGTTATATATGGGTAATTGGGTGTGTCAGTGACCCACATGAACTTATATATCAGTTTTTGGGTGAGAAGAACTCTGTTTATGCAAGAAATGGAAAAACTAGTTATTTTCCAATGCAAATCTAGACTAGGTTGACTTAAAATGAGTAAATCTCAGCCATTTCAAATCATATTGGAATAAAACTTGCAGATAATCTTTATGATACCATATTACAGCTAATAAACGCAAAATTTATCTCATCAATTAACTATAACACTCTCTTCAACATTATGCATCATTACAATGTATTTTATTGACATAATACAAGGAAGGGCATGGAGGTTTGAACCCTTAGATATAGAAAAATAATGGACCTGTTAATGAAATATTATATAAAGTAATGGATGGCTGTAGGCTGCTAAAAATTCCTGAATCAACTCAGAGAGGCTGCTCCATAGCTCTAATGTAACCTGCAATGAGAAGGGGAGAAGAGGGGAAGAGGAGAGAGGGAATGACAACCTTGGGGCACATATCCCAAGAACCTAAGGCACAACAGTTAGAAAGGAATAATTAGCTTCATAAACATCAATATAATAAACATCCAAACTGAGAAATGGAGCTCCAATTGTCTTTAAATAAACCTGGATGACTTGTTAAGCAAGTTACCACTTGCTAAACCCTAACCCTAGCCACAAATTCACCCTCCTTGAGGAAATTAGCACGTGTAAGACAATAAATATGTTTCCCTTTCATCCACCTTCATCCAATTTGGAAACTTTGCTTTCCTTGACCCATAGTTGCTATTTTTCCTTACGACAGCTTTTCTTGGCTTTCCTATTTTTATGACTGAACTCCAAAAAGGAAACTGTATCCTCCTTTGTCAATTGTTTCCTCTTTTGTATTTGACTTATTTTTTCATATATTTTGGCACTTTCCCTTTTCTTGTCTGATTGATTTTGTCATACAGTTTCTAATTTTATTCCTTGGCAAGTTGGATTCCCCAAGTGGCCCTCCTGTTAATGGAAACTTATTTTCCACCTAATTAATTACATAATAATATTTAATGACAATTAATGTACCAAGTACATGCCTCATAAGTGACATTTAAATAAAATATCCTAGGTTAATTTATTTAATGCATCTTTTGACCCCCTTGGTGCTAGGCAAGTTCAACACTTCTGGTGATCGAAATTTGGGGATATGACAATCATATATAAATTACAAGGCTAGGTTGGTTTCCAAAGGCTTCTCTCAATTCCATGGAGTGTACTATATAGATACATTTGAACCAGTTGCAAAGATGGACTCCATTAGGATAGTTTTGGCCATTGTTGCACTAAGAGATGGGAGGTGCACCACATGGATGTGAATAGTGATTTTATTCATGGTGACCTGCATGGGGATATTTATATGCAGCAACCTAAAGGTTTCATTCATGATCCTTCACTTGTTTTTTGGTTCAAGAAGTCTCTCTATGGACTCAAGCAAGCCCCTAGGGCTTGGTATGCCAATATGGAGAACTTTCTTCTATCACTAGGATTTGAAAGATGCAAATATGATCCTAATGTATATTTGCAACATTTAGATGACTCTTTGCAGGTCATAGTAATGTATGTTCATGATATTTTGATCAGTGGAATTTGCATTGCTGATATAGGTTCAATTAAGTCTTCATTGCATAGTGTGTTTTCAATCACTGACCTTTGATTGTTGAAACAATTTGTTGGCTTGGAGATTGAGAAATATGATGCAGATATCAAGGTTAGCAAAACAAAGTATGTTGCATACCTGTTATTGAAGTTCTAAATGGATGAATGTAATGCAACCAAGTGTCCCTTACTTTTGGGAGTGAAACTAGGTGATTTTGGTTCATCTCCATTGGTGGACAACTCATTGTATAGGCAACTAGTTGGGATCTTGATGTATCTCACACACTCCCGACCTGATTTGGATTATTTTGTAGGTGTTGTTGCAAGGTATATGCAATATCCTCATGAGATCCATTGTAAGGTTGCAAAAAGGATCTTGCATTATGTGTAATGAACCAAACACTTTAGGATACATTATGTTACTAGTTCTCCACTAGAACTAGTTGGATTTATTGATTCTAATTGGGCTGGAAATTCCATTGACAGAAATTCCACTTTAGGCTATGTATTCATGATTGAACATTGTCCCATATGCTGGTAAAGTAAGAAACATCACACTAAATATCCATTTCATCAGTTGAGGCCGAGTATAGAGGAGCAGTGAATGTAGCTACACAATGTGTGTGGTTGCAAGGCATTCTTGGAGAACTTGGTTTTGCATTTGATTTACCCACTGTCATTTGGTGTGACAATCAAAGTGAAATCAATATTTCCACCGATACAGTATAGAGACAGAGGACCAAGAACATTGATATACACATTCACTACATCTAGAGCTTGGTGCATGAGCAAGTGATATCATTAATGTAGTATTGCCCATATGCAAAGCAAACTGTTGACATCTTCACCAAGAGATTCATAGAGAAGACATTTACCTATCTGAGGTCACTCCTTGGAGTGTGTGACACATGGTGATAACTGATATTTACTTTCAATTTTTTCTCCATGTCCATTTTAGAGGGGATGTTTTCTCCCATGAGGTTTTCCTCCTTACCTTGGTTATATGGACAAATCAATTTTCGTAAGAGGTGACTTGAGCCTTAGTTACCAATTCCTCAAATTTTGATGTGGTTAATCTAATTCAGGATCAAGGGGGGGTGTTATAGCATCATAACACGTAGTACCATGGTCACATACACCTAGGACACACTTTCATTTGTTTTGTACTTATGTTACATGGTCCAAACCTTGCTTATGTTAGTCTAGCAAGGTATTTAGGGGTTTTAGACTCATTAATGCACCCAAGTTCCCACATTTGATCATTTAGGAGACACATGCACCCTCATTTATGATATTTTGATCATTGGTGCGCTTCCACTCCTTAAAACATGGAATTGGTTTGACCAGAGGTGCCCATGCATTGTATTTGAGTGTTTTTTGCTTTTTTGGACCATTTATTGCTTCCTAGAGCCAATCCCACTCACCCATGCACTCCAACATGCATAGAATACCCTAATTTATGTCCTAGCATGCTTCACCCATGTTCACATGGCCATTTGTGACAGTTTGAGGTTGTTTGGGATCTCAATGGTCCACCTAGGGGGGTTTGAGGTCCAATCTAATCTTGCCAAATGTATTCCTCCAAATTGCCTCCAAAGGATAATAATTTTCACCTATTGTATTATAATGATGTTCTAGACATATTTAAATGTTGGACAGTAATAAAAACTTTAGTTATTGGCACTATTCCTATGTGTTAATTTTTCTCTTTTCACTATGTTTTTGCATTGTTTGTGAAATTATTAAGTTGTGAGGATTCCCTTATCTTTTGGATCTTGCTGTGAAACACATTTTTGCAAGATTCATTTGTGTTGAGTACCTCATAATCCCAATTCCTAATATCCTCTTAAATATAACTTTGTGGATGATTTGGCACAATTACCTCCCGCCACGTCTATATTAGAGATTCTCATGAACTTCCCCATACAGTGAAAATATTTATTGTTCACTTTAGGTTGAATCGATCCTTTTAATTCATTTGATGTCATTTCTACTTGATTGAGTAGACCCTTGGATTCCCTTTTTTAGTTTCTTTTTAGATTCTAGTTACCTTCAAGAACTTGGTATTCACCAATGCATTATTGATGAAGGTGTCTCCACTTGCCTCATGTCCATTCATGTTTGGAAGAAACTCAGTTCCATTGAACTGATGCCATCCCTTGTCACATTTCACATGTACAATTTTTTTTTTCCAACCACAAGGTCTCCTACAAAATGCCCCTACCCATTTGGTTGGGAAAATAGTTTTAATTGACATTAAGGTTGTTAACATGAAGTTATATTACAATATCCTCCTTGGTCATAGCTACATGTATACTGTGAAAATAGTTTCCTCAACGATGTTTAGACTCATGATGTCTCCCCACGAAGGAAAGATATTCATGCTTGATCAAATCAGTTACTATGATCCCAAGGGGATAGCTTGTACGGACATGTATTACCTATGGTTGATAATAACTTTGACAACCTTTCCATTCCTTCATTTATGATTTTTTTCCCCTGTGTCTTCCACAATGCCTTCCTTGTCAGTACCTTTAAGGGACTTCCTATGTCTACTCCAAAAGTGGATATCTCGAAATTGTGCACCGTCACTTCTAAGAAATATACAACCCAACCTCAACCCTCTCCTATTCATAACCCATCATTAGGGAATCTGTGAGCGAGACTTCCTATACATCAAGTTTCATTCCTCCCCACCCCTTGGAATTGTGGTAACTCTTGTGATGTCTACACTTAGCCTTTTGGGCATGCTGCTAGGTCTCCAAATTTGGTACGTTATCCCACCAAACTCCGCACCCACCCCAAAGGTTATCTTGACACATGTCTAACTGGTTGGCACTTCTAATTCCACAACACCCATGGTTATGAAGGAAACCTTATGTTCCACCCAACCTTCTTCAAAAAATAAATATGGCAGAAAAACCAGGAACATAAACACCCAATATACTCTAGATACAGTCATAAACCCCTGTCACACTAGCATGATTCCCTATGCCTTGTGTTGTGTGCGACATCTTGGGTCACACCACCCTTCAATGTTAAGAGTTACGCATATTATGTGGTCATATCCACATACAATAGAAAATTGATGTGAACACTACTATGGTCCACATCACTCTCCCTATCAATACTAAATAAATGCAACAAATAACTGTGTAATAACCATTGCCATGCATTGTGTGGCATTTATGGCCACTATTCGCACCATTGCATTGATCTCCAAAATTTTCAGTCCACTATGGCCACCATTGAGGAGGTACCTCCTCTCACTCCCTCATATGAGGGGATGATCTTCATCTATTAAATTGTATCATCTAATGAGGCCTCCTCGTTGTCACCTTCCACTTCATGACCACATTGATTAATGTTGGTCACTCCAACCTTCGCACCTAATCTTTTCAAGGTGACGAGGAAATTCTCAAATCACTTATGAGTCTAGAATCCCCATTGAATGATATTCAACATATCTCCCACTATTCAAGTGGGAATTTTGATCAAACCATCTGTCACCAAGAACATCCTTTTAGGTGGTTCTTGTACACCCAAATAGGTCTCCACCTATAAGGCTCTCTTTTAGGAGTTTCATGACATTTTCGCTTGGTCTACACCAAAATCCTCGAATTATAAACCGAAATTATTGAACACCATATTGATATATGACTCAGTGTCTAACTTGTGCACCAAAAATAAAGTCCCATCCACCCTTCCAAAGCCCCAACTATTAAATCCAAGATCGATAAGTTGTTGACCTATAAACTACAACCTCATATCCTATTCATCTCACTAGCACAAATCTCCTAAAACGTTTTTACTTATCTTCAACAATTTTCATTTTCCCCAAACAAGTTTAAATTCGCCTTGGTGCTTTTGAGTTTTCTCAAGGAACTGATAAAGCATAAAAATCAATTTAGAAGACTCATACATAACACAAAAAACTATTAAATTTATTCCATTGATATCTTAGATCAATTGGGAATCCAACAGATGAGATATTATAGTTGTTGTAACTCCCCTAGTTCAAAAAACATAAGAGATATACAACAATAACACCATTTAAGCTACTTGTATCTCACATAATAGTTTTCGTATATCAATGATGACCATTTAATGACATGGGAATCTATTGTTTGATTTTTATCATTCAAGATAGCATTATGATCTTAGGATCTTTAACTAAGAGAATAACATGCATAGCAATAAAACACAAGAGACAAGAGACACAAAGAATTTTCCTCGGGGAAACCATAAAGGAGAAAACCCCGCAACTTCCTCAGAGATAGAATTAGCACCAAAAGTAAAACCCGAAAAACATAAAGATGATCTCCTGACAGTAGTAGTCTCTCTCTTGTCACATAAACTTCTCTCTCACTCATGTGCCCCAATGAGTGAGTGTGTGTGTGTTAAATAGAGAGGCTCACTCTCTATTTATATTCTTTCATTTACTTAATGTCCACTCCAACATGTCGACCTCACTTAACAATTACTTACTAGAGCCAACATCTCTAGGAGAGTCTAATAACCCTAGTGCCCCACAACTTGTGGGGACTTTTTCGCTCCGACCAACAAGGAGGGTTATCCTTAACACAACGGTGGGGACTATTGCCCCGACTTACAATAGCTCACCTAGAGTTGACTTCTCTAGGATAGTCTAATAACCCTAGGGCCCCACAACTGTGGGGACTTTAACCCTTGAACAATAGGAGTGTTACCCACAATGCCTTTACATGACTTGTTTACATTATTGAATCGCCCGATAGGAACATCGGGGAATGAAATGACTCAAATACATTACAGACACTTCCTGGAATAAACATCAAGGTATAATATATGAAATATACAAGTGAATACATTCTGAAGTTACAAATACATCAACACTCCCTTTTAACTAGGAATGTATTCTATCGACACAATGTATCAGTACAAGTCTTCTTCTCTGTATCATCTGAATCATCGTCAAGTTATTGTCATCTTCATCTTCAAGTCATATTCATCTTCAAGTCATCTCCATATGGATCTGGATCATCACTCGATTTGGATCATCATCACTGGATCTAGATCATCACTTGATCTGGATCATCATCACTGGATTTGGATCATCACTGGATCTGGATCATCATCACTGGATCTGGATCATCACTTGATCTAGATCATCTCTAGTTCTGGAACATCTCTACTGGATCATCATTATGGGTGCTATCTCTTGATTCTTCTCATCACAGGAAGTTCTATAGAGCCAGCCCTTTTTCATGCTGGTTGTAGGCCTAGCCTCCATGTAGGTCTTTTCTAGCACTTATATCTGAACCTAAGTTAGAATGGCCCGCCCAGCACTTATATCTGATCATGTAGGAACCAATCCTATAATCACATCAGAAAGGCACACCCAACACTCACATTTGACCATGTGGGAACACATCCCACAACCCTATCAGAAAGGCCCAACACTCACATATGACAACCAATGTCAGAAAGGATCAGCACTTACATTCGACCATGCAAGGAACCAATCCTCCATGCTGAAAGGGCTCTGCACTTACATCTGATCATTGTAGGAACCAATCCTACAATCACCTCAGAATGGCTCTGCACTCACATCTGATCATGTAGGAAGCAATCCTACAGTCATGTCAGAATGGCCCTCAGTCCCAGACTGAGCTTTCTTGGTAACTGACCAAGTGTCTCCATTCCAAGAATGACATTCAACGCTTATATCTAATCATGTAGGAACCAATCCTATAGTCACATCAGAATGGATCAGCACTCATATCTGACATGCGAGGAACCAATCCTCTGATCATGATAGAATGGCTCAGCCCTTACATCTGACCATGGAAGGAACCAATCCTCTCACCATGTCAGAATGGCTCACGGACTCATCACTTCCCTTTGGAGGGAACCTCGATCTAGAGAACACCAAGCTTCTCCCTGAAGTACTCAAACTTCACTCTAGCTAATGGCTTTGTCAACACATCAGCTATCTGTTCGTCTGTCACAACATACTAGAGTTCACTACTCCCCTCTGCACCATATCCTTGATATAGTGATACTTGATCTCGATATTCTTTGACTTGTCATAGAACACTGGGTTCTCCGACAACTTCACACAACTCTGGTTATCGCAATGTATACAAGTAGCATCTAACTGGAGATAAAATAAATCAGACAGTAGCTTCCTCAGCCATACTACCTCACAACTAGCTGAACAAGCTGCAACATACTCTGCTTCAGCTGTATTTAGTGCCACACAGGACTGCTTCCTGCTAAGCCAAGAGATCACACCTAATCCCATACTGAGGTAGCACCTTGAAGTGCTCTTCCTATCAATGGCAGTGCCTGCCCAATACAAATCCACATAACCCTCCAGGTTAGTCTTCTGATTCGCCTCATACTTGAGCCCATAATCAACTGTACCCCTCAGGTACCTCAGAATATGCTTTGCAGCGATCAGGTGAACATGTCTCAGATCTGTCAGGAACTCGCTCAAGGTGTTCACAACAAAGAAAATATATGGTCTTGTGTTTGTTAGGTACATCAAGGACCCAATCATCTGACGATACATCATAGCATCAACCATCTTTGATGAAGCATCACTCAATTATAGCTTCATGTTTGATGCTATAGGTGTGGTCATGGCCTTGCAGTCCATCATCCTGAACCTCTTCAAGATCTCTACTGGATACTTCCCTTGTCCGAGGAAGATTCCATCTGCATTCTGCCACACCTCCATGCCTAAAAAATAATGCATCGACACATAACAGGAGCATCACTGGTCTTCTGCCTTCAACCTTGAAGCAAAGGTTGGAATCCACTTTACTCTCAATAAATCCTAGAGTCATCAGTAATCTATCCATCCTGTCGTACCATGTTGAATCTTAGGATCTTTTGCAGTCACTCCCTCTGAAGTGAAGCATCATTTTCCTTCTGTCTTTCATACTCTATGCACTGAAACATTCTGTATCGGAGTGACAAGCAGCTTTCTCTGCTACTTATAGTATATGTATCCATCTAGGATCATTAGATACCAAGATCATCTATCTTGAACTTTTTCAAAAATTTCTTCTTGCACCCATCTGTGAGCTTGTCATCCTTTATAGGCTTTCATCTTCAACCTTGTAGCAAAGGTTAAGATCTTCATCAAGCTCATCATGTATGTGTTATCCCATGGGTGTCTTTTGAGCTCGTATAAGGCCTTCTTTCATTTGCACACATGATTCTACCTATCACATGACTTCATTTCCAGTGGCTGCAAATGTCTCTTCGTAGTCTATGCCTTCTTTTCGTGAGAAGCCTCGTGCTACGAATCTTGCCTTGTATCCCACAATGTTTCCATCTACTGCATGTTGGAACTACGAACTTCCCTTCATGTATCAATATTGCATCCTAGACATCATTCTTCTTGAACTGGTCTTCCCTCTATTCTTGGTTAATTCTTCATATCTAGAAGGTTTTGCATCGATGATGTCGCTACATTTGTCATATTATTCTTCATCTTGAACTGTCGTCACTTTTTCTTCGAAACAAGTCTCATCCTTCTTTGCTTGTAGGTGATTTTATGCGATCTTTCCTACAAGTCAAATTCATTTGCATGGTTAGAGACATTTCATAAGGAATATTCATATTGGAAAATTCTTATGCATATGTATATGATCATGCAACTATTTTAGCCAATACAACATTCATCCATATCTCACAAAAACTTTTCTAGATGCCTTCCATCTCTACCAAGACAACATTGAGATTGTGCACTAATCCAATATGTCAGCAAAGAGGTTTCATTCTAGATAAGTAGCAATGGATATTTGTATAGAACCATGAGCTACTTACCCATCACATGCATATTAGTAGTATATTGTCATTAATGCAAACATTCTATCATGCACAATACATCAACTGAATATAAACAAATGCATAACAAAAACAATATCATGAAATGACAATTGAATACTTATCTTTATTTGTTTCGTGGGTAGACTCCTTATTGATCCTTCAACTTCATCATCTTCTTCATTCATAATAGCATGATTTCTTATCCAAATTCTAAGATGGATAAGAGGTTGAGTTCTTCATACTCATCGCTTGAGGGATCTTCTTTGGATGGTGAGAGCTTGATCTTCAATTGCTCCCATCTTCTCTTCTCTTATCATGAGTCAAGCTTCTTCTTCTTACCAGAGTCTGATAAAAGTAATCACTTCCTTCTGGCACACATTCCTCACTTGAATGAATCCCATGATTCTGGGAGTCCATTCAAGGTGGCTATCACCACTTCTACATTCTCCACTTCTTCTTCTACCGCTTCAAGTTGCTCTTTGATTTGAGAGACCCTCATAAAGTAAGACTGTATGGTCTTTGCATTCTGGAACTTCAAATTCTTCAACTATTTTCTCAAATTCATATTTTGATTTATGTTATTCCCTTCAAATAGCTTGGTCAAGGAATCAAGCATCTTCAGTGTCTTTAGGGAAGACACTTGTGGAACAAGGTGATCCATGATTGAATCAACAATGATCATCTCCATCTGGAACTGGAACCTCTCTACTTATGTAGGTATCCAATTCATTTTCTTCAGAGAGATCATATACTTCCATGCTTGGAAGTTTTCAAATTCACCAATCTTATCATCAAACTGATGTGATAGATCACTTTGAAATGAGAACCTCAAATGAAAATAACAAAAGATTAGGTCTTACTGATTTGAGGTGTCTGTCCTGGTTTCGGAGCTGGCTGATCTAGGGTTTGTCAGAGAAACCCTAATTTTCAAAACTTGGAATCTTTCAGATATTATTGGATAGAAAGATAGATCTCTTCAAGCTGAGCTATCCAATGTACTCCTTTTCTGAAAACAGTGGAGGGAAACTTCCGGAACAAGAAGCCCTAGTTTTCCAATTTCTCCTACAGAAATACCTGATACTGTTTCTGTGGTACATTTGAAATTAATACTCCTCTATGTCTGAAACATTGCACTAAGGTAGCCTCGCCTGTCCCTATTTCAACACCATAGGTTTCATTAGAATTGGTTTAACCAATTGGAACTTATGATCATTTTCCCAAGGTGACCTATTACAGGACTGTTCAGAACAACAAAGTTATATGGACTTCCATGTGTCACTGCTTCATCTTCCAGGTCTGAAATATTGAACCAAATAAATTAAATTTCGTTCCCTTTCTGGAAAATCTTTAGCAATTTCATTTGGACCTTTGTAGCCCGAGATATAGCAATTCTCCCCAGGTGTCCTGTTTAGGGATGAATCCTGGAAGAGGCTAGAACCCTAACTTGGAGGGATCATATATCCTAGAATATAGAGTGTCAGAGGATGAATTTTGGATACAGTGTAAATCAGGATTTTATCTTTGGCCTGTGAAATTTTTAGCTCATGATCCTTCTCCAATCCTGAGATATAGTGAATGTACTAAAACGTATTAGTTTTAGTATTTTAGGGTTTTTCCGGCTCGGGGCCAAACTGGGGTTTGATTTTCCTGGAGTTTCACCCAACCAAAAATATTGACCCAGGTCTCTAAAATTTGATTTTGATGAGGAGGAAAATCCTATGCGAGGTTCACTCAAAAATTCGTCTTCTGTAAGAAGCCCTACTTTCCTGCACCAAAAACTGAAAATGCCCAGAATCGAATTCCGCTTCGACCGAAAGATGCACCCTTCAATGGAGAGTCATCCTAGCATACTTTTGCTGATGGATTGTGGAGAGAGACCCAAAAATTAAGAAGCCTTAGCTTCTGTAGTTGCATAATTTCTTCTTCTTAGGTTAGCTTTGATACCATGTTAGATTTTTATCATTCAAGCTAGCATTATGATCTTAGGATCTTTAATTGAGAGAATAACATGCACAACAATACAACACAAGAGACAAGAGACACAAAGAATTTTTCTCAAGGAAAGCATAAAGAAGAAAACCCCGCAACTTCCTCAGAGATAGAATCAACACCAAAAGTAAAACCTAAAAAATATAAAGATGATCTCTCGACAGCAGTAGTCTCTCTCTTGTCCAAGCAACTTCTCACTCTCTATTTATATTATTTCATTCACTTAATGTCCAAATAGATAGGCTCACTCTCTATTTATATTATTTTATTCACTTAATGTCCACTCCAACATGTTGGCCTCACTTAAAAATTACTTACTAGAGTCGACATCTCTAGGAGAGTCTAATAACCCTAGTGCCCCACAACTTGTGGGGACTTTGCCACTCCGACCAACAAGGAGGGTTATCCTTAACACAATGGTGGGGACTAATGCCTTGAATTACAATAACTCACCTAGGGTCGACTTCTATAGGATAGTCTAATAACCCTAGGGCCCCACAACTGTGGGGACTTTAACCCTTGAACAATAGGAGGGTTACCCACAATTCCTTTACATGACTTGTTTACATTATTGAATCTCTTAATAGGAACATCGAGGCATGACATGACTCAAATACATTACAGACACTTCCCAGAATAAACATCGGGGTACAATATATGAAATATACAAGTGAATACATTCCGAAGTTACAAATACATCAACATCTATCAATCCACACAATAAAAAAATAATAATAAAAAATGAATGCACATCGAGAAAGTATTGCACATGGACATCAAATTTATCTTGGAAAACCAAATGGGAAAACCAACATTCAAAAGGTTCACATATCTCTCTTTATTGTTGGCAATGGTGCAATTATAGGATCTTTGGAGTAGCATCAAATTCCCATGGAACATTTTTTGAAACATTCCATCAATATCATCTGAAGGCTTTGATGAATAAAGGGGTAAATAGATTGATCATTGGCTTGGGGGGACAACTGGAATGCCAAGCATCCCCAACTCTTCAACTTCTCCCAAGCATTCAAGTTCCTTCATTTTTTTTCTTCATTTATCTATGAGATACATTCACATGAATTACATAAAAAAATGAATGAAATAAACATTTCATCTTTTACATTAATATTATTGATGGATTTATTGCTTGATGCAAGGCAGACTATGCTAGTGGTGACATGCGGCCATTCACACCTCCACTATGTCATATACCTCGTCCTTAACCATAAGAAATTAATTTAGTAATCATATTGAGCCACCAGTGAATCCATTATTCATTTGGATCCAAATTCAGATCACACATCCCTGTTGGGAGGATTTTGATCCCCAAAAGGTTCCAAGGAGAGATGAGGGAACCTTCTTTCAATATGATTCCTCTCATACCATTTTTCCCTATTTGGAATATTCCTTTTAGACCAATTTTCCATAGGTCGTGTTTTCCTCTTCGGGTTACTCAGTCCTTGTGTTTAAGTACTCTATCCTCTTTCAATTTTGTCAACTAGGTCTTTAACATTAAGAAGAATATGTTGATCCTCATCTCCATCCAACATTGATGGCTTGAGCAAATTAAAATATTCTATGATCACCAGTGAACTCATCTGCATATAAGGTGGGAGGCTCAATCTAAAGGTATTCTCAATCACTTGTTCAACAATGTTGAATGGTCCATACCTAAGAGGCTTGAGCTTCTTTGTTGGTTCTTGTAGCCTTTCCTTACATAGGTGAATCCAAACCTTGTCTCCAACACATAATTGATGGTATTTTTGGTGTTGGTCATGCCTTGTTTTGTACCCATGTTGACTTCTTCCAAGTTGATCTTGAACCTTTAAATGTATTTGCATGATCTTGTCCATGAATATGCTTTCCCTCTTCTAATTTCCTTGTGGATCAACCTCATCCTTCCGGTTCCCATAGGCCATATCAAATGATGAAGGAGGTAGGTATCCAACCAAGGTCTCAAAAGGAGACATGTTGGTGGAATAATGTAATTCCCAATTGTAGGAATTTTGAATGTAAACCAATTGTTCATCCCATGTCTTGGGATTCCTGCAATTATATCCTCTTAGTATTTGTACCAATGTTTAGTTGATAACCTTGGATTTTCCATCATTCCGTTGATGGAATGTGATAGAATACTTTAACTTGGTATCCATTTTCTCCCAAAGTTCTGCCCAAATTTTTTCCAAGAACTTACTCTATGTTCCAGATATGATGGAGCTAGGAAAGCCAAAATGAACCCATGCATGATTGAAAAATAGTTCAGCTGCATCCTGTCCACATATTATCTTATTTCATGGTATCAATACACATTACTAAAGATATCAGCCACAACAAACAAATAGTCATAGCTTCTTTGTGACATGGGAAATCCTCCAACAAATTCCATGGAGATTGATGGCTCCCAACATTAGGTAAGAAAAGGCATATAATTCCTCCTCTATCAGTCATTCAATACCTGGAAAAGAGGAAATATGTGAACAAGTTAATGAGAAAGATGTACGTTCTATTTAGAATTATAGATTTTTTTTGGTTTATCTATTTAGATGTTGTATTCTTCCCTTTTCCTTATCTAAAATGCATAAAGGATACTAATGAATTGAGTGTTAGCAATACATTCTTGAATAAAAGATATAAAATCAATTTTTTTTCTCAAAGAACAAAAGGATCAAAACAATTCACTCTCATCTCCAATTTTGTCAAAGAACGGATTAAACCTAAAGAAGTCCCAACTTTAACTCATAGCTCCAGCTATCCAAAGGCATAGATCGAAATACCAATGAAACACTACTAGTTGATAAATAAAGCACTTCTAGTTTTGAAAGAAGCCATGAGAACACCAATAATATATTTGACACTACTCACATATCCATCCATTGGAGGCCTAGTCCCTAAATCTACAGATCACATGGAAACAATTGAATAGACCCAAAGTGTCATCTTATCACTCCTTTTGATCTCGAGTGATCTTACCTGCCTACACTAACACACTCAACTCAATTTGCATGAAGATGTTCCAAATAGACTATATGCTATAAAATTAGATTGAAACATACATTTTTATATTTAAGATTAGAAGGGAACAACTAGCCAGGATAACACCCACATGTTATGAGCTCAATTTTTATTATTACAGTTTGAAGGAGACCAAGTTTTCAATGCTAAGCAACCTTTTCCAATATTAGTGAATACTACTATTGTTACATATTATTGAGTAATATTTATGTTCCTATGTCACCTTGGATCAAGGCCCATCCATAGGTGACTACAGGGACCTGTGTGTTAGAGTAATTTTCTTGTTTCGTATATGTATTTACAGAACAAAACATATATTATAGAATTCCTACAAGTTGTATCAATTTCCAACATTTTGATAAGAACAATATTGATGAACTATTTATGTATTTGAAGTTAGCATAGATGTATTGTTACCATTCCTGCAATTTGAAGTTGAATGATTGTTTTAATTTTACATGAGATATTGTTATATGAACTAGGTAAAGTATTCAATTCTTTGTTTGTTTAATTAATTTATCAGAATTTCGTGTCACTGAATGCCTATAATATTCTTGTTGATGGTAGAGTAAATTAGTGATTCCTTCAAAAGGTTTTTCTAAATATAGGAGAAGAGATTCTTAAAACTTGTCTCTGATATTGCTAATAAAGGAATAAGTTCCTGGTTGATTCATGAGATCCATGTCCCTCACAACCCTTAGATCATAGATTAAATTTCTCCTTGCTTTTTACCAACAATATTTTGAATTGATTGAATTGAAGTTACATACTACTAGGAATCATTATTTTTCTTTGTAGTTGCACATATTGTGCATAACCCTCGTAAGTTTGTATGAATCCCCGGGTTTGACAATTAAAGTAAAGTTTTAGATACAACACTATTGCTGACATCTTGTTGAATAAGGTATAATATAAATGATGATTGATTAAGCTCACCACTTTTTGGTGCCATTCCCGGGGAGGTTTTCCAAACCATAAGGAATATTGACAAAATTAATTAGTTTTTGCATGAATCTTGAGAAGGATACATTTGGAGCAGAGCAAGCAGGAAGAAAATATTTTTACAAGTCTCTCTACTACAACCTAGTTTTTCATTATTTACTTATTTTATTTTTCACAATAGTTAGTTTTTTTCAAAACCTTTAAGAATGCAAGAAAAATCTGTATTTTTTATAAAAATCCTTAAAAAAAGAAAAGAAAAGAAAGAACAAATATTGTTCACCTTGGAATGAATTCCTAGATATAGGGATGAGTTTGTCCAGTTTACCCCAAATAACAACCACATGAGAGAGTAGGGAGGAACTATTGAGATTCTTGACCCATCATCTTCCCAACACATGTTGCCAAGAAGGAGACAAGGTCTATTTGGATGATTGACGATTCATCAGAATCATTTAACCATGTCAATACCAAGGATCAATCAATGGAATATAGGGAAGACCAAGAGAAACCCACCATATTTTATTTTCCCATTAGAGGAGGCCGTGATGATGAGGATAGGGTGAAAAATATTAACCCTATTGCATTACCTAATTTTCATGGCCTAACCTTAGAATACCTAGAAACAACAAATTCAAAATCCTAACCATTCAGCATCAAGGCTACCCCTTCCAACTCAACCATCATCTCCCTCATTCCATTTCAAATCCTAACAATGGACAAGTTCAACCTTCACATGCCACTGAAACAACCAACTACCCAACATACTCTTTGGATACCATAGAAGTAAATTGGCTGAATATGCGTTCTAGAAAAATTATAACACGCCCAACAACTGAACTAGAAGAACAAATAGATATGCCTATTTCTCATACAACACATCACGCTTTGGAAGAGGAACAACATATATAGGATCCACCATTTTTTATCCCACCTTTTCCACATATACTGCAATTCAAAGAAATTAAACAACCTGAAAATCCTATCCTAGAATAACTCAACACTTTGTGTGTTAAGATACCGCTTCTACAGGATATAAAGGAGATCCCTATCTATAATCAATATGTCAAGGATACATGTATAAAGAGGGAAAGGTAGAAAGATAAAATACCTTGTCACCATCAATGTGGTTGGAGAACTAGAAGACCCGATGTTGGGGAGGATCATTAATCCTAAATATGTTGACCTAGGGATTCTGATAGTAGATGTACACATAGTAGGGAGTTTGATCTATAATACCCTCATTGACATAGGAGCATCCATAAATGTAATGAATCAAGACACCATGGTAAGACTTGACATTCAAAATACACTAAGGAAAACTACTACAGTTCCAGAACTCGCATACACTTCTACAGTTTGTCTCGATGGCATATGAGAAAAAATCATGGTACCATAGATTCCTAGCGGTATCTTTATGATTTCATTGTCATCCACACTAAATATAAACTCAGTGGATATCCTCTCATACTTGGGAGGCCTTGGCTTGGAATACCTGATGCACACATCAGATGTAGGAAAGGGAATATGACCATCATGAATGGGTTAGAAACTGCAAAGACATTAATCCTATATCCTCTCACTAGGCCTAATATTGATATTGAGGAGTATTAGTGGAAATATGAGAAAAATTATTTTGATTAACCTATTCACCCCTGTTTTGACTATAGACACTTCCCTAGCACTTAGATTCCCATAAGAGGATACAATCATTTCCAATTTCATCAAGAATATTTATGATAACCCTATTTCTCTTGGAGAACACCGCACAATACAAGACTTGGAATTCATAGAAACAAAGGGCCCCATATGGAAGAAACAAAAACAACCACCAAAACAATATACATTTCCCTTGACATAAAATTAAAAATCAACAACCATTTATCACCACCACAAGAAGAAAAATTGATCCATATCCTTACTAAATACCAAACATCCTTTGCATGGAGTTACCCTAACATGAATGGATTCAATCCAACCATTTGAAAACACCACACATACATCAAAGATGATGTCACTCCTATCAGAATACCACAACAAAGAATGAATCCGAATCTATAGGATATTGTCAAAATAAAACTGCAAAAACTCATTGATGGAGGATTCATCTACCCTATATCAGACAATGAATGGGTATCAACATTAGTTCTTGTACCAGAAAATGGAGGAAAGTGGAGAGTCTATATAAAATATAGAGAGCTAAAAAAATCTACAAAAAATAATCACTTCCCATTACCATTCATTAACCAAGTGTTAGATACCCCAGCAAGGAAGATTTTTTCTCCTTTTTAGATGGATTTAGTGGATATAACCAGATAAAAATCCACCCAACATACCAAGACAAGACCACATTCAATTTTCCATGGGGAAGCTTTACTTACAGATTCCTTTTGGAATTTGCAATGCCCCAACTACTTTCTAGATGGAATGAAGTGGGATAAGGATGGCAGAGAGCTCGCTTAAAAGAAATAGTTTTTTTGATTCATTAAAATATGTGAAGAAGTTGAGGGGAGTGTTAAGAGATACTCACTTCCTAATCCATGGGGAGAAGTGGATCTAATCATTATGAAATATATCACCTGCAATGGACAACATGCCCTTGTGAATTCCTACCACTTTCGAATATTGAACCTCTCGAGGAATCTTAGGTGGAAAATAGTAGGAGAGTACATCAACTTTAGTATTCAAAACCATCTCCTATATGAGCATTAAGTACTAGTTGGGGAAACTTGATGCTCTGTCTCACCATGGGTTGGTAAAATTAATAATATGTGACACATTGGACAAAGAATACAACCCCTTGACCTAGGAAAATTTGTCAAAAATTAGAAGGGATAAGATACAGGTCTTCCACTGAAGAACGGAGGGACATCCTGAAGAGACGACAACTCTGTAAGCACAAACACTAGAAAAGAAGGCATCACTGGAAGTAAAAACATCTCAAGGAAAGGTCCAATCTATAATAAAGAGTTGTTTCATCTCTGAGAGGAATAGAACTAGTCGCAATAAGACGATTGAGGAAGATAAAGAAGAAGCACATGGGGAAGATAGAGGAGAATAAGAAACAATCACGGATACTATCCTCCACTCAGGAGGGCATAAATAAAATTCCCCCAAGAAAATAACCCAATCAGATAATAAACATGAGAGTTGTAGGAAGAAGAGGAAATTAGGAAAGCAGAAAATCGTGCAATATTCAATCTTTTATTTTGATTCTCTTCAGGAAAAACAACAAACCTTAGACTCTGACCATGATTATGAAGAGGAAATTTCTACTAGGGACCAAGAAGAAGTTGAGAAAAATTCTCCTAAAAACCATCACAATATAGAAGACACGGAATTCAAGAATACGTTCTTAGTTCATCAGCAGTTGAAAAAATAGATAGCTTGAAAATCCATGAGGTACTCAATGAAAAAGATGAGGAAATTTCCAGGCTACAAAGTAAGATAAAAGAAATGGAACAGGAAGTCCTAAAGTGGAAAAATATTGCACATATTGCAGAATATCTAAAGGCTTCCAATTCCCAAGGGAATTGTGGGTATGAAATGCATCCATTAGAAGAGGAGATCTAGGTCATAAATATGCAATGCTTGGAAAAGAAGAAACATGTAATTGAATAAAACCTTGTCCTTAAGAGATATTTATAAAATTGTGAAGCTGAGTTGAAAAATGAAACCAAAGAGAAGACTGAAGTAGAAGAGTGACTCAAGAAAGGGTTTAAAATCATGAAGGAAATCATATGATGTGGTCCACCCTCAAGGGTATACTAATGTTTTCTCAAATAGAGATGGTTATTGTATCAAATTAACATGTTACAAGCAGGACAATCGGAGCAGGTAGATTCTAGCATTGCTTTCATAGAGACCTTCCAAGAAGTTGGGGAGTTGGGGAAGGATAAGCTCTATTAGTTTTGTTTCCTTAATTACATATTTACTATGTTGAACCTTTGTGTTTTCTTTTATTTCAAAGGATAAACCAAATTTTTTTATGTCAAAGGATAAACCAATAATTTTGATGTTAAAGAATAAACCAATAAGTTTGATGTCAAAGAATAGACAAACAAGATTGATATGAAACAAACAAGATGGGATTAATGTTAAACATATGAGGTTGATAACTCGAATCTTGTTTGAAGAAATATATAAAAGTGTATGAATCCATTAGGAAATGGATCTCTATATACACAAATTCAGTTTGAAGAAGTACATACAGAGAAGAAATGTGGAAGGCCAGGAAGTGCACAAATCCCATCGAGATATGGGATGTATGTATGTAGATACCACCAAGTTAATGGAATTAAGTGTGAAAAAACCCACAAGGATTAATTATCAAAGGACGCATGGCAACATAAGATGAAATAAGGTGGTTAGATTGACCAATAAGTAAAAGAGTTTGGGCATCACTGTGTAAAAGGAATCCAAACTTTTAGACACATCTCTTGCACAAGAAGAGTGTAAATAAAGGAGATATGGAAGTATTTGTTATCCACTAAGTTGCACTTAGGGGATGTTTCAAGTGAGCCACCAAGGATCTGAACAAATCACTTATTCTTACTCAGTGATCGGAAGTTCCATGGTTTCATCAGGGCTAGTTGTGGCCTCTATGGATGTTCACACCCTTTTGAGGGAATTGTAATAAATAACATAGCATGAGTTTATTTTATGTAAAAGGATTGGAATTCTTATAATTTTCCATCAAGATCACCATCCTTGAGTGTTTTTTCCCTTGTTAATTATATGCCACTTTTCTAAGTGACATATAATTTTCAAGTTTTTCACTCAAAATCCTCCAAAGTCGGGATGGTGAGTTTGGTAACTTTTTTCTTAGAAAGCTTATTAAAGTCAAGGGTCTATGTATTATACCATTCTATTCATATGTCTAGAGTTTCATGAACATCCGATAATTCCCCCTTACTTTTTTTTAATTTTTAGTTTTTTAATAAAATCATCTATAAGGTGTATTTTAATTGTAATTTTTCAAAATGTCATAAAATTTGGCCTAGGGATCCAATTTGGTCACGGGGATGCTCATTTTTGGACCCAAGGACCTAATTTAAACCCTAAACCCACTTTTGAGAGTCAAATTAGTAATTTTCAATTATTAATTTGGATTTTCTCTCCAAAATGGCTCAAAAGGTCAAATAAACGAGAAAATTGGAGAAAATCCAATACCTAAATCAAAGGCAGATTTTTTGGGGTTTGTCTATGAGGTGTCAAAGTTGTTGAGGATATTTTATAGGACATTTATGAGCATATAGGAACATCTACAACCATCAAATAAGGGGCTCTAAATCACTTCCACAAAAGGGGGGAGAATTCACTCATGGAGGGTGGTTTTGCCACTTGGATGAAGTGGTTAGAGGAGATAAAGGCTTCCAAAACCAAGTGGGATACCTCAATATAGGTGGAATCCATTCATTCCAAAACTCAGGCCCTCTTCCCACCATTTTATCAACCCCAAAAACACCTCACACTTGTCAAATTCGCTCCCTTGGGGTTTGAGCTTCTTTTTTGCTATAAAAGCCAGGGTTTTCCTAATTTGTTGAGGATGGATGCAAGAAACCTCTGCTATTTTGTATTGTTTCTATTTTATGAATAAAATTGAAGAATTTGGAGGTCCATTCGGTATTATGAGATGAATGCTTGCAAGTATTGAGGTGATATTGTTAAAATTTTGAATGGTTTCTTTCTTTTTGCTTAAAATTGCTATTAGATCTAGCTTAAAAGGTCATCCTAAGGCACATAGAGTAGGAATTTACTGCTGTAATTTGCTTACTGGTATTTTTGTCTCAATATATAGGAGATTAGTTGTTCATACTCAGTTGTATTTCAAATCTTTCTCATTTCTTGTTTTTTAGTACACTAGATCTAACTCTTTTTATGCAGGGATTTCTCATAGATTTGTTTTGCAGGTTAATTTTTCAAAGGAGGATTTGAACTCAGCTGTATATTCTTCTTATTTGATAATATCTCAAGTTTCATCTTATTTCTACATGGTCTCCAAAGTTTCCATAATAAGATCAAGCAAGGCTTGAAGTTGCTCTCCATCTTCTCAAAACATTTATCTCTCTTTTGTCCGGTTACTTAGATTGAATATGAAAATTTGATAGATATGATTTAAAAGTATGATATTTTCAATATATTCATTTAGAATATCATATAATTTAGATTTAGAAATGCATAAAAAGAATCATCTTTTACTAAATCTAAAGTTGTCATTTCAGTGCTCTAAAAACTAGTAATTGTTTCCAACATTTTTGCAAGTACTGAATTTAGTTTTAGTTTTTATCTTTTATTTATTCATTCCATAACATTCTAATAATTTAAATTTCTGTTTTTTAGCAGTTCCAAAGAAAAATACGAGGAATCTGTACTCAAAATTCCAGTTTTGGGTCTCCCGGGACACTGAAAGCCCCAATTTCCCCTCTTCTTCTTTCCCCTTCACTCCATAAAGTTGTATAAGTATTTAAAATTGTTTTATGGGTTTTGAGACATATTTTAGTTTCATTTTTATGATATTGTAATCATAATTAATAAATAAATCAAGTGGGTTACACAACACCCACACTTCATCTCCCTTGGGGGGATTAGTAGTGTCTCTTTCATCGTTTGATTTTTTCTAACAATCACATGCACACAATATGCATTCTTAAAAGGCTGTATATATTAGTTATTTATTTTCTTTTCTATCTTTAAATTTTTTTAAATAATTTGGTTCCCTCGCTCGTTGCCATGAAATATGCTCTCCCCAGCAACCAAAGGCTTCTTTTCGATTATTGGTGGATGACAAAAAAGTGACACATAGCTTGTGGATTCTTTTAGACTTTACTTTTTTTTTGCGGCCACAATATTTTTGCTTCAATACAATTGGATCAAACATTTTCCATTCTGGTGTATGCTCTTTCCCATTGCAGGTTCACCCTGAGCTTTGGGATAATCAAAAGCAGGAATGCACACTGATCAATTATTCACATCTAAATAATCAAATCACATTAAAAAAATAAACAACCTTCGACACATTGTGAAAATACGACACATCTCCTTTTGACATTATTGGGAAAATTTCTCAAAGGAAGCGAGAACTACTGAATGGTGACCTCGAGATACATTTAGGCTACACCCTTGTTGTTGTAGTGTTGAACACCTTCTTAGAGACTCCGATTCAGCCCACATTTCCAAGTGAGGAACCAATTTGGTCACATTTCTAGACAGATTCTCAGTACTTCATAAGTATATCGAGAATCCACTTTTCCTTAAATCAACTCATCTTTAATAATTAAAATTGACCAAGGCACATAGCAAAACATTTACATTTCAGCAGCAATTTTGACTCCATTTGGCATTGATCTGAGTACACAACAATACTATTTTCATTTGATTATTAGTTTTGTTAATGTTAATATTTATACACTCATATTATATGTTGTTGAATTTTTACACTATTTTTCATCAATCTTGCGAAATAATTATTTACTAAAAAGCTCCTAAGAACAACTTAATTTCGTCATTAACAACTAAAATATAAAGATTTTTAGTTGACTCTTTCTTAGGGACCACCCCCCTTGGATTTGTTAGGAGTTTGTCCTAAATAGAGGAGTCAAGATCAAGTAATAGTACTTGACTTGAGACTTTCCCCCAAGGACACACCTAAGAGGTTGAAGATTTCTACTGCACTTATCCCCTAGGTGTGTGAAAGGAGGAAACACTTTTTGGCATCGTTGACGAGGATAAATCTTTTTATTCCTGTGGTACAACGTACCCTTTTATTTTTTCATTTTTTTAATCCAATAATTGATTGATCTAGTTGAACAACTCTGAAATCTACTTGGTCCATCTGGAGACTCCAGAGTTTAAAAACACTTCAGGGTATTCTACAAGAAGAAGCTTACATCAAACATTTAAACATTTTCCTGAACCTGAAAGGGTCTCACGGAAAATATTATATAGACTTGAGTCTCCTAGGATCCTTGAAAATCTAGTGGCGGATTTTATTTCAGACATCCAATTCTTGTTCACAATGGAAGCTCTCGTTAATCCTGTGGCTAATCCTTTTAGTCCATTGGATTCTTTTTTTCTTCCCCTTAATTTCACTAATATAGCAGGTCAGCCTCATGCCATACCAGAGAAATGTTGATGTATTTGTAACTTCGGAATGTATTCATATATGTATCTTATGTATTGTAACCCGGTGTTTATTCCGGGATGTATCTATTATGTAATTGAGTCATTTTGTCATGCCCTGATGTTCCGATTGGGAGAATCAATAATGTAAACAAGTCATGTCAAGTCATAGTGGGTAACCCTCCGATTGTGTAAGGGTTAAAGTCCCTACAATTCCAGGGCACTAGGGTTATTAGACTCTCCAAGTAGAGGTCGGCCCTAGTAGGGTTTTAGTCATGTCGAGATTATTATAAATAGAGAGCTGGGGTCTCTATTTAGCATACATCACTAACACACTCAAGTGTAGCGCATAGTTGAGGAAGGAGAAGACACTGGGTCTAGACAAGAAGAAGATTACTGCTGTCGGGAGTGCATCTTGATGTTTTGGGGTTTTACATCTTGTGTTGATTCTATCTTTGAGGAAGTTGTGGGGTTTTCTCCATTTATGGTTTCCCCGATCAAAAAGACTGTGTTCATTGTCTCTTGTGTTTGATTGCTGTACTTGTTATTCTCTCAGTAAAGATCCTAACATAATGCTAGCTTAATGTTGAAAAACTAACATGGTATCAGAGCTAACCTGAGAAGAAGACACTGTGCAGCTACGGGAACTAGGGCTTCCTAGTTTGTGGATCTTCCTTCATATATTTTCAGCAAAAGTAAGGTGGAACAACTCTCCTCCTTAGGGCGCATCTTTCTATCGAAGCAGAATCCAATTCTGAGGTTTTTCAGTTTTGGACCTGTCACTATTGTCGAAAATTAGGGCTTCTCATAGAAGAGGAATTTTTTAGTGAGCCCAGGCCTGGATTGATCTCCTCCCCAAAATGGAAGTTAGGGACAAATTTCAAGGCATTTGGGTAGACAGAACTCCGAAAAAGCAAAACCCTAATTTGCTCCTGAACCAGCTCTGCAGGATTTCGGCTCAAGTTTCAGATCCGACATCTTGAACCTGGTAAGATCTAAAATCCTTTGTATTTACATTTGAGGTTCTCATTTAAGATGTCTCATCATACCAAGCTTGATGAAAAGCTTGAGCGAGCTGAAAACTTCCGAGCCTGGAAGTATAGGATCTCCTTAGTCCTGGAAGAAAATGAATTAGAATCCTATATCCATGAGGAGGTTCCAGTTCCAGAGGGAGATGAGGCAAAGGCCTTACCTAAGAAGAATATGGTTATGTCAAAGAGGATCATTGCTGATTCTATCAAGGATCACCTTATCCCACAGGTGTCCTCTCTCAAGACACCTAAAGATATGTTTGATGCCCTAACCAAATTGTTTAAAGGGAAGAACATCAATCGAAAGATGACCCTGAGAAACCAACTAAAGAATGTGAAGATTCATAATGTAGAAACAATCCAATCTTACTTCACAAGAGTTTCTCAAATCAAAGAGAAACCAGAAGCAGTTGATGAAGAAGTGGAAAATTTAGAGATTGTAATGACTACATTGAATGGCCTTCCTAGGTCATGGGATTCTTTCATGCAAGGAATCTGTGCTAGGAAGAAGTTAGTCAAGTTCAGCAGACTATGGGAAGAATGCTCTCAAGAAGAAGCTCGGATAGTAGCTTGAGAAGAGAAGATGGGAAGTGAAGGCCAAGCTCTTACAGCACACTCCAAATCTCACTCCAAGTCAAGCAAAAGAAGACCTCATGGTTCCAGAGGTAAGCACTCTCACAGAGATAATACTAGAAGAGATGTATCTAGGATCATATGCTATACTTGTGATGAAGCAGGACACTATGCAAGGAATTGTCCTAACAAACAGAAGATAGTAAAGAAGAGAAACAAAAGAAGACATCATGCTCATGCTGCAGAGGATGATGAACCATCCAGAAAGAGATGCAAATATGAAAGTGAAGATTCTTCAAGCGAGGATGAATATGTTCTAATATCAGCTCTTACAGGTAACATTACTCATGGTAGTGATGATTGGCTTATAGACAGTGGGGCTTCCAAACATATGACTGGATTCAAGGAATCCTTTGTAAGACTGTCAGAACATGAATCACCTCACATGGTAAAGCTAGGAGATGATTACCAATATCCAATAAAAGGTAGTGGGGAATCTTCATATAAGTTAGACTTTGGAAAATCTCTAACAATGAAAGAAGTATTGTTTGTGCCAGGACTCAAGAAGAACCTTCTCTCCATATCAGCATTAGATGCAAAAGGAATGTGGGTTGCATTCATAGATGGTCAAGTCATCATGTGGCCAAAAGGAAAGACTATTGATGATGCAGTAGTAATTGGAGAACAAGAAGGAGGATTATAAAAATTGAAAGGCCATCTAGAACAAGCCTTGGTCCATGAAACAGTAGAGCCAAGTGAACTTTGGCATAGAAGGCTTGCACATGTGCATTATAGAGCACTACCTATTGCAAGAAAAGTTGTCGAAGGTCTTCCAGAAATTCAAGCAAAACATGATGGGGTGTGCAAAGGATGTGTGAGAGGAAATAATACAAAGAAGACATTTCCAAGCAGTGAAAGCAAAGAAAAAGGAATCTTGGAAATCATCCACTCCGATGTATGCAGTCCTATGTCATCAAACTCTTTAAGTGGGTATGCATATTATGTTTCTTTTATTGATGAATTTTCTAGGAAGACATGGGTTTATTTCATGAAGAACAAAGACAAAGTATTTATCAAGTTTAAAGAATTCAAAGCCTTGATCGAAAACCATACTGAAAAGAAGATAAAGACCATTCGATCAGATAATGGAAGAGAATTCACTTCAAATGAATTCAGAGAGCTATGTAAAGAATCAGGGATTAAGAGGGAGTTGTCCACTCCTTATAATCCACAACAGAATGGGGTTGCGGAATGGAATAATAGAACCATCATGGAAGCTACAAAATCCATGCTTCATGATCAAGACCTTCCTATGCATATTTGGGTGGAAGCTGCAAGAACAACGGTGTATGTATAGATTCGTACTACACATAGAGTACTCGAGAACAAGACTCCTGAAGAAGTCTTCTCTGGAAAGAAACCAGAAGTCAGCCATCTCAGAATATTTGGCTGTCCTGTGTACATCCACATTCCAAAAGAGAAGAGGACCAAATTAGATCCTTGAGGAAAGAAAGGTATATTTGTGGGATACTCTGAAAGCTCGAAGGCTTACAAAATATATTTCCCAGGATATAAGAAGATTGGCATTAGAAGGGATGTGACATTTGATGAAGACACAGCTTACAACAAATCCAGAAAGAGACCTGTTGAAGAACCTGAAGAAGCAGAAGCACCCAGAATTCACGATACGACCATGAATGAAGAAACTAGAGAAGAAGATCGAGAATTTGAAGAACCACAAAGACCTATAGATCCACCTCTAGAGAAGAATCCTCATAAGGGGAAACCTGCTTGGGTACGAGAACTTATCCAAGGTGCGAAAAGATATGGGGCTCCAGAAGAGAATCACAGAGAAAGAAAGAGGACCAGATCCTATTCTGGGTATGTAGCTTTACTATGTGATTTCATTGATAAAGAACCTTCCAGTTATGAAGAAGTGGGAGAACAGAAAGAATGGAAGGATGCTATGATCGAAGAGTACCAATCAATCATGAAGAATGATGTTTGGGATGTTTTTCCAAGACCAGACAGGAAGTCAGTTGTAACTTCCAAATGGATCTACAAGATCAAACATGCTGTAGATGGTAGCATTGAAAAGTATAAGGCAAGATTTGTAGCTTGAGGTTTCTCTCAGAAAGAGGGAATAGACTATGAGGAGACCTTTGCACCTGTAGCTAGATACACTTTCATTAGATTAGTACTTTCTCTGGCTGTAGTGATGAAATGGAAGATACACCAAATGGATGTCAAGACTGCTTTCTTGAATGGTGTAGTGGAAGAGGAAGTGTATGTAGAACAACCACTTGGTTTTGAGACACATGACATGGAGTCTCATGTATGCAGATTGAAGAAAGCCCTGTACGGTTTGAAACAGGCACCTAGGACATGGTAAGACAAAATTGATAGCTTTCTATCTAGTTTGGGCTTTACTAAGAGTAAAGCAGATTCCAACGTTTACTACAAGGTTTAAGATGGCAACCCAGTGATGATTCTACTATATGTAGATGATCTGTTTGTGACAGGTATGGATGGGTTGATTACTGATACGAAGAGAAATCTTGCTGCCGAGTACGAGATGAAGGACTTGGGTATGATGCATTACTTTCTAGGTATGGAGGTGTGGCAGAGTATGTATGGAATCTTCCTTGGACAAGGGAAGTATGTAGTAGAGATCCTAAAGAGGTTTGGGATGACGGACTGCAAGACTATGGCCACACCTATGGCATCAAACCTGAAGCTATTGAATGATGCTTCTTCAGAGTCGGTTGATGCTACGATGTATCGTCAGATGATTGGGTCATTGATGTACCTAACGAACACGAGACCAGACATTTGCTTTGTTGTGAACACCTTGAGCCAGTTCTTGACAGATCCAAGAAATGTTCACTTGATTTCTACAAAGCATATTCTGAGGTACCTGAGGGGTACAATTGATTTTGGGCTCAAGTACGATGCGAATCAAAAGATCAACCTAGAGGGTTATGTTGATTTATATTGGGCAGTTAGTGCCATCAATAGGAAGAGCACTTCAGGGTGTTGCTTCAGTATGGGATCAGGTGTGATCTCTTGGTTTAGCAGGAAGCAATCTTGTTTGGCACTAAGTACAACTGAAGCAGAGTATGTCGCAGCTTGTTCAACTAATTTTGAGGAAGTATGGCTGAGGAAGCTACTATATGATTTATTTGATCTCCATATGGATGCTACTTGTATACATTGTGACAACCAGAGTTGCATGAAGTTGTTAGAGAATCCAGTGTTCCATGACAAGTCGAAGCACATTGAGATCAAGTATCACTATATCAGGGATATGGTGTAGAGAGGAGTAGTGAAGCTCCAGTATGTTGTGATGGAGGAATAGATAGCTGATGTGTTGATGAAGCCATTAACCAGACTGAAGTTTGAGTACTTCAGGGAGAAGCTTGGTGTTCTCGAGATCGAGGTTTCCTCCAAGGGAAAGTGATGAGTCCCAAAGCCATTCTGACGAGCAAGTCAGATGTAAGGGCTGAGCCATTCTGTCATGGTGAGAGGATTCAGTTCCTTCCATGTTAGATATGAGTGCTAAAGATCCAAATCCATTTTGATGAGCAGGTCAAATGTAAGGGCTGAGCGATTCTGTCATGGTGAGAGGATTCAGTTCCTTACATGTCAGATATGAGTGCTGGCCATTCCGTTGAGTAGGACAGATGTAAGGGCAACTACCACTTTCTGGGAGAGTGGAGGCACCTGGTCAGTTACCAGGTAGCTTAGTCTGGGACTGGGGGCCTTTCTGAAGAGGGTGGAGGATTTGGTTCCTTCTAGGTCAGATGTGAGTGCATGCCATTCCATCATGGTGAGAGGATTAAGTTCCTTCCATGGCTGATGTAAGTGCGGGCCATTTCGTCATGGTGAGAGGATTAAGTTGCTTCCACGACCGATGTAAGTGCGGGCCATTCTGTCATGGTGAGAGGATTAAGTTCCTTCCATGGCCGATGTAAGTGTAGGCCATTCTTTCATGTTGAGAGGATTCATTATTTCATGGTGAGAGGATTCAGTTCCTTCCATGTCAGATGTAAGGGTATGCCATTCTATCATGTTGAGAGGATTCAGTTCCTTCCATGATAGATGTGAGTGCGGGGCCTTTCTGATGTGATTGTAGTTTACTACATGATTAGATGTGAGTGATGGGCATGTCTTTTTGATGATTAGGTCAGATGTAAGTGCTGGGAATTCCTTTTTGACGAGTAGGTCAAATGTAAGTGCTGGGCAAAGACCTACCCGATGGCTAGGCCTACAACCAGCATGAAAGAAGGCTGGCTATGTAGAACTTCCTATGATGAGATAGTACACACATGATGATGACCAGATGAGATCCAAATTGAGCTATGATCTAGATCCAGTTATGTTGAATCTGAGAGATCCAGATCAAGTGATGATCCAGATCCAGCAGTGATGATCCAGATCGAGAGATGATCCAGATCCAGATCCAGATCGAGTGATGATCCAGATCCAGTCCAGTGATGATGATACAGATCGAGTGATGATCCAGATCCAGTCCAGTGATGATGATCCAGATCGAGTGATGATCCAGATCCAGTGATGATGATCCAAATCGAGTGATGATCCAGATCTAATGATGTTGATCCAGATCTAGTGATGATGTCCCATGATGATCTAGATCGAGAGATGATCCAGATTCGAAGAATGAAGATGAATTGAAGACTCAGAAGAATCAAGATGTATATGATGAGATGATCCCGTTGATACAGAGAAGAATACCAATGCTGAAAATTGTGTTGAAATAATACCTTCCTAGTTAAGAGGGAGTGTTGATGTATTTGTAACTTCGGAATGTATTCATCTATGTATCTTATGTATTGTAACCCGATGTTTATTCCTAGATGTATCTATTATGTAATTGAGTCATGTTTTCATGCCCTGATGTTCCAATGGGGAGAATCAATAATGTAAACAAGTCATGTCAAGTCATAGTGGGTAACCCTTCGATTGTGTAAGGGTTAAAGTCCCCGCAGTTCCAGGGCACTAGGGTTATTAGACTCTCCAAGTAGAGGCCATCCCTAGTAGGGTTTTAGTTATGTCGGGATTAGTATAAATAGAGATCTGGGGTCTCTATTTAGCACACATCACTCACACACTCAAGTGTAGCGCATAGTTGAGGAAGGAGAAGACACTGGGGCTAGACAAGAAGAAGATTACTGCTATTGACAGTGCATCTTACTGTTTTGGGGTTTTACATCTTGTGTTGATTCTATCTTTGAGGAAGTTGCAGGGTTTTCTCAATTTATGGCTTCCCCAATCAAAAACACTGTGTTCATTGTCTCTTGTGTTTGATTGTTGTACTTGTTATTCTCTCAGTAAAGATCCTAACATAATGCTATCTTAATGTTGAAAAACTAACAATAAAGCTATAGAGAAACTACCAACTTTCCAAGGGAACAATGACATTTCTACATCAAGCCATCTTAGCAAATTCTTAAAATGTATCCTTAGTTGGTGCGAGATGTTGCAAGTCAACATGATGATGTATACATGAAGTTGTTTTCCTTATCACTTGAAGAAGATGCCTGTGACTGGTACATCAACCTTGCTGATGATTCATATAACTATTGGGACTCCTTTAGGAAGGGATTCATGGAACGATTTGTTGAAAAGAAGGAGCCTCGTTTCTTATTAAATGCACTCCACTCCATCAAGAGAATTGAAAATGAAACGATGGAGGAATTCAATAAAAAATTCAAAGATCTTATTGCAAGCATGGATAATGATTTCAAGCCTCCTGATAAATCCATATTGGTTTATTACATAGAGACACTCAGTGGGGAAATTAGATACCAATTGAGAGACAAAGAACCCTGATATTAAAGTTACTTAAGCATTAGCCATTAAAATTGATGCAAACATGTAGGCTTCAGGTAAGTCTAACTTTCCTGGTTTTACAAGAGGGTAGGACAAACAATAATCCAAAGGAAAAGAGCCCATGCAAGAGGCATATGATAATAAGATTAAGGATTTAAATGAAAAAATGGAATCCATGGAAGCCAGTTATACTAATTAGTTGAAAAACATGTAGAATCGAGTAGTGACCAGGGAAATATCTAACTCTAATCATACAAATTTCCAACCTAAAAGTCACTGGGCTCTTAAGAAAGCTCCTTATAAAGATAATAATTTTCCAAATCAACTAGATACAACCAATGTGGTTTAGGAAGTGATCCCTTATTGTAGACCTTGTGATTCACTTCATGAAGAAGCTAGTTGTTATGTGGCATGCTGGATTTTAGAACAAGGAATTCCTGAGAGTGGTAGTAGTGAATAAATTTCAAGCGAGCCTAAATACATCAATGCAGTTGGACATATGTATCTCGTGTCTAAACAATATTGGAATAAAGAAAAAGATTATAGTCAAGAGGTGGACAATTTAACTAAGAACTATGGTGATATGCCTACATCGGAGCAGATTCGAGAAATGCCTAAGTTCAAAGGAATCACCCATCAAAGAAAAGAAAATGCTAGAACTCCAAAAAGTAATCAATATTAGGTAAACACTCCTCATGACCCAAACAATATTCTTGATATGGGTTCTTGGTTTAAAAAAGTTAAGGTATCAATTCCTGCATCTAAAGTGATTACAATTCCAACACAATGAGAAAAATTGATGAAAGTGTTAACTCCCACTCCTCCTAAGAAAGTGACTTTTCAAGAAAATCAAGGAATACATTATCCTATAAATAAATATGATTCCATTGATCTTCCAGTTATTTTACAAACCAAGGAACAAGGGAGAGAATATCATCCTCCATTCTATGTTTCACTATTGATGAATGATCTTCTCCTTCATAACTGTATGTTAGATTCTGGATCTTTAGTCAACATAATGACTAGGGAAGTCACGGAATAGTTAAATTTGAATATTACTAGACCATATCATAATATATGTGCCATGGAATCTAGAGAGATTAAGGTTGTTGGTATTGTTTTGGGTTTCCCAGTACAACTGGTTAAGTACCCTAATATTCACTTAAAAATGGATATTGTCGTAATTGATGTACCCGACAAATGGGGTATGTTGCTATCTAGAAAGTGGGTTGCTGATTTGGGGGGATCCATTCAAATGGATTGGAATTTTGGCACCGTTCCTTTATCTCAATATACAATGGTGAAGTTGCATAGTGAAAAAGAAAAGAAACATCATGTGGAAAACCCCAAGAAGCCTTCCAATGAACATGTTTACCACATAGATAGTCTTGGAAAATATTCTTGCTACTCTACCTTTTTTTGGCCCTAGTTAAAGAAAAATTTAAAGATGAAAAGGTAGATGAAATATGGAAGATGAATTTTGATGGCGCTCATTCATGATTTGGAAAAGGAGTTGGAGTTGCCATCATTTCACCTAGAGGACAAGTTTTTAACTTTTCCTTTAGGTTAGAGTTTGAGGAAACCAACAATGTAGCAGAATAAGAGGCACTCCTACTTGGGTTGGAAATAGATAAAGATATGGGGATTAAAATGTTGAATATAAGAGGTGACTCCTATTTAATAATCCTTCAATTTAAGAACCATTTTTCATGCAAATGTAAAAGGTTAAAGAAGTATAGGAATGTAGTGCGGGATACAATGGAATTCTTCGATGCTTTAAATATGACTAGCGTCCATAGAGATCAAAATAGCTTAGCAGATATGCTAGCTGTAGCAGCCTCAACTCTTCAACCTTCAGAAGAAATGCTAGATGGTGATGGTAAATTAGAGATCAATTTTAGACCATCGGTCCCAGATAACATGGAGCATTGGCAAGTTTTTCGTGATGATGAACAAATTTTGAAATTCATCCATAACATAAAGGAATATTCAAACTTCAATGTCAGTTTTTAGGAGGAGGGTAAAGAGTATTAGGGAGAGGGTGATCAATTCAATAATCCAGTACCTCATGGTCTAGATTCACTTGAACACATATTTGATAGGAATGACATAAGGAAAAATAACATATAATCAATGAAGCTTGGTGATTACATTGAGATCAACATTGGAACTAACAATGAACCAAAAATGATAAAAATTGGAAAAGATACTTTTGAAAAGAAAGGAATGAGTTAGTAAATCTTATCAAAGAGTATAGAGGTGTCTTCTCTTTCACTTATGATGACGTCAAATATTATTGAGAGGATGTGTTCCAACACACAATACCTCTCAAACAAGACATTAAGGAAGTCAAACCTTTTTCATCAAAAAATGAGACAAATCAACCGTCGACTGTCACCAATAGTTTAAAAGGAACTTGAGAAAATGTTGGCTGCTGGAATCATTGCACCAACAAGAAATTCAGCTTGGTGTTCCAACTTGGTGTTTTTAAGAAAAAAGAATGGGAGCATAAGAATATGTATAGATTTCCAGAATCTAAACATTTCTTGTCAAAGGGATAACTATCCATTGTTGAATATGGAAACTCTTCTTCAAAGGGTAACAGGTTCTGAAATGATGTCTATGCTAGACGGGTTTTCAGGTTATAATAAGGTGGTGATCCAAAAGGAGGAAAAACATAATACCATTTTCACAACCCCATGGGGTACTTTCGAATATTTAAGGATTCCTTTTGGGTTTTTAAATGTAGGTGCCACTTTTCAAAGGGCCATGGATTATGCATTTAAGGAATTAATTGGAAAGATCATAGAAATTTATGAGGATGACTTAACGGTTTTTTCAAAACAGTGAACAAGTAATGTAATTCATCTCAAGCAAGTATTCGAAAGATGTAGAAAATATGGTATCTGTTTGTATCCAACAAAGTGTGTCCTAGGAATTGAAGAAGGGAAACTGTTAGGACACATTATTTCCAAGGATGGAGTAAAGGTGGATCCCAAAAGGATTGAGGCAATTAAGAAGATCCCTTTGCCCAAAAATGTAAAATCTCTCCAGTCTTTTAATGGCCACATAAATTTTATAAGGAGATTCATTCCTAACTTAGCAGAATTAATGAATCCATCCCAGAAACTATTAAATAAAGAATGTAAGTTTGAATGGCATGATGAAGGCTGAGAAGCTTTCAGAAGTATCAAGGATGCAATTACTAGATCACCAGTTTTGGTTAGCCCTGATTATTCTAAATATTTATTGATTTTCTCCTTTTGCTTCTGAAAGTACTATCGCAGGGGTTTTTGCTCCAAAAAAAACAATGAAGGATATGAGCAACCCATAACTTTCATGAGTCAAGATTTACAGGGTTCAGAATTGAAATATACAATCATGGAAAAATAGGCTTATGCCTTGATAAAGTTTTTAAATAATTTCAGGACTTACATTGGCCACTAAAAAATATTTGGTTATGTACCTCATACAACAGTAACAAATATCTTGTCTCAACAATATTGTTTAGGCATAAGGGTAAGCAGGTCTCTAAAATCCAAGAATATTATCTAGATATTAGGACTACAAAGTTAATCAAAGGTCAAGGACTAGCCAATATGTTAGCTCAAGGAAATGAAGATGCTTTAGGGATGGTTTATCAAAATGAGGCATCAACACATGTTTTTCCACCAGAACTTCAATGGTTAGATCACCATTGGTATTCAGACATCATTAAAAAACTCTCAAATGTCCTGAACATATCAAATATCATAAAAGGAGATCCTTAAGATTAAAACCCGTCATATATTGCATTACTCAAGAAGGTTTGGGCTGGAGAAATCCTGATGGTATAATCCTTGTGTTAATGGGCAAGAGTTTAAACAAATTTTGGCAGAGTTCCATTCAGGATTTTTTGGTGGGAATTATGTAGTGGATACAAAAGCCCACTATATCCTTAGAGCAGGTTACTATTGTCCCTCCATATTTGCAGATGTGCACAAATTTTTCAAGAGTTGTTAGCAGTGCCAACTATTCACAGGAAAGAAAAGGTTAGTGGCCTTATCTTTGCAGCCAGTTGTGGTGTTATCCCCTTTTCAACATTAAGGGCTTTATTTCATTGGAAAATTCAAAGACAACTCAAGCAATGGGTTGTCTTGGATCCTTACTGTAGCTGACTATTTTACTAAGTGGGTGGAGGCTATGCCCACCAAAAGGGATACTAATAAAGTTGTTATGGATTTTCTAGAGAATAACATCATCACTATATTTGGTGCTCCCTCAAAAATAACAACCGCCAATGATAAGGCTTTCAGTTCAGCAGAGTTCACATCTTTTTTCTTCAAATAAGACATTGTCCTATCCCATTATTCCAACTACTATCCCCAAGGAAATGGTATCCCAGAATCAAGAAATAAAAACTTAATGACCATCCTTAATAAAACAATTGTAAATAACAAGAGGTCATGGGATATTAAAATAAAATATGCACTTTAGGTGACTCGAATAACTAAGAAAAGTGGAACTAGAAATAATCCTTTCGAATTGGTGTATGGTTTCACAGTCTCTTTGCCAGTCTACCTTCAACTTCCTTCCATGAATATGCTTTAGGATTATGAAATGGAGGAGGATTCCATGCCTAACAGGATCAATCATATCATTGATCTAGATGAGAATCGAAGAAATGCTCTTGACTAAAGTATCAGGAACTAGGAGAAGGTTAAAAGAACTTTTGACAAGTCTGCAAAATCGAGGTCCTTCCAGATTGGTGATATGGTGCTATTATGGGATAAACGGAGGGATAATCTAGACACACATGGGAATTTTTATAGCCTATGGATGGGGCCATTCATCATCTATGATGTGGCTGGCACAAATTATTTCCTTCCCAACAATATGGAAGGAGAAAAGTTGCTCTTACCAGTTAATGGGAAACAATTGAAATTGTTCTTCAATGATCCTATCTAATGCCCAAGTGGGCATTATCAGGACTCTTCTAAACCCTTTCTTTTGTATCATATCTTATTGTTGTATATTATTTTATGTATCATAGCTTAATGTACCATAGTTTTGTATATTATTTTATGTATCATAGTTTAATGTGCCATGGTTTTTGTATATTATACTGCAACTTGTATTTCATTTTGACATTTATTTACATGTATAAGGGAGTGATGCACTTTAGTTTTCATGCAGGAACCAAACATTCTGAGATCCTTGCACACTCTCTGTGATTGAATATCATCTGAGTGCACGTCCCACAGTTGGAGCCATATGTTATCCACTAAGTTTCACTTAGGGGATATTTCAAGTGAGCCACCAAGGATCGGAAGAAATCACTTGTTCTTACTTAGTGCTCAGAAGTTCCATGGTTTCATCAGGGCTAGTTGTGGCCTCTATGGATGTTCACACCCTTTCGAGGGAAGTAATAAATGACATAACATAAGGTTCTTTTATGTAAAATTCTTGGCATTCTTAGAATTGGTCATCAAGGTCATTATCCTTTGGTGTTTTTTCCCTTGTTAATTATATGACGCTTTTTAAAGAGACATATAATTTTCAACTTTTTCACTCAAAATCCTTCAAAGTCGGGATGGTGAGTTTGGTGACTTTTTTCTCAGAAAGGTTATTAAAGCCGATGGTCTATGTCTTATACCATGCTAGTCATATGTCTAGATTTTCGTGAAAACCCGATAAGTCCCCTTTAGTTTTTTTTTTTAATTTTTAGTTTTTTAATAAAATATTTGATAAGGTGTATTTTAATTGTATTTTTTCAAAAGGTCATAAAATTGGGCCTAGGGATCCAATTTGGTCATGAGGATGCTCACTTTTGGACCCAAGGACCTAAATTAACCCCTAAACCCACTTTCGAGAGTCAAATTAGTAATTTTCAATTATTAATTTGGATTTTCTCTCCAAAATGGCTCAGAGGGTTAAATAAATGGGAAAATTGGAGAAAATCCAATCCCTAAATCAAAGGCAGCTTGTATGGAATTTGTCTATGAGGTGTCAAAGTTGTTGAGGATATTGTCTGGGACATCTATGAGCATAGAGGAGCATCTTCAACCATCAAAGGAGGGGCTCTAAATCACTTCCACAAAAGGGGGGTGAATTCACTCATGGAGGGTGGTTTTGACACTTGGATGAAGTGGTCAGATGAGATAAAGGCTTCTCAAACCAAGTGGGATACCTCAATATAGGTGGCATACCTTCATAATAACACTCAGGCCCTCCTCCCACCATTTTCTCAACCCCCAAAACACCTGACACTTGTCAAATTCGCCCCCTTGGGGTTTGAGCTTCTTTTTGCTATAAAAGCCAGGGTTTTCCTTCTTTGTTGAGGATGGATGCAAGAAACCTATGCTATTTTGTATTGTTTCTATTTGATGAATAAAATTTCAGAATTTGGTGGTCCATTCAGTGCTATGAGATGAATGCTTGCAAGTATTTAGGTGATATTGTTAAAACTCTGAATTGTTTCTTCCTTTTTGCTTAAAATTGCTATTAGATCTAGCTTAGAAGGCCATCCGAAGGTACATAGAGTAGGCATTTACTGCTGTTATTTGTTTACTGGTATTTTGATCTCAATAGATAGGAGTGTATTTTTTCACACTCATTTGTATTTCAACTCTTTGTCTTTTCTTGTTTTTGAGTACACTAGATCTAATTCTTTTTATGCAGGGATTTCTCATAGACTTGTTTTGCAGGTTACTTTTTCAAAGGAGGATTTGAACTCAGCTGTATCTTCTTCTTCTTTGATAATATCTCAAGTTTCATCTTATTTCTATAGGGTCTCCAAAGTTTCCATAACAAGATCCAACAAGGCTTGAAGTTGCTCTCCATCTTCTCAAAACATTTCTCTCTTCTTTGTCCGGTTACTTAGATTGAATCTGAAAATTTGATAGATATGATTTAAAATTATTATTTTCAATATATTCATTTAGAATATCAGATAATTTAGATTTATAAATTCATAAAAAAGAATCATCTTTTACTAAATCTAAAGTTGTCATTTCAGTGCTCTAAAAAGTAGTAATTTTTTCCAATCTTTTGCAAGTATTGAATTTAGTTTTAGTTTTTATATTTTATTTATTCATTCCATAAAATTATAATAATTTAACTTTCTGGTTTTTATCAGTTCCAAATAAAAATAGGAGGAAGCTCTGCTCAAAATTCAAGTTTTGGGTCTCCCGGGACACAAAAAACCCCAATTTTCCCCTCTTCTTCTTTCCCCTTCAATCCATAAAGTTGTATAAGTATTCAGACCTATTTTATGGGGTATAAGACATATTTTTATTTCATTTTTCTGATATTTTAATCATAATTAATAAATAAATAAAGCGGGTTACACAACACCCACACTTCATTCCCCTTGGGGGGATTGGTAGTGTCTCTCTCGTGGTTCGATTTTTTCTAACAATCACACGCATAGAATCTGCCTTCTTGAAAGGATGTATAGATTCGTTATTTATTTTATTTTCCATATTTAAATTTGTTTAAATAATTTGGTTCCCTCTCTCGTTGCCACGAAGTATGCTCTCTCCACCAACCAAAGGCTTCTTGCTGATTATTGGTGGATGATAAAAAAGTGACACATAGCTTGTGGATTCTTTTATAATTTATCTTTTATTTTTTCTACTACAATATTTTTGCTTCAATACAATTGGAACAAACATTTTTCCATTCTGATGTATGCTCTTTCCCATCGCAGGTTTTCCCTGAGCTTTGGGATAATCAAAAGCAGGAATGTGCACTGATCAATTATTCACATCTAAATAATTAAATCACATTAATAAAATCAAAAACCTTCAAAACATTGTGAAAATATAGCACACCATCTTTTGACATTATTGGGAAAATTTCTCAAAGGAAGTGAGAACCACTGAATAGTGAGCTTGAGATACAGTTAGGCTACACTGTTGTTGGTGTAGTGTTGAACACCTTCTCAGAGACTCCGATTCAGCCCACATTTTCGAGTGAGGAACTAATTTTTTCATATTTCTAGACACATTCTCAGTACTTCATAATTATATCGAGAATACCCTTTCCTTTAAATAACCTCATCTTTAATAATTAAAACTGACCAAGACACATTGCAAACCATTTCCATTTCAGCAGCAATTTTGACTCCATTTGGCACTGATCTGAGTACACAACAATCTTATTTTCATTTGGTTATCAGTTTTTTCAATGTTAATATTTATACACTCATGTTATATGTTGTTGAATGTTTAAACTATAATGCATCACTCTTTCCAAAGAATTATTTACCAAAAACCTCCTAAAAACAACTTAATTTCGTCATTAACAACTAAAATATAAAGATCCTTAGTTGAACTCTTTCTTAGGGACCACCCCCCTTGGCTTCATTAGTATTTTGGCCTAAACAAAGGAGTCAATATCGAGTGACAGTACTTGACTTGAGACTTTCCCCCAAGGACACACCTAGCATCTTGAATATTTCTACTGCGCTTAACCCCTAGGTGTGTGAAAGGAAAAAAAAATATTGAAGTAATATTGAATATGAAGTAGAGAAGATATTGTGATTCGGAAAGCTTCTAAATCAGGGGTATCAATGGCTCATTAATATAGAAGTAGGGAATACATCAGGAGACCTGGACTGTGCAAAACCAATGAATATGAACAATAGATGGTGCACAAATTAGAAGGATACCTTGTATGAGGATGTGTGAAGAAAATACATAGTGAAAGATGCAGATTGCACAAGTGTTGAAGTAGAAGACATAGATTATATTTGTGAAAGAGTGTTGAAAAGTGCATAAATACAAATACCAGAATATACGCAAATGAAAGAAGTACCGAAGTGCTACAATAGAAAGTGTCACAGATTGCAGACCATTGTGACATAGATTATAGAAGGCTAAGATGCATATGAGAGAAGAATGAAATCAAAATTAAGATCAGAAATGATGCAAATCGCAAATAAGACAAACATTGAGTTCAATTCTTGATACACATATTTATTTTAGGGAAGTAGGAAGGGGCAAGGAAAGGGATTCATAGGTTTCTTCCATTTGGTTCTTGTAAATACCTTAGGGAGTTGGTGCTTCCTTCCAGTTGGTGATGGTAAATACAATTGGGACTTGGTGCTTCCATTCAGTCGGAGCTGAAAAACACAAAGAGGAGATCAAAGTCTTCAATCAGGTTGGCTCCTGAATATTGTGAACCGGTGCTTGTGCAAATAGGGATGATATCCATTTAGGTCAGTTCCTAAATTTAGGAATTCGTTGCTTGCATAGATGGTAGAAATCCTTACAGGGAAATTCTTGTAATCTGCAAGTTGATGCTTGCAATCAAGTTGGCGCCTAAGTGAATCGATGGTCACAATTGGAGATTGGTGTCTCCTATGGATGTAATTAATATATATATATATATATATATATATATATATATATATATATAAAGTTATTTTGCATAATTTGTGCAATTGTGTCCATTTCTGTTTTTGGCAAAAAATATTTTTAAAGTACAATTTATTAAGTGAAAAATATAAAAATATTTTCTATATACTAATTCACCCCCCTCTTAGTATATATAAGAATTCCGGAAATATGTATCAGATTCGGTGTATTTAGTAACAATTTAACCACTGGAAGATAAATATTTGTGCAAAAATAGATATATAGGAAGGTCTTCCCACTAATAGAGCACCACAATTCGATGGTTCAAATTATACCTTATGGATAATAAGAATGGAGGTATATCTACAATAAATTGGAGTCAACATGTGGGAGTCGGTTGAAAATGGCTACAATACTCCTAAAACAACTCCAATTGAAGCAACTAATAGAATATTGTATGAACATAATGAAAATTAAAGAAATGCAATAGTTTGTGGGCTTCCATATCTTGAGTTTACTAAGGTCATGAATTGCACTTCATCCAAGGAGATTTGGGATAAGCTAAAAAGCATCTATGAGGGAGATGACAAATTTTAAAAGGCTAAGTTGTAGACCTTTTCACTACAGTTTGAAACAGTCCAAATGAAAGAAGAAGAAGATGTTGCAGCTTACTTTCTTTAAGTTGACGAGATTGTAAATTCCATCAGAGGACTTGGAGAAACCATCGATGAAGAATCATTTGTGCAAATATAATCAAAACATTCCCACCTCAATTCAACTCAAAAGTATTAGTTCTAGAAGATATAGCGAATATAGACAAGCTAACAAAGAATGAATTGCATGGGATTCTCACGACATATGAAATGAGGATTGAAAAAGAGAACCCCTCTAGAAAATAAGCCTCCTTCAAAGCTACAAACAAACCAAAGTATATAAGACATGAATGCAAGAATCTATTTGATGTATTAGATGAAGAATAAGAAAATTTTGTGAAATATCTAAATAGGGGACATGGCAAATATAAAGGTAAATTTCCTTTCAAGTGATTCAAATGTGGTAGAATAGGCCATTTTTCCTCCAAGTGTCATTTTAAACAAAATAGAACTTGATGAAGAACTTGATTATCAAGAGAAAAGGAATGTGTATCAACAAAGCATAGTTGAGGGAAAAAATAAGTTTCCTAAGAAAATGAAGCGTCTATATTCCAAGGAGGAAAAAAACTCATTTGAATAAGATGACAACCATGATAGTTTAAGAGAAGTGTTGTTTATGGAATTTATTCAAAATGAAGACTTAGAAGACAAAGAAAATTACTTCTCATCTATCAAGAAATAATCATCGTATCAAAAGGACACATGAAATCCAATCAAAACATTAAGAATGCATTCTAACAATGGAATTTATATGTCACCTTCAAAATATGAAGCAAAAGAGGGATCAAGTAGTGTAGAACAAATCTCCAAATATGAATATGGAGAAAGTAAATAGATTGATTAGTAAGGAGAGATAATTAGTGCATTGGAAGAATTAAAGAAGTCAAGAAGAAATAATAAAACATTAAAGGAACATTTGGAAAAAATTAGAAGAACGTACCAAGGAGGCAAAGGTCACTCAAGAAGCATTTGATAAATAGATGAATAATTAAGGAAAGAGAGCTTGAAAGACAATTGGATTGTGCACTAAACAATGTCAAAATACTTGAAGAAAATAATATTTTGTTAGAAGAGTCTGAAAGAAACAAAAAGGAGAAACGAATTGTTGATAGAACAACTTGCACAAAAGGAAATATAGATTTCATAGTTGAAAAGTGAAATGGTTGATGCAAAACGAGAAAACCAATTTTTGACAAGTCAAAGACAATTCAAACATGAAATGTTAGATTGCACAAATACAAGAAGGTTCAAAGTATGTCTTGATGCAGAAACACAAGAGAAATTCAACAACAACACAATAATCCTAGATGGAATAATAAGCAATCAATGGTCCCCAAAAGATAAAACAAGTCTTGGTCATGAAGGAATGAGTGACAAAATATGCGCTAGTAACCAAGGGTTTATATTGAAGCAACAAAATGCATTTTATTAGAAGTATGATATACCTTCAGAGCGAGTTGGTTTCAGGTATGAAAATTCTTTCAGTTACAAAAATAAATATAGTGTAGTAAGAAGCTTGAGATGTAATTATATTGGTCATAGAGCGAAGTACTCTCATATTGTAAAATGTTATGTGTGCGATGATTTTGGACACAAGGCTTAATATTGTCCAAAGAAAGTGAAACAACTGGAAACAATTGTTTCATATAACACAGGAAAGAAAACATGGAGAGAAAAAGAAAGTTATAGTATCCAAGATATTTTGCGCACATCAAACAATGGGTTAAGAAAACTCCTCAGGCGTGTATAGTTGAAGCAGCAAATGATTGGTTCAAATAAAAGTTTCATGCAAATACAACACATTTTTATAATCAGAACTTTCATTATAAATATTATGTCATTATAGTAAGTAAACAATACTCATCCAGTTTACAAAATGAAGCTTCGAAGCTCATATTACATAGAAGGTTGATTAGGCCACAAATGGGAAACAAAAGGAAGAGTACAAAATACATTTTTACCACCATACATCTGTCAAAACTTGTTTAGCAGGACTATTGGTGCACAAAATTGTAGTGATCAATATTCCGTCAATGAGAGACAAATTTTAGTATAAACAATACTAGATCATGTAAGGCACAAATCAACATCAGGAGACTGCATAGAAGAAGCAACATTGTTGGATGCACCTTGAAGATATTGTACCAGATTAAGCTCCTTTACTTTTCCAAATTTATCTATTCATCTATTCAAGATAGAAATATCATTAACATGTCGACTATTTATCAACACTTGATCATACCATCTTTGGATGTCAACTTATTTGGTTCAAGAAGTCACATTTTAAAATATGTCCTTAAAAAATGAGAGTCCTTTGCATTGAGATTCCATTGCTTCAGAAATCATAGTAATGGATGCATAAATATGTTGAAGATAATTGGTCATTGTGGGGATATAATGAACCCACTTCATACTTAGGATAAAATATTTAATTATTTTTTATTAAATTCCTACCTATTAGCCTAGATAGTTGGCATCCACTCACACCACTTGGTCAATACTTGTCATATATACCCTAGGAAAACCTTTATGCTAATTTTGGTTTGATCATGTCCACTTTATTGAATGCTAGAATTAGTAACTATGCCTTCCTGCATATTTTTTCTTTATTCCATATTTTTAGTGGATAAGGTAAAGCTATTCAACTAGGAAACTGTTATCATTTGTTTCCAACCCATCCTCCGTGATTTTCTCTCCAGATTCAAAGATTAACATGTTTTTCCATTACTCTTTCCAACTCGCTCATGCTTTATCTAATTTGTGAGGTCTTTGATAGAGTTGGAAAGTCCTTTATCCACCTATGGGGGTTTATCATATTTAGTAAGCCTGATTTATGAGCTAGCATGAGTTGTCTTGCATCAACTCAATTTTCCTCTATAAGGATGTATTAATATTGTAATAATCAATCAAGTAATTATTGAATATAAATCAATTATTCATTCTTCATCTCTTCATGTGATTCAATTTCTTTATTATTCTCTATATTTTCCTTGTGCATACTTATGAGAATTATCATGTAGTAAGATCTACCTCATGTGCTTCTTCTTTGCATCAAGTCTCTATTTCTACATGGCATTAGAGATGCAATTTATATATGGAATCATAACAAAAGGTTGTTAATTTTCAATAGAGTTAAGGAGCTATCTATTCTCTCTATCAGAGCACATCCAGTCTCATATTCCTCTCAGAAGAAGAGCTTGTTATTAAGCTTACAAGATTTTCTCCTAGTTTTATTTGTGCAGGCTGCAGAGAGTTTCTTCTTGAGTGCATCAACATCTCAGTATGGATTCTTATTCATCTATGATATTGACCCCCGTCAAATATCACAAATGGAAATACAAAATTGGTATTCTATTGCGCAGTAAGGGACCCTATAGAGTTTCTATGGATTTAGAAAATGAACCAAATTATGTTGTTGAGAAAGCTAAGTGGCATAATAGTTTGGATGAATCCTATGGATTGCTTTGCCTCTCTATTTTCCTTGATATACTCTTTCATCTAGATGGTTTTACCACTCCAAACTAAGTATGGAACAAACTTGAGTATCTCTTTGGAGTACAAGTGTTAGGATTATTAATCGTCCCTTGTCCAAATTTGGTCATATGTCTAAATCGGGAGTCCATCTAGTCTATTTATAGTCATTAGCACCATTGGGTAAACTTGACCTAATTGGGGCACATGTTTGAGTTACTAAAGTGTGGGGAACACTAATTGAGGCTCACTGCCACTTATTGCACTTGATTGCATAAGTTTAGGAGCCTCCTAGATCAATCCCTACAATTTAGGAAGCCATTGGGAGTGCCGAAACCAACCAAGGTCAGTTCAGTTCAGTTAATGACTAGTCAAGCTAAGTTAGGAGTCAGTTACTTTCAGTTCAAGTCCTCTACATTGAGTTAGCACTAGGTTTACTTGACTGCACACATGTGGGGCACATTTCTCAACTACCACGGTCATTTAACCATTGGTCAACACTGAATGTAACAATTGAGTTGTGTTTTAGAGCTCTGATGAACTCCGGTTATGGTTTAGACAAGGACAGTTAACTACTGGGTCCTCCGATAGTGATTTAGACAAGTCTTGGTTACCTACAGTCAAGTAGAGTCTAATCAATTCGAACTTCCTCATGTGGATTCGAATTGCTTGTGGCTATTAAATCCATTTTACTTCATTGTAATTATCATCTGAATTAATTTTTTGATTAATGAAAGCATTCACAGCTGCAAGCTTTTTGCACTGTTTCATTCTTCAATTGCTGAGTAAATTGTGAGATATTCTTTGTGAGTTGTGTATTTGTCTGTAGATCTATATGCTCAAATTTACATGGTATCAGAGCCTCGATAGACAAGACTCCTCTCCTCCTTAGATCTCCAGCCAGATCAATTTTTTTTCCAGTACTGCACCAGAAGCGGAGAATTTACCACTTAATATCCCAAGTTAAGAAATTGTTGCTCAAGCTTGCTTGATCAACTATGCTTGGTGTGAAGGAAATTCCAAAAGTGCAGACTGTCGACCTTACTTTGTATGTTTGATTGTGTGACAGGTTATCAACTTCTCTTACAGCATTCGCTACAAGAAGCCCTTTCTTCTCACTGCATTCGCTACAACAGCTCAGTTATTCCTATTGCATTCGAAATGGCTCATCAAATAGAGCCTCTCACTCCCTTCAACTATCATGAGTGGAAGGATGACATGAAAGTATTGCTCCGCACCAAGCATCTCTTCAGACTCATAGAAGAAACAGAGGAAGAGCCAGAATCAAATAAAGACAAAGCTAAGTACATGAACAGGCTTGATGAAGCCATTGGACTCATGCACTCCTCAGTCTCTAAAGATCTTCGATTTCACATCCAAGACTTGGACACTCCCAAGGAGGTTTGGGACAAGCTTGCTTCCTTATTTGATAAGCATGATGAGATGAGGATCCATCAACTAGAAAATGATCTGATTACTCTCAATCCATCAAATTTCGAATCTCTAAATGAATTCTTCTCAAAGTTCAAGAACCTGATATATCAATTGAAGCAATGCAAAGTGAATAAGGACGAATATCAGCTCATCCTTGCTATTCTCACCAAGCTCAATTCAGACTGCTCAGTCTTTGTATCCACCTTCCAAACAGTAAGGCTCACTACTCCAAATTGGAATATGCCCACTCTTAATGCTTTCATCTAATCTCTTATTTCTGAGAATGATAAATTGATCCAAATGGGTATCATTCAATCTCCCAAATATCTAGCTCTTGTTGCAAGAGGAGATAAGGTAGTGAATGACAAAGGGAAGCAAAGAGATGAGTCTGAGCAGTCAAAAGAACCTTCAGGTTTGAAGAGAAGCAAGAAGAATGGCAAAGTCAAGGTCCTCTGCTCTTACTGTGGAAGGGGCTTCCATTTCAAAAGCTCCTGTATGAGAAGACAACTTGATGAAATGGCCCTTCTCTTGAAAAAGCACAAAATTTGTATACCTTCTAGCGTAAGGAAGGAAGACTCTGAAGAAGAAGAAGAAGAATACCAAAGGAAAGGACATGCACTGAAGGCTTGCTGCACATCAGCACCTGTCTTCCTCATTGATTCTGGAGCTTCCAATCATATGGCTGCATCCATAGAATCATTCTCTTCTTATCAGTCCTTTGATGGTCCTAGTATTTAGATGGGCAATAACAGTGTAGTCAAAACAAAAGGGAAGGGCTCTATCCAACTTGAACATGGAAGGTTCAAAGATGTGCTATTTTTTCCCTCCCTAGCTTCAAACCTATTATCTGTCTATCAGATGACCCATACTGGATCTCCAAAGCGAGTGATCTTTGGTCCTGACTCAGTGGAGATCACAGATATCTCTACTGGGAGCATCATAGCAAAGGGTACTGCAAATCATGCTTCAAAAGCATATGAGTTCTCACATTTCATGGCTCCTTCAGAACCAATGCACTCTCAACAACCACCTGCAAGGGAAGGTAAAATAATTGCATCTACTTCTTTTCCATCTTTTACTAGTATTGCAGATCCATCTATATCAGTTTATGACATTAAGATTTAGGGTGACTCAGATCTAGATTCAGTCCCTACTTCCAAAATGGAAGCTATGAAGATGACTGGAAACTCACCTGACACTCAGAAAGGAAAGACTATTGCGCTATGTCATGCTATTTTACCTCCTTCAGAGAGATGCAATAGAATTCCTGTAAGATGCAATATGGAAAAGGCTCAGTCTTACTACATTCAGAAGAATGGATATGATCATACACCTCTTCATTCAACAAGAGACAAAGATTACATTCCTCCTTCCTCTCATCATCATTTTTGGAGAAGAAAGAGAAATCTACATGCCAGGCCCCAGAATACCTGTGCACAGCACACCATGCATGATGCTTCACTACCTCACAGAGATGAAGATTGCAGCAACATATTTTCAAGTTTTTCAAACTTGAGACCTGATTCTACCTTCTTATCTAGAGGGAGGGCTTTTTTCCCATGTGGTTTTTACCCCAAATATTTGTATTAAGCAGTTACTTTATTTTACTTGATGTAATGGGTGACCTATGGTCTTAGTTACCAGGGCCCACAGTTTGTCCAAGTTAGCATTCAGGGGGGGTGTTAGGATTATTAATCCTGCCTTGTCCAAATTTGGTCATATGTCTAAATCGGGAGTCATGTCTAAATCAGGAGTCCATCCAGTCTATTTATAGTCATTAGCACCATTGGGTAAACTTGACCTAATTGGGGCACATGGTTCAGTTACTAAAGTGTGGGGAACACTAATTGAGGCTCACTACCACTTATTGCACTTGATTGCATAAGTTTAGGAGCCTCCTAGATCAATCCCTACAATTTAGGAAGCCACTGGGAGTGCCGAAACCAACCAAGGTCAGTTCACTTCAATTAATGACTAGTCAAGCTAAGTTAGGAGTCAGTTACTTTCAGGTCAAGTCCTCCACATTCAGTTAGTGCTAGGTTTACTTGACTGCACACATGTGGGGTGCATTTCTCACCTACCACAGTCAGTTAACCATTGGTCAACATTGAATGTAACACTTGAGTTGTGTTTTAGAGCTCCGATGAACTCCGGTTATGGTTTAGACAAGGACAGTTAACTACTGGGTCCTCCGATAGTGATTTAGACAAGTCTTGGTTACCTACAGTCAAGTAGAGTCTAATCAATTTGAACTTCCTCATGTGGTTTCGAATTGCTTGTGGATATTAAAGCCATTTTACTTCATTGTAATTATCATCTGAATTACTTTTTTGATTAATGAAAGCATTCACAGCTGCAAGCTTTTTGCACTGTTTGATTCTTCAATTGCTGAGTAAATTGTGATATCTTCTTTGTGAGTTGTGTATTTGTCTGCAGATCTATATGCTCAAATTTACAACAAGATGAGATAAGAGTGCATCATTTGGAGAATGAGTTGTTCTCATTGAGTCCAAGTAGTTTTTATTCTATTGAGGGTTTATTAAACAAATTCAAGTCACTTCTTATATTTCTCAAGCAATATGGGATTGCAAAGAAGGAAGATCAATTTATTCTTTCCATTCTTTCAAAATTGAGTCTTGAATACTTAGTTTTGTGTCTAGTTTTCATACTACTAGGCTTGCTATTTCTAATTGGAAAATGCATTCTTTGAGTATATTCTTTGATTCATTGACAAAGGATAAAGATAAATTGATCCATATGGGCACTCTTATATATTATAAGGGAAAGGATCATGCTCTCATATTTAAAGGAAGCAATAATACCAAATCCAAAGAGAAGCAAATTTTGAAAGAAAAGAAGCCAAAGTCAGATATTGAAGATGAAAGTTTGAATCCTATTGATGAAGGTTCAATGAATAAATTCAAGAAGAAAGGAACTTACATGAAAATGTTCTTATGGCATAAAGGTATTTAATCCTGAGAAGAAAATTTTCAATAAGAATATGGACATCATGTCTCATCATCTTGAGAAGCACAACATCGAAGTTCCAGATGAGCTAAAGAAGCCTGTTGATTCCTCAGAACATTGTCATAGTGAGAAGTTCCAAGGTGATAAAAAATAGATCTTGAGTTTCAGAGTAAAATCCTTTCCTCACATAAGAATCAGAAATCATTTGACTTCTCATATATCAGAATAAAAAATATCAGTTTCTTTATTTGATAGTCCACCTATCAGTCTCCTAGATTCATCTCCCAATGGTTGTGATTTTTCACTAGATCCTAACTTGTCTTTAAGCAACTCTCCCTCACTCGATTCAAATGATAATAATTATGATTTAGAAGCATATTTTAAGGATGATATACATGTCATGACACCATCCATACCATAATCCATACCATCTATGATACCTTTGAATACTCCTAAGACTATACAAACCCCAAGTTCACTAGTTGATTCCTCATTGGTTTCTTATGCAGCGTTACATATATCAAATTGTTTCAAGTATTGCCTATTTTTAATTTGTTGGTTATATATGAAATTAGTCATAATTGGAATTATATTACACCTATTTTTATCTATTCTAAACACTTATGGTTCAGATCTCAAGTCCATCCATCATTCATATTTTCACACTCATAAGTTTCCCACAGCTGCTTATAGTTTTCCTAGTATAGCCCCATATCCTCATGGAGACACTGAACCTTTGGTATTTTTTGTTCCATATGATAATATTCATGATATACCAGAGTCTTTTCATCCTCATATCAGATCTGGGAAGGTGCTACATCATATTGGAAGAAATATATGTGATCCACATCACAATTTTGCAGCTATACAAGGAATTGATTATGTAATTGATTGTCTTAATTTTTGTAATCTTTGGGAAGGAGTATGCACATATAAATTTTCATTTTCATATTGTGTTTTCAGATCAAATTTTTTTAGTAGTAGGAATAATTCATATAATGCTCCTACTTCATCAAATGATGAGATACAAGGAGTCTCTCCTCTTATTTCTTGCAAATTCTACACTCTAGTGCATGACCATGGAGTTCATGATTTTTTCATCAAATTTTTTCATTAGAATTAGTTCATTCAGCTCATTAAAGTGAATATAAAGAAATAATTGAAGACATATTTCAAATTTTGTGCCTTGTCCTTTCTTGAGGGAGGATTTTTCCCATGTGGTTTTGCCTCTTTGCTCATCTTTTTTGGACATGAATAATTGTAAAGGGTGACCATATCATTGTTTTCGAGCCCTATATACACCTATATGCATCTATATGAATATGATTATTTCATACATATCATCATAAAGTAATACTTAAATGGGGGTGTGGGGATATTATAAACCCACTTCATACTTGGGATAAAATTAATAATCATTTTTTATTAAATTCCTACCTACTAGCCTAGGTAGTTGGCATCCACCGGCACCACTTGGTCAATACTTTCCATATATAACCCAAGAGTGTATTTATCCTGATTTTGGTTTGATATCATCCACTTCATTGACTTCCATAATTAGTAACTACGCCTTCCTGCAGATTCTGTCTTTATTCTGCTTTATTCCATCTTTTCAGTGGATAAGGTAAAGCTAGTCAACTAGAAAACTGCTATCATTTGTTTCCAACCCATCCTCCATGATTTTATCTTCATATTCCAGGATCAGAATCTTTTTACATCACTCTTGAAAAATCACTAATTCTTTAGCTAAATCGTGAGGTCCTTAAAATATTTGGAAAGTGCTTTATCCACCTATGGGGGTTTATCATATTTAGTAAGACTGATTTATGAGCTAGCATGAGTTGTCTTCCACCAACTCAATTTTCATTTATAAGGATGTATTAATATTGTAATAATCAATCAATTCATTATTGATCATCAATCAATTATTCAATCTTCACTTCTTCATGTGATCTAGTCTCTTTATTATTCTATTTTTTTTTCCTTGTGCATACATGTGAGAATTATCATATAGCAAGATATACTTATTGTGCTTATTATTTGCATCAAGGATATATTTATACATGGTATTAGAGCTGCAACTTATACAACCATTGTGACAAAAGAAAACTATGAAAAGAAGGATGGTTCTATGTGTGGTGAAGTAGCCGATAAATAGAATGGAAGGTTACCATCTCACACACTTCGAAGGTAGTGAAGGGAGGTAGAATTGAAGAGAATTAAAGGTTGAATTAAAAAAATGTTTATGTTAAATTAAATGAGAATATTGTGAGTACAGGTGTAATAAATGACATATCATAATTTGATAAATAACATTGCATCGATATGTCAAATCCATGTCATATGATAAATGTACATATGTGTGACTATAGGAGAATTTAATGACACTTATCAAGTAATATTTCCACGTGTGAGAAATTATGTGACAATTTTTGTGAAATCGTGTTAATTGAAATGCAGTCAGGAAGCAACAAAATTAGTGATTTGAAGTTGGTAAATGACACATAAATCAATATCTGCAACATGAGTATCTGTCACAATAGAGATAAGAGGAAGACAAATTGACAAGAATGAAGCCAGGGGGAGTCAAATTATAAGAGTATCCCTTTTCCATTAATGTCAAAGGGGGAGAACGAAGACTAAAAAAGGGAGAATGAAGAATGGACAAGGAAGAAACAGGAATTGAAATTGAAGACTAAGAAGGAAAGATCTGCACAAATTGAAAAATGGAGAATTAAATGGAATGAACACATGGGGAGTATTTTGTGCAGATAAGAAGAGATCATACTCAGGGGGAGATCAATGTTAGTTGGGGTTGACATCAATTCCAAAGGGTGATATTGTTGAACCTTTGTGTTGTCATTGATGTCAAAGGATAAATCAACAAGTTTGATGTCAAAGGATAAACCAATAAATTTGATGTCAAAGAATAAATCGACAAGTTTGATGTCAAAGAATAAGAAAACAATATTGATATGAAACAAATAACATGGGATTGACGTCAAACATATGAGATGGATAACTTGAAGCAAGTTTGAATAAATATCTAAAAATGTATGAAGCCATTAGGAAATGGCTCTCTCTATAAAAAAAGCTAGTTTGAAGAAGTACATATAGAGAAGAAATGTTGAAGGTCAGGAAGTGAAAAAATCCCATCAAGATGTGGGACACATGTGTGCATATACCACCAAGTCAATGGAATTAAGTTTTAATTATCAAAGGATGCATGATGACATAAGATGAAATAAGGTGGATAGTTTGACCAAGAAGTAAGAGATTTGGGGCATCATCGAGTAAAAGGAATCCCAACTTGTGGAGACATATCTTGAGCAAGAAGAGTATAAATAAATGATAGAAGTTGGTGCCTGCATAGATGATATAATTCCTTTCAAGTCAGTGCTTGGATAGATGATAGAAGTCCTTACAAGTTGGTGCCTGCAATCAACACGTTGATGCTTGCAATCAAGTTGGTGCTTGAGTGAGTTAGTGCTCACAATTGGAGATTGGTGTCTCCTATCCATGTAATATATATATGTATGTATGTATATAAATTGATTTTGCAAAATTTGTGCGCAATTGTGTCCATTACTATTTTTTAAAGAAACGATTTTTAAAGTACAATTTTTTATATTAAAAATAGTATAATCTGTGCTATACATTGATTCACCCCCCATCTCAGTACACATAGTAATTCCAATAGCCTCACCCCAACCAATGGTTACTAAATCACTATGTGGTGGATGTACAACTAATATCTCCATGCTCTTGGTTTTCTAATGAAGATAGAAGAGCCACATAAATTTTCCACTATCTTGACATTGAAAAATATGCTCAATTATGGATCCAAGTTGGAGAACCTATTGTGGATACAGTTCTCACCTCCCATTAACTATTGATTAATCATGAGGAAATGGCACCAGTTTTAAAATATAAAATTTTTTTTTCCATCACTCACTTCAAGGGCTTTGTAGCAAAGGAAAAAAAAGAGAATAATTCAACTAAATAAAATAAGATGGAAGGTGTTATCTCCCAAAATAATTTATTTTGATAGTATGAAGAATTTAACTCATGCAAGGAAGGATATGAATATCACTGATAGTTTGAAAGCCTTTGTTTTTGATTTGAATGAAAATTTCACAAGTTATAGCTTTCGGTGGCTTAGGAGAGGACTACCACATCCCATTAGCCGCCAAAAGGCTATGTTTCGGTGGCTAAACAGTTGAATGCGGGACAAAGGAAAATCACTGAAAGCGGTCTGAGCAAGCAGAGTCAAAGTAACACTTTTGGTGGCTTAGGCGAGACTACAGAAACTCATTAGCCACCGAAAAGGGTCGTTTTTAGTAGATTAGAAAGGGGTGCAACATATACACTAATCACTGAAAGCTGAAAGATAAATATCGGGTGGAAACCCTTTTCGGCAGTTTAGGAGAAAGCTATGACATCTGTGTTGACCACCGAAAGAACATTGTTGACAATGGTCGGAGATTTAGTCCTCTACGCATCGAAGTTTTGGAGGTTTAGTCCTTTATTTCGCCTACACTACGAAGAGTCTAGTGGGTTGAGGTTCCGATCACCGACGCATGAGTGGTTAGAGCTTCTGATCACCTATGCTTAACCATCGCGATGTTAGTGGTTTGAAATGCCGACACTACGGCAACATTCGGGTTTAAAGTTCCGATGCATTAGTGGTTAGAGAATCCAATTGCTGTTGGGTTCATTAGTGGTTTGAATCGGCAGTTAAAAAAGGGGTTTTCAAAGTCGCTATATGCCGAAAACAAAAATTCACCACGACGACGAGGTAAATATTTTGGCAGTTTAAGCAAGAAAGATCACGTTTAAATTAGCGGCCAAAAGCCAGCGTTTCAGTGGTTAAATGACAAAATCACGGAGGATATAAACCACCGAAAGGCTAAAATAGGGAAATGGTTGGGAATTGTCACATCCAACCCCGTCAGTAAGGCAAAAGGCCATTTTAAAGCATGATTACCCACCGAAAAGACCTGTAACCGTGTGACTGCGTGGGAAATGAATGAAAAGGGTCATTAGGCAAGTAGCACAAACTCATCTGACTGCCAAACCTCTAGTTTCCCTCCACCTGTCCCAAAGACCATCAAATAGCCATTGAATGCTCTGGCTGAAGCAAGTTACAGAGATATGGGAAAAGAGATCTCAAGGATCGAGTTGTTGTCATCATTTTGGTGACCTCAGCTTCCACAAAAGACAAAAATCCCTCATAATCAGTGCCTTGGCACCCCATAGAATTTCATTTTCAAAATTAACATTGTTCTCACCAGAGAAACAAGCTCTGAAGGAGCAACTTGCTGAAGCATACTGTATATAAAGTCTAAAGGCTGTTTTGCAGGTACTGAGGAGATACACCCTTCAGGATGAAGAAAAGTGGACCAGCTCTTAGACAGGATCTAGGTGATGTCAGTTATTTAGAGACCCATCTAGAGGTTTGCAGACTATTCCAAGAGGTAGGCTGCTACAAATATTGCGAAAAAATATAGGGTTCTCATCATCAGGTGGCTGAAGCTTTTGCCCTATCATTTGATGGTTCAAAAGTAGTCATAGGAAGGGAGGAATTTCTCATAGATGAAGCACTGATATCAGAGGTTAATGAACTCCCTTGCACTGGAGAGAAGTGGTTCAAGACCACCATAGCCAAATATGTGGAGTTCAGGTCATATCTCAAGCCTGAGCATAGGGGAATGATATGGAAGAATAATGTTCCATCATCATGGATGGAAGAGAGCTAGTAGTAGCTGCTAAAGGCCATTGTGGTCTATTTGACTTGTGAAGGAAGATATAATAGAGTAATGATCTATCACTTCAAACTCATGAACCACTTCACAGGTAAGAACCCTCTTAATCTTCCCTTTTATTTACACAAGAGTCTAGGGAAGATGGCCCATGAAGTGAAATCCCAGCCATCCAAAAATGATGGCAGGTTGTGCCACCATGGTCTTATCCAGCTATTGGTCCAGGAATCGTTGAAGAAAAGAAACATTACTTGGCCCTATTTCCTGTTCTGGAATGGCTTTGAGAAAGGCCTTCAGCCAGAGGAGAAACTGAAGTCTCATGTCAAGAAATCCAACACTCTGAGGAGTGGGAGAAGAAGGAGGAGGGCCATTTCCCCAGCTGAAACAACTGAACAACCTCCCTCCTCCTCCAAAACCAAGAAGGAAAAAAGGAATTTGAATTTCAGTGAGAAAGGCCAAGGGGTATAAGCACACCATAAGAATGTCTTAAACCTATCTTATTCAGATTCTGAGAAAGAACAAGGAGAGGATGAAGCCCTAGCTCTGCAAATTTTTCCATTTACTGAAGCATTTCCATTCGCCACACCACAGGAACAAGAAGAACTAGCAGAAAGGGCTTCCTCTAGCAAACCTAGAAGTTAAAAGATCAATCAGCTACTAAGGCAGGTTTATGAAATGGAGGTCTTGGAAAGAGAATTGAAGAGAAGCAATGAAAACTTGACTAGAAGAAACAAGATATTGCACAAGTCCTACTTGGAGCAGAGAGAGAGATACATCTTCTTGAAAGGGATGAACACCAGGTACCTGAAAGACAATACCAGGTTACTCAGGATGGTGAGGCTCCAAAGGCTGCAGTTGAAAGAAGCAAAAGCAAACCCTAGCAGCCACCTTGCCTTATCAACCCTAGCTGAAACATCTATCAATCTCCAGCCTCCTAAAATGAGCCAGGGCCCAACAAAGACTCCAAACACGAAGCCCTGAGAAGAAGAAGGCTGAGCAAACAGGCTCGGAAAGGCATTTTCAGCGAAACGTTATAAATTTTGTGAAACAGGGCTTTCGGTGGTTAAGCAGGAACTGGAACAGTCCATTAGCTATCGAAAGTTCCTCCTTTTGGTATTTAAAAGTTTTGATAGACTGGCTGCTTAACCACCGAAGGCGGACAAAGGTTTAAAATCAAGTTTTTGACAAATATAACCTGATGGTTCAGGGGCGTAACTTAAAGATAAAAGGTGCTAACATAAGTATAAAAAAGGGTCTATTAGATCTATTATGACAAAACATCACGATAAGGTCATCAACTCAAATTGTCAAGGAGAAATCAGTAGGTTAACTGACAGTGGACCAGCAACAGTGATCGTTAGCGACTACTTCAGTTATTTAATGTTCAGTCAGTGAACTAAATCTTCATTATAGTCAGACAAATAGTTAGGTAGGTTTTCAAACCCTAATTTGTAAAAACTGTTCCTTTTGATTATTTTTGTAAAAAACAGGTCCAAGTTTTAGGATCTGTCCATTTTGTAGAAGGCTATAAAGCCTAAGATCGATTTTATAATATAGGTTCAACTTCAGGGATTTATAAGCCTATAATGCTTTCGGCTTCTCATTTTACTCTTCATGAATATAACTTCTTTTGTTATGATCTGTTCATCCATCATCTCTTTCTTTATAGTACTTATGCATGAAAGTGTATTTAGGTCATTTTCAGATTGATTAATAGATGATAGCTGTCATCCTATTGGTTTGTTAGTGCAATTTGATTTATAAGTGCCATCCTTATCATGATTTAGCCATTTATATGCATATGTTTTGTATGTAAGTCTACCAGCATGATGAGTTCTTCATCCCTACACCTTATTGTCAACTTCTGAGAAATCATAACTAAAAGCCTTGTAAATGAGTGAGTTTTATACATGTCTTGAGAGTGGAAAGGTTATATAGGTCAACTGAATTGATCCATATTAGAAAACCCTAAAAACATTGTAAGTTACTAGGAATCCTTGAGCTACAATCTAGAGGATTTTCCTGGAGTGATAACAAATTGGCGCCATTGCCAGGGAGAGCAGACTGAAGCTCAACTTCCCTGGGAGATGACATAGATCCTGGCTTTGATGATAGACAAATATTGGACACTATTATGGTTGTAATAATCAATCTGGCTACTCCATTGAAATAAGGTGGCTTCAAGAAGACCAAGTACCCAAGAAAACCCTAAGGGGCCACCAGCAACACCAGTTTCAGATCCAGAAGAAATTTTGAGAAGAGCTAGGGCTTTACTAAGACAGACCAATAGTGCTACACAAAAAGCTACATCAGGTATTTCAAGAAATATTTCTGCTATTATTTCTTCTGCTGAAATTCTTAATTCTCAGGAATTTTTAGATACATGAAAAAAGTCTAGGGTTTGGGCATCTTCAAGCACTGTTGCTTGTGAAGATCCTATCCCTGGTGACTCCACTGGGATAAGTATACCACCACATTCTTAGCAAGTATCTCCATCAGTGCTGCCTTCCTCAACCCTGTCCATACCCATTTCCACTATGGCTGCCCCTCAATTGACCAAGATGGAAAGGATCTTGGTAGCTAGGTATGCACCCCTAGTTTTTCCAAATCCCCTCGCAGCCATGCCTACAGGGTATTATCTAAATTATATTCCTAAGTTTACAGGGGAAGGGGATTTCACTGCTAAAGAACATTTAGAGGCATTTTACAGCTATGCTGAAAATATTAACATAGAGTAAGAAGATGTATGGACTAGGGTTTTTGTGCAAATACTAGATGGTTAGGCTAGGAAGTGGTTTAAGGAACTACCTACTGGATTAGTGGAAGGCATAGAGGCCCCAGATGATATTTTCCTAAAGCACTAGGGAGAAAGGAGAGACCACCTCTACTATATCATGGAATTCAGCAACCTGAAAAGAGAAAATGGAGAGTCTGTCTCCAACTTTACTAAGAGATTCAACAATATGTACAGTAAGATCCCTAATGAAATTAATCCCACTGATACCTCATCTAGGATAACCTATACAAATGTCTTTGAATCTGACTTCTGCCTACTTCTCAGAGAAAGCAGGTCTGCCTCCTTATCACTTATGTAGGATGCTGCCCTGGAGGTACAGTCAAACATTTTGGCATATCAGAAGGTCAAAGGGAATATAGACAAGAAGAAGCAGCCAGCAGACCCTAGTGGAGCTTCTGCATCAGAGAACAAGGTTGAAAAAATGACCAAACTGTTAGATAACCTGATAGCTGAAATGTCTAAATTGAAGGAACAAGGACATCTACCTATGAGGGGTAAAGGGCCAAGTGAATTTGCTCCTTGAAACCCTAATTTTGTTCCTTATAGAAGAGGAAACCCCCCAGTTAGATGCTCAGAAGGGAGAGGAATCAAGGGAAATATCAGAGAATAAGAGCTCCATTCCAAAATGTTGTATTAGAAGAATAGCTAGAATTCATTGAAGAAGAAGGGGAAGCTGAAGACAACATCCATTGCATGGAAGATGAGGTGGATTGTTCTTTTTTGACACAGGTAGAATATGAAGAAGCCCTAATTGATGAGCAAATCACTGAAGAGGCTATCTATCAAGCTGATAATTAGGGAGGTTACCAACTTAGGTATAGGCTGGTCGCTCCTCTCAAGAAGAATGCTGCACCGGTCAAGCAGCCTGTTACATCAGCTAGAAAGGTTGTTGTTTTACCGAAGAAGGTGGCTGTCACATCCAAAGCATTGCAAAAACTAGCACCTTCAGCCATACCTGATCAAGTCCAACGCAAACCTACAGCTCATGAGGTAATATTTCAAGATAGACTGCATTATTCTTTCAACCTTGAGTTTGAAAATCAAAAATCAAAAATCCCTTTCCCTTTAATTGAGCTAATGAAGAATGATGCATTCAAGTCCTCCATTCTGAATTCCCTTCAGCCCAAGGTGCACATTGACACTGAATTTATGAACCTACAAGATGACAAGCCCGTTGTAACCCTGGGTCCCATGATCGAAGACCTAAAGGACTCATGTCCACCATTCTACATATCCTTGAATATTCATGATAAAATCCTTCATAACTGTCTGCTGGATTCAGGAGCCTCTCATAACCTTATGCCAAAGGCTGGGATGGATGATCTTGGCCTCAACATCACCAAGCCCTACCATGATTTATTCTCCTTCGACTCCAGGAAGGTCAAGTGCTTGGGCCTCATTAAAGACCTTGTTGTGAACCTAACTGAGCTACCTTTGAAAACATCATGATGGACATTGTAGTGGCTGATATACCTCCAAAATTTGGTCTCTTGTTGTCTCGGTCATGGAGCAAAAGAATAGGTGGCACCCTTCAGATGGATCTCACATATGCCACCATTCCCATGTTTGGAGGAGAGACTAAGAGGCTGTATAGGGAAAATCAACTGGCATACATTATAAGCAAGGAAAGAAACTCAGTGAATCACCCCATCTATGCAGTGGACACTGATTTTGGGTCATGATTTTTGCAAATAGACGATTCTCAGTAGACATCAGTCTAGCTCACTAAGCCCACCTGTCAGCGGCCCAAAGAAGTGACCACAACAATCTGGACCATGTATTTTGATGGGGCTAGCACTAAAATCTCAGCAGGTGCAAGTGTAGTATTGATCTCCCCATCTAAGGAAAACATCCATCTGTCTTATAAGCTTGATTTTAAAACCACTAACAACATAGCAGAATATGAAGCCTTGTAGCTAGGAGTGAAAGCTGCCAAGGAGATGGGGATCATGTGCATGAAATTTTTTGGAGATGTAGACCTCATCATATAGCATGTCAACAACACTTTTCAAACTAAAAACATCAGAATGAAGGCATACAGGGACGAGGTATGGAAACTTAGAGACTCCTTTATGTTTTTTGAACTATCATATATTCCTAGGGTTTTGAATCACCTGGCTGATTCCCTAGCTGTTTCTGCAAGTCTGTTTGTTCCTCCTTTACCCCCTAAGCTCAGCTATGATGTTCAGGTCAAGTACAGATCCTCTCTGGCAGATAATGTAAAATTTTGGAGAGTGTTTGAGAATGATGATGAGCTTAGTAAATTCCTTCAGTTAGTAGATGAATTCTCTGACATACACATAGACCAAGAAAACCTAAACATGGAGGAATCCAAATAGCTCAAGTTAAGAGATAAAGTGACTGATCAGAACATTGTCCAATTGCCCGCAACTACATACCCCAAGGTCTAGTACCATTGGAAGAACTGTTTGATCACAATGACATCCATTTCAAGCCTGCCAAAAAGGAGCTAGATTCTGCTATCCAAGAGCAAAAAATAGGCAGCTAAAGCCATCCAAAACTAATAAATTTGTCCACTGGGCTAGCTGCTCGTCAGAGGTTTGAATTTCACAGCCTGATAAAAGAGTTTGCTGATGTTTTTGCATGGGAGTATAGTGACCTAAAAACTTATGACACCAATATCATCCAAAAAACGATACCTTTGGAGAAGGACACCAGTCATTTCAAACAAAACCCTGAGACCCATTAGCCCTCTCCTATTACCAGTGATTGAAAAAGAGATCCACAAGCTCCTCAAAGCCAAGATCATAATCCCCCTCAGGTATTCCAAGTGGATTGCAAAACTAGTAGTGGTAAGAAAGAAAAATGGAGAAATCAGGTTGTGTGTGGATTTTAGAAACCTGAACAAGTGTTCCAAGAAAGAAAACTATCCACTGCCCAAGATGGAACACCTACTGTAGAAAGTCTCGGGGGCTAGGGTTATGTCCTTCCTTGATGGCTTCTTTGGTTACAGCCAAGTTGCTGTGCACCCCGATGACCAAGAGAAGACTACCTTTACCACCCCTTGGGGCACCTTCATGTATGCTAAAATTCCATTTGGGCTAATGAATGCTGGGGCTACTTTTCAGAGAGCCATGGACCTAGCTTTTGTAGGGCTAAAAGACAAGTTTGTGCTGATATATTTGGATGAACTAATAGTTTAATCTCATAGCCGTCATGACCACTTGGAGCATTAAACGAAGGTCTTTCTGAAGTGCAAAAGGTATGGAATATCATTGAACCCTAAGAAGTCCCCGTTTGCACTTAGTGAAGGAAAGCTCCTGGGCCATATAGTTTCAGCCGAAGGTGTAAATATTGATCCTATAAGAGTGGAAGCAATTCATAAGTTTTCAATACCAAGGTCAAAAAGAGACATTCAGTCCTTTTTAGGCAAGATAAATTTTGTCAGGAGGTTCATTCCTAATTTCTCTGAGCTGGTGAAGCATATAACAATCATGCTGAAAAAAGATGCATAAATAAAGTGGACTGACCAGGAAAGAAACTCTTTTGAAGACATTAAGAAGGCTATCATGGAGGCCCCAACCCCCATCAGTCTTGACTACACCAAGGGTGTTATAGTGGATTTCACCACTCTAGGTGAATCACACTTTGTATGGCCTTCCCCTGTCCTGCTGCAGACTTTTTAGACCCCATGGACTATCTTTTATCCTTTGATGTTTCCTTGATCATCCCTAAAACTATATCAAAAATGATATACGTGGCTTTTTACCCGATAACCGTGTACATACGTGGGTTTGATCCCTATAACTGTGTACATTGGGATGTGTGCATAATCCAAATCCTTTTGGAGTTTTCCTTGACATGGATCGGACTCATTCGACTCCTGGCCTTCCATATGCCTTGAGATCGCTCAAATTCGACCCTTCATTATCCCTTGTGAAGCTATATAAGGAACCCCTTGGTACATTGAAGGCATATAGAGAGATTGAGAGCAACGAAACTATAGTCCATTGTTTCCGGAATTTGTACTTGAGTCTGCATCCCTTTGTCCCTTGGAGCACTGTTGTGTTCTTCCCAAGCTTGCCTTTTGCTAGTGAGCTTGCTATCATGAGATGGAGGATTGAGGTGGTGGAGGCCCAAGTGGGGGATTCAGTTTCTCCGGTTCACAGACGTGCCGTCAGAGGTTGTATCTATCTTGTAATCTTTGATTTATATTAATAAGAACTATCTTTTCCTGTCCAATGATGTGTATTTGATTAAATATTGTATCCATTGGAATATGTCAAATGCTTTTACATTATTGATTATATATGCTAGAATAGATCTAACACCATGATATATAGTATGATTGCATTGTTACTTGTTGTTGAGGAAGTATTATATCAATTCAAGATGAAGATTGGAAAGCTCAACGGGGATCTACTTCAACCGTCTGGAATAAGGTACGAGGTCTGATCCTTTAGTGTTAGACATTTTATTTCTATTGCATATTGGGAAAGATTGATTTCTGGAGTCAAAGCTGTCTGTTGTGGTACCCCGAGCCATAGGAATTTCTCTCCGTAACTGAATTGGCGACTCCGCTGGGGATGTTCCTTGTTTTTCTTTGGGGTTGGGGGCACAATGGGCTTGATATTATTGATTTGCTCTTGGTTTCTCCCTGTTTCTATGTCGTATTTTATAGTATGTTTGTCCATTGACACTCCCCTTTATTGGTTTGGACTTGGCCTGCTTTTTACCACTGCCTTCTCTGTATACGCAGGTTTTTGGCCAAAAGTCGCGTACATACGTGGATTTTTGGCCAAAAGTCGCGTACATACGCAACTGTTCTTTAAACAGTTGCGTACATCCTCCTTTTTGGTGAGTTTGATGTTATGGGAAGTTACCGGGTGGGTTGTGAGTGTGGTTGGGTCTTCCTTGGGTTTGATGTTGTCTGTTGGATGCTTCTTTTGTGACCAGAGACTGCTTTTTCATTGATTTTTCTTTGAAAGTAGTTTTAGTCATTTTTCCTTTTTGTTTTGCCATTAGTGCATTACTCTTTTTGTCTTGGTGTCTTGCTGGGCTTGTCTTTTATGCTTGCTGTAGAGACTGAGAGTTTTAGATGACTTTTATTGCATTTTTCATTCTTTTATATTGAAAAATACGAAGTAGTTGCACTCTTAGTTGCGTCTTAGATATGGATTTGAGGAGGTACTTGCATTGGATTGCTTGGATGAGAGTTGTGTTTAGGCTTTCATATAGGAAGGTTGCATTGGCATTTGGAAAGGAATATATATTTATGCATCTCATGTAGTGGCATACCCTATTTTTCATTTGACAAAGATTGCATTTAGCATTGTTTGTTATGGTGTGCACTTTTATTTCATTGCTGAGTCTTCATATCACTAGTTGCATGGCCATTTCCCTTTGAGTAATTACAGCCAACTAAAATCAACGCTAATTAAAATGAATTACAGTCTTTTCTTTTCTAGGGTGCACCAACAAGCTTAGGTTTTAGGATCTTGGAATAGTTCATTGTAAGTCAATTCTCCAAGATCACTAAACAACAACATCTAGGTGTCTGTCCAGGTGAGTGTGTGAAATCCTTGGTATAACCAGTGTTCTCAGGATCCTCCTCTCAAACGGGAGTTAAGCACGAGGCAGTGTGAGCGGTTATTGATTGGGATGACCCCTAGTCATAACTGAGTAGCACCGAAGATATTTCCAGGATTGTATTCATATCTGGGGGCTCTTTCGAAAGTTTCAGGCTTTTCTACCCTGCCTATACGGTCAATCCCACCTGCGACTGTCTGCCTGAGCTTTGATTATATTGAGGTGACCTTAGTGACCTTACCTAGGATATTAAGGGGGTACTTTGTAGGGGTTATTCTGCAGGTGTCCCGGCCAGGTAGAGGTCAGACAGCACAGTCGCTATATGCATTGAAGCTGAGGGCCACTATAATTGGTTACGTACCTCCACTTGTAGTGTATGGGAGTTTCGAGCCTCTCCTAGGCGAGACATACTTCCTGCATTCGAGAGCTCACATATCCTCCCCTTGGTCTGCTTGTATTTTGGCTGTATATTTTCTTAGGAGTGTGCTCTTTGTGCGCTAGTTGGCCTTTGGGATCGTGGTTACTTGAGTATATTTATGCTCTGTTGAGTTTGGGTCCTTTTATTTTTGGGATGCCTGGTATCTTATCACCCATCCTTGGTCCCAGTACGGACCCTGGTGTCAGACTTGGGGGCATCACAACCCCTTACCGTGCTCATAGATTTGGAAATGGTCATATTCCATCCTCTACTCCATTTGTGGAGGTTTTTTATTCCCTTCGCTCGGTCTTTACATCGGTGGTCACCCTCATGGGTGGTGGTGGATACGTGAACGTTGGGTCTACACCTTATCTTCCTTTTTATGTCCCATTGTTCACCGCATTATTTCCTTTGGGTGCTGTTGTCATGATCATTCCTCCCTATATCCTATAGTTTGGATTCTTTATTGACTATTTTGGGTTGTTTTGGACTTATATGGTTGTCATGTAGGGTCCAGTTTTTGTACACTCTCTCCAAGGTTTCAACCCTTTCATGCCTATCACAGGTATTATGTCTGAACTGGCATATAGGTTAGGGTATCACATCCGCTTGCACTTATGCATTGCCTTATGACCGTTCCATCTTAACCTTAGGTACGAACCCATTCCATGCTATCACAGAACCTTCATGTTGCTATTAGAAGTGGTACTATGTGAATGGTAGAGCTTTCCTTTACATGGGTTCCCTAGTTAGCTCCCCTTTGCATTTGGTGCCCATGCCGTGAGTCCTCTCTTAGGTCCGGGAGTCCGTTGTATAGTACTTCCATGAAATTTCACAAGAGCCTCATACTCCTCTTGATCTTATGCTGGCCTGTTTCCCTCCAGACTCCCCCTATGTCAAGTTGTGAATGCATTATCATGAGCTTTGCCTGCCTTATTGAGATTTATGCCGGCTCCCCTGACATTGTGTTTCATCCATATAGCCCGAGCTTGTCTCATGTCTAGCCATGCAGAGCCATTTTTTATATCCTTCGCAGCTTGATTTCCTTTTGTACCGGGAGGGGATTTTCCCCCGAGTGTCGATATCCTACACATGTATCCTTGCATTGAGCATAGGTATGTTCCACTGCTTGGAACTAGTTTGTTTGCCTTGATGACACTCGTCTCCTCCTAGTTTGTAACTATAAAGCTAGTTTATTCTTTTTTCAAGCTTTTCAAATAACTGAAAAAGTCCAAAAAAATAAAAAAACCAAAAAGCCGGACAAGGAAAGATGTTATCTTTGGCAGCTGTCGAGTCGTGTCACCTTCGAACAAAGAACTGTATATCACATCCATTGGTTGGGTTATAGTTTTACTTTAGGAGCTGTACTCATTTATCTGAGTTTATCTCCACTGACTGGTTAAGCTTCCAGTCCCTATGGAGCCTCTGTTGATGCCTCCTGTGTCACAGAGATTTCCCAGTTTGTATATCGAGTCTATGCTGCATTCATTCAGTCACCATATGCTGTTATGCTCTTGTTCGAAGGAAGTTGAAACTTATGTCGGCCATTCCTCAGTTATCTTGCCTTTGCATGTCAGCCATTCCCGGTACAGTTACTGGTTCATGCACCCTATGATCAATTCCTTCCACATTATACAGCTTTGCTGAGTACCTCGTGTTGGATGATGGGGGATGCCTTAATGCCCTCCTTCTAGCGGATTTCATCCCTTCGACTTCAGATCATTTATTCTGGGATTGGAATATAGAGTCCTTTTGAGTGCCTTGAGACTTGCAGTCATCAGTGGCAGGTTCTCTCGCCATTGACAGTTTCTTGGGAATACATCAATGTCCCCTGATCGATGGATTCTCTCAAGTGTTAGACCTCAACACATCTATTCACACTTGTTAGTTTGAACTCTAGTACCTTGATTCCCATTTTCATTATCAATGGGTAATCTCGCATCTGTTAACGGTATACATCAATGACCGGTAATCAGACGATGGACTACTATGTTCGACCTCGACACCTCTATTCGCATAGTAGGACATGTACTCGTAGCGGTTTGTGTAGAAGACTTTCCAGACTGGTGGCATCTCTTATATGCTACCTCCTTGATCGTGCCAGTGTTCATGAGATTTCAGCTCTCGTGACTTCATTCCAGTGTATGTCAGACATTTCCAGCCACTATGGAGATCTTGATCTATTATATATCTTTAGTCATTTTGGAGATCATGGTCCTTTGTATATCTTCATCATGGAGATTCCGATCTATGTATATTGTACGTAGCGATGAACACATATGTGATATCATGTATCATGCCTATTCATGGCCATTGTACTCTTATGTATCCGGGACTGCTATATGTACTTGTAGTTATATGTAGAGTTGTATTATTGTACTATGCTGATTGGGTGGCTGGTATTGCATTTGGGATCCTTCATCACTCAACTTCTGGGATGGATTTATAATGTATTTCGGCCATCGTATGACCCCTCCAACCTCACACATTAGGGGGCATATGTTATAGCGGATTTCACCACTCTAGGTGAATCACACTTTGTATGGCCTTCCCCTGTCCCGCTGTAGACTCTTTAGACCCCATGGACTATCTTTTATCCTTTGATGTTTCCTTGATCATCCCTAAAACTATATGAAAAATGATATACACGGATTTTTACCCAATAACCATGTACATCGGGATGTGTGCATAATCCAAATCCTTTTGGAGTTTTCCTTGACATGGATCCGACTCATTTGACTCCAAGCCTTCCATATTCCTTGAGATTGCTCGGATTCGACCCTTCATTATCCCTTATGAAGCTATATAAGGAACCCCTTGGTACATTGAAGGCATAAAGAGAGATTGAGAGCAACGAAACTATAGTCCATTGTTTCCGGAATTTGTACTTGAGTATGCATCCCTTTGTCCCTTAGAGCACTGTTGTGTTCTTCCCAAGCTTGCCTTTTGCTAATGAGATTGCTATCGTGAGATGGAGGATTGAGGTGGTGGAGGCCCAAGTGGGGGATTCAGTTTCTCCAGTTTGCAGACATGCCGTCAGAGGTTGTATCTATCTTGTAATCTCTAATTTATATTAATAAGAACTATATTTTCCTATCCAATGATGTGTATTTGATTAAATATTGTATCCATTGGAATATGTCAAATGCTTTTACATTATTGATTATATATGCTAGAATAGATCTAACACCATGATATATAGTATGATTGCATTGTTTACTTGTTGTTGAGGAAGTATTATATCAATTCAAGCTGAAGATTGGAAAGCTCAACGGGGATCTACTTCAACCGTCTGGAATAAGGTACGAGGTCTGATCCTTTAGTGTTAGACATTTTATTTCTATTGCATATTGGGAAAGATTTTTTTTGGAGTCAAAGCTGTCTGTTGTGGTACCCCAAGCCATAGGAATTTCTCTCCGTAACAGTCATGTTGAAAAAAGATGCATAAATAAAGTGGACTGACCAGGAAATAAACTCTTTTGAAGACATTAAGAAGGCTATCATGGAGGCCCCAACCCCGATCAGTCCTGACTACACCAAGGGTTTCTATATTTTCTCTTTTGCATCTTATGACACAGTGGCAGCTGTACTATTACAAAAGAATGATGACGGTCTTGATCATCCAATTGCATTCTTCAGTAGAACCTTGAGAGATGCTGAGCTAAAGTATGACCCAATTGAGAAGCAGGATTATGCTCTCATATACTTCTTTGAAAACTTTCAGAATCTACATTCTCCATTCAAAGGTCATTGCATATGTCCCTTCAGCTACTGTGAAGGAAGTTTTGACTCAGCCTGACATTAATGGGAAGAGAGCTAAGTGGATTGCCAAACTCATTGAGTTTGATATAAAGGTGAAACCCACCAAGCTGGTAAAGGGACTAGGTCTGGCCAAACTCATGGCCAAAGAAAACTGTGAACTGATGGGAATAAATTTCACATCTGTCAAATCATCAAAGGTGCAGACTATGGTAGTAGCAGAAACAGAAGTAAATCAAGATCAGAATGACATTTCATCAGTAGCTGAAAGCATATCTTCATGTGAGTGGTACTCAAGTATCATTCAATTTTTACAAAAAATAGAAGTTTCTCCTGATCTCACTCCTAACCAAGCACGAGCTCTTAAGTTGAAATCTGTTAAGTTTTGCGTAATTGACAAGCTGTTGTACTAGAGAGATTAGTCTGGAATTTTGCTAAGGTGTCTAGATAAAGAGGAAGTAGAGCAAGTCATGCATCATTTTCATTCCAGCACATGTGGGAGCCACCACTACTGGAAAACCACAACCCACAAGATCTCAAGAGCGGGATACTATTGGCCAGTCCTCTTTGCTGATGTATGCACTTTTGTAATGGCCTGTGACCAATGCCAAATATTTATAAGGAAGCAGCAACTCAAGTCCTTTCCCCTTAGGCCTATTGTGGTGAATGGGCCTTTCCAGCAATGGGGTCTGGATTTCATGGGTGAAATAAATCCATCTTCCAGTGGACATCATCAATAGATCTTAGTAGCCACTAACTACTTTACCAAATGGATAGAAGCAGTACCCACCAGGAATGCCACTCATCAAGTCATCACGAGATTTTATATGAGAATATCCTTAGTAGGTTTGGCTGCCCAGTAAGGTTAGTAACTGATAATGCACCAGCTTTCAAGGCTGGGGCATTAGTTAAAATGTGTGAATCAATGGGTATTCAACTGGTGCACTCCACATTCTATTATCGCCAAGGAAATGTCCTGGCTAAGTCATCCAACAAAAGCTTAGTCAAAATCATCAAGAAACTGCTAGAGACAAATCAGAAAAGCTAGGATTCAAAGCTTAAGTTTGCTTTATGGGCTAATAGGGTAACAGACAAAAGATCCAAAGGGACTTCTCCATTCAAGCTAGTTTATGGCATTGAGGCCATTTTTCCTATCCATATCATCCTTCCAATCGCAAAGTTATTTCAGGAAGAGGAAGATGAACCAAATGATATGGTGAGAAGGATGATGGATTTGGTGGAGTTATAAGAAATAAGGGAGAAAGTTGTAGGAAAATCAGAAGCCCATCAAGAGGATAAAGGGCATGTTTGACAAAAGAGAAAAAATAGACAACTTCTAGGTGGGAGATTGGGTCCTCAAGTGGGATGCTGTCAGACAAGACAAGGGAAAACATGGAAAATTTGACTCTTTGTGGATTGGCCCTTTTGTGATAGCCCAGGTACATGAGAATAACACCTTCAAATTGCAGAATCTGGAAGGTGAAGAGGTATTTGATGGCCTAGTGAATGGGCGGTTCTTGAAACTCTATTTTATTTGAGGCTCTGAGGCCTTATTATTGTAAATTAGTAGATAATAGATTGTTTTTGTTTTAGAATAAACTATATGCCCAATGGAACAGTAAATGATAGTGTTAAGTTACATAGTTTCTTTTAGTGAAAGGCTTTTTTGTTCTGGGGTTCTTGGGACCTCACTGGGAGGTTCCCATCCCCAAGTAGGAGCTAGATGTTATCTCCCAAAATAATTTATTTTGATAGTATGAATAATTTAACTCATGCAATGAAGGATATCAATATCATTGACAGTTTGAAAGCCTCTATTTTTTATTTGGATGAAAATTCCACAAGTTATAGCTTTCGGTGGCTTAGGTGAGGACTACCATAGCTTATTAGCCACCGAAAGGCTATGTTTTGGCAGCTAAAAAGTTGAACGTGGGCCAAAGGAAAACCACCGAAAGTGGTCTGAGCAAGCAGAGTCAAAGTAACACTTTTGGTGGCTTAGGAGAGACTACAGAAACTCATTAGCCACCAAAAAGGGTCGTTTTCGGTAGATTAGAAAGGGGTGCAACATATACACTAACCACCAAAAGTTGAAAGATAAATATTGGGTGGAAACCCTTTTCAGCGGTTTAGGCGAAAGCTATGACATCTGTGTTGACCATCGAAAGAACATTGTTGACAGCGGTAAGAGATTCATTCCTCTACGACGACGACGTTTCGGAGGTTTAGTCCTTTATGTCACTGACACTACGAAGAGTCTAGTGGGTTGAGGTTCCGATCGCCGATGCATGAGTGGTTAGAGCTTCCGATCGTCGATGCTTAACCGTCACGATGTTAGTGGTATGAAATGCTGACACTGCGGCAACGTTCAGGTTTAAATTTTTGATGCATTAGTGGTTAGAGCTGTCGATCGTCGACGGGTTCATTAGTGGTTTGAATCTGGAGTAAAAAAGGGTTTTTCAAAGTCATTATCTGTCGAAAATGGAAATTCACCATGGAAATAGGGTAAAGATTCCAGTGGTTTAAGCAAGAAAGATCACGTTTAAATTAGCCTCCAAAAGCCAGTGTTTCAGCGGTTAACTCACAAAATCATGGAGGATCTAAAGCATTGAAAGGATAAAATAGGGAAACGGTTGGGAACTGTCACATCCAACCCTGTTAGCAAGGCAAAAGGCAATTTTAAAGCATGATTACCCACCGAAAAGACGTGGAGCCTTGTGACTGCATGGGAAATGAATGAAAAGGGTCGTTAGGCAAGTAGCACAAACTAATTTGACTGCCAAACCTCCAGTTTCCCTCCACCTGTCATGAAGACCATCAAATAGCCATCGAATGCTCTGGCTGAAGCAAGTTACAGAGATATGGGAAAAGAGATCTCAAGGATCGAGTTGCTGTCATCATTTTGGTGACCTCAGCTTCCATAAAAGACAGAAATCCCTCATAATCAGTGCCTTGGGACCCCATCGAATTTCATTTTCAAAATTAGGATTGTTCTCACCAGAAAAAATGAGCTCTAACGGAGAAGCTTGCTGAAGCACACTGTATACAAAGTCTAAAGTTTGTTTTGTAGGTACCCAGGAGATACACCCTTCAGGATGAAGAAAAGTGGACCAACTCTTAGACAGGAGCTAGGTGATGTCAGTTATTTAGAGACCCATCCAGAGGTTTGCAGACTGTTCCAGGAGGTAGGCTGCTACAAATATTGTGAAAAAATATAGGGTTCTCATCAGCAGGTGGCTAAAGATTTTTCCCTGTCATTCGATGGTTCAAAAGTAGTCATAGGAAGGGAGGAATTTCTCATAGATGAAGCACTGATCTCAGAGGTGACTGAACTCCTTTGCACTGGAGAGAAGTGGTTCAAGACCACCATACCCAAATATGTGGAGTTCAGGTCATATCTCAAGCCTGAAAATAGGGGAATGATATGGAAGAAGAACGTTCCATCATCATGGTTGGAAGAGAGCTGACAGCAGCTGCTAAAGGCCATTATGGTCTATTTGACCTGCAACAGAAGATACAATAGAGTAATGATCTACCATTTCAAACTCATGAACCACTTCACAGGTAAGAACCCTCTTAATCTGCCCTTTTATTTACACAAGATTCTAGGGAAGATGGCCCATCAAGTAAATCCCAGCCATCCAAAATTGCTGGCAGGTTGTGCCACCACGGTCTTATCTAGCTATTGGTCCAGGAATTATTGAGGAAAAGAAACATTGCTTGGCCCTATTTCCTATTCTGGAATGGCTTTGAGACAGGCCTTCAGCCATAGGAGAAAGGGAAGTCTCATGTCAAGAAATCGAGCACTCCAAGGAGTGGGAGAAGAAGGAGGAGGTCCATTTCCCTAGATGTAGCAACTGAACAACCTCCCTCCTCCTCCAAAACCAAGAAGGAAAAAAGGAATTTTAATTTCGGTGAGAAAGGTCAGGGGGCAGAAGCACACCAGAAGAATGTCATAAACCTACCTTATTTAGATTCTGAGGAAGAACGAGGAAAGGATGCAGCCTTAGCTCTGCAAATTGTTCCTTTTATTGAAGCATTGCAATTCCCCACACCACAGGAACAAGAATAACCAATAGAAAGGGCTTCCTCCAGCAAACCTAGAAGTCAAAAGATCAATCAGCTACTAAGGCAGGTTTATAAAATGGAGATCTTGGAAAGAGAATTGAAGAGAAACAATGAAACATTAACTATCAGAAACAAGCTATTGCACAAGTCCTACTTAGAGTAGAGAGAGAGATACATCTTCTTGATAAGGCTGAACACCAGGTACCTGAAATACAATACGAGGTTACTCAGGATGGTGAGGCTCCAAAGGCTACAGTTGAAACAAGCAAAAGCAAACCCTAGAAGCCACCTTGCCTTATCAACCCTAGCTGAAGTAGCCATCAGTCTCTAGCCTCCTGAAATGAGCCAAGGCCTAGAAAACACTCCAAACACGAAGCCCTCAGAAGAAGAAGGCTAAGCAAATAGGCCTGGAAAGGTATTTTTTAGTGAAACCTAATAAATTTTGTGAAACAGGGATTTCAGTGGTTGACTGGGCACTGGAACAGTCCGTTAACTGTCGAAATTTCCTCCTTTCAGCAGTTAAAAGTTTCGATAGACTGGCTACTTAACCACCGAAAGCGGACGAAGGTTTAAAATGAAGTTTTTGACAGATAGAACCGGATTTTGGTGACTGCAGATGGCTTAGGGGCATAAGTTAAAGATAAAAGGTGCTGAAATAAGTATTAAAAAGGGTATGTTAGATCTATTATGACAAAACAACGCCATAAAGTCATCAACCGAAATTGCCAAGGAGAAATCAGTGGGTTAACTGACAGTGGACCAGAAGTAGTGATAATTAGTGACTACTTCAGTTATTTAATGTTCAGTCAGTGAACTAAATCTTCATTATAGTCAGATAAGTAGTTAGGTAGGGTTTCAAACCCTAATTTGCAAAAACTGTTACTTTTGATTATTTTTGTAAAAAATAGGTCCAAGTTTTAGGATCTGTCCATTTTGTAAAAGGCTATAAAGCCTAATATCAATTTTATAATAAAGGTTCAACTTCAGGGATTTATAAGCCTATAATGCTTTCAGCTTCTCATTTTACTCTTCATGAATATAAGCTCTTTTGTTATGATCTGTTCAGCCATCATCTCTTTCTTTACTGTACTTATGCCTGAGTGTGTATTTAGGTCATTTTCAGATTGATTAATAGATGATAGCTGTCATCCTATTGGTTTGTTAGTGCAATTTTATTTATAAGTGCCATCCTTATCATGATTTAGCCATTTATATGCATATGTTTTGGATGTAAGTCTGCTAGCATGATGAGTTCTTCATCCCTGCACCTTATTGTCAACTTCTGAGCAATCGTAACTAAAAGCCTTGTAAATGAGTGAGTTTTATGCATGTCTTGAGAGTGGAAAGGTTATATAGGTCAACTAACTTGATCCATATCAGAAAATCCTAAAAACATTGTAAGTTACCAGGAATCCTCGAGCTACAACCTAGAGGAGTTTCCTGGAGTGATAACAGAAGGATATCCTTCAAGAATCACAGAAACTTGAAATACATTCATCATCTAATTTAGAAAAGGAACTCTTTCGATCTTCTTTATATGTCTCCATAGTAGAAACAATAGGATTTCAATGGATTGGATTGATATTTAACTTATCACTACTCCTATCTAGCAACAATAAGGAATGGAATAAGGAAGAGGAAGCAATAAATTGGTAGAAAATTAACAAAAACAAAAGATTTCATCAGGCAGGAGCTATGACTAGTTTCAATTCTCATATGATTAGACCAACAAAGAAGCTAGAATCAATAGAGGACCTGAGTCAACCTATGGTTGCAACGAGACCTGAAATAGGGTCATTGGGAGGAGATAATGGCTCCTAACATTATTTAAGAGAAGGCATTTAATTCCTCCTCTACATGTCATTTAGGACTTGGAAAAGAGGCACTATGGTAAGAAGTTAACAAGAAATGTGTACATTCTAGGTAGAATTATAGAAATATTTTAGTGTATCTATTTATATGTTGTATTATTTTCTTTTCCCTAACTAAAATGCATAAATGATACTAATGATTTGAGTGTTAGAAATACCTTCTTGACATAAAATTGGGACTGACACATTTTTGGAAACTAAAATATATAAAAGCTGGTTTTGATCAAAGAATAAAAGGATCACAACAGTTCACTCTCAGCTCCATTTTTTTCAAAGAACATATTAAACCTAAATAAGTTCCATATTTAACTCATAGATCTAGCTATCCAAAGACAAAGGCATAAGACCAATGAAACACTACCATTTGATAAATAAAGTACTTATAGTTTTGAAAGCATCCACAAGAACATCAACAATAGAGTCGATGCTACTCATAGATTCATCGATTGGAGGCCTATTCTTTGAGTCTACAGAGCATGTGGAAGCATTTGAATAGACCCAAAGCGTCATCGTATCACTCTTTTTTATCTCGAGTTATCTTGCCTACCTACACCAGCACACTCAATGTAGGTTGCATGAAGATGTTCCAAATAGAATAGATGTTAGAAAATTAGATTGAAAGATATATTTTATATTTAATATTAGAAGGGAGCATCTAGCCAGGCTAACACCCACATGTTATGAACTCAATTTTTATTATTACAGTTTTAAAGAGACCAAGTTTGGAATTTTTAACAACTTTTCCCAATATTAATGAATACTAATATTGTCGCATCTTATTGAGTAATATTTTCATTCCTGTGTCACCTTGGATCAAGGCCCATCCATAGGTGACTATAGGGACCTGTTCTTTAGATTAAATTTCTTGATTCATATATGTCTTTATAGAACATAATAGATATCATACAATTCCTACAAGTTGTAGTAATTTCCAGCATTTCGATAGGAACAATACTGATTAACTATTTCTACATTTGAAGTTAGTGTAGATGTCTTTTTACCATTCCTGCAATTTGAATTTGAATGATTGTTTTCATTTTACATGAGATATTGGTATACGAACTAGATAAAGCATTGAATTCTATGTTTCTTTCATTTCTTGCTCAAAGTTTCATGTCACTGAACTGTAATCTGCATGTTGATGGTAGCGTAAATTAGGGAGTCCTTCAAAAGGTTTTTCTAAAGTTAGGAAAAGATATTCTTAAAATTTTTAATGATATTGTTGATAAAGGAATAAGTTCCTAGTTGATTAATGAGATCCATGTCCCTCACAACCCTTAGATCATAGATTAAATTTCTCTTTGTTTTTTACCAGCAATATTTTGAATTGACTCAATTAAAGTTACATACTAATAGGCATCATTATTTTTTTTGTAGTTACACATATTGAGAATAACCCTCATAAGTTTTTACGAATCCCTAGGTTTGACAATTAAAGTAAAGGTTTATATACAAAACTCTTGATGACATATTTCCCATAAAGGTACAATATTAATGATGAATGATTAATCTCGTCAGAGATTCTCTTCTAAGGCTTGCTTGGTACTAGCAATGGCATATATAGCCCAATATTTCAATTGCTTGGCTTACTGGTACAACATAACCCACATCCTCTAACACATTTTGCGTCTTGCTCCTGCATATTTGACTGGTACACATACCTTTGCAAATTTTCCATTGTCTTTGTTACTCCAAAATGTCTAGCAATTTTTGACATGTGAGATTCCCTTATCAAAAAAATCCTTCTACCTTATGGAATGCATAGATTATGTAACTTATATAATAATCGTACCTGGAGGTGGAATTAATTACATTCAATGGTTGTGATTATATTCTCCTTCAACTGCTTATAGATGCCTCTAAAATATTCATCTTCTTCATAGTCCTCATAAACAAGATCATGTGTGAATGGTTCAAGCTGCATACTCACACCTATTATTTCAATCTCTATAATTGGGGGTTGTGAGAGCATGGCTACAATTTTGTTTGTGATTCCATTTCTAAACTTAATCAATGGGTGCCATTGTTGTAAGAATACCAACCCTTTGTAATGTATTACTTGTTGGCATCTTGTTTTGGCTTTGTAAGTATTGTAATGGTTGGTCATTTGTGTGGATTATGGTCTCCTTTCCCAAGAGGAAATGATTCCATTTATTTACCTCCTAAAAAATTGCAAACAATTATTTATCATCTGTCAGGTAATCCAACATTGCTCCATGAAACAACTCATAATGGTAGCATATGGGTCTCCCCCCCTTGCATAATAACTACTCCCAATGCATAATTGATCACATCAGTCTCCAATTTGAATGGTTTCAACAAGTTGGGCATGGCTAACACTAAAGCACTAGTTATCTTTCTCTTTAGGTCTTCAAATTACTTATTTTGTGGATGTCCCCAATGGAATATATTCCCTTTGGATGTCATGGAGTGAAAAGGTGTGGCAATTGTGGGAAAATTGGCAATGAATTTCCTCAAGCATTGGGTTGCTCCCAAGAATATTTTGACCTCAGTCAAGTTGGTTTGTGTAGGCCATTTATTCATTGTTGAGATGTTCTCCAGGTCTACTCTGAGCTCTCCTCCAGTGGTCATATTCCCTAAGTAGATCATTGAATCATTTCCTAGGGGATATGGTCATGGATGGTATTGTTTTTTTAAGCCAAAATTCTCAAATGCAGAGATCAAGTTGGATTGGGAGCTGTAATAAAAAAAGAAATCTAGTATACTCTGTTTCATGTGGATTTTGATACTGAATAACTCTGTCATCTCATTTTTCTCCTTTTGAATGCAACCAACCATGGCTACTTCCCTATATAAAGGAGTGAAACTCACCTTTCTTAGCCAAGACTGAGTTGTTTTCCACCATTTCCTCGAAATCCATAGTAATGAATGCCTTCTTCTTCTTCTTTCCTTGAAATTTTTTTTGGGGCACTTTTTAGGATGTATTTTCGAACAATTATCCTCTGTATGCCCAGTCTTTTCATGAGCCTTACATTGTTTGGAAGAGGGGTTGGAATCTTGTGTTTTTGTTGTAATCTTCTTCCCATTCTATTTATTATTTCCTTTCCCTTTCTTTGTTTCATGGGATTCTACCTTGTTGTGTGTAGAAGGATGGTACTTCCCCTTGCTTCCCTCTAGATGCTATGCTTGGAGGCTAGATTCATCACTTGTATTAGGTCAAAACAACATTAAGCGATGTCAAATTTTGGGTAGCAATGCACCTAGGTATTTAATCAACATTTTTGGACTCTTCAGAGATGCTCCAAGTTGAATAACTCTCTTTCTAAACTCAGTAGTGAACTCTTACACATATTGTCCTTGTCTTTTCCTGAAGTAGTGCCACATGATTTGTTTTTTTCTATTTATAGAAAATTAGATACAATTGTGGCTTGATTATTTATTTGAACACTTTCCAATCAATCACTAATGGCTCATTTTCCAATTCCCTACTTGCTGCATCACTCTCCCACCATGCCAAATCGGGGCTCTCAAGATTTAAGCAAGAAAATGAAATCCTTTCTCTTCTAGTGACCTCATGTACATTTAAGTATACTTCCATATGTTGTAGTCATTGATTCAACTTAATCACATCCAATTCACCTGCATAGGGTTTTATGTCTAGTTTCACCTCCACACGAAAAGGTATACGTGGCTTGTTATAACTACACTTTCCTGCATCCATATCCACTTTTTCCTTAAAATCTAGATTTGATTCTTCTCTATTTCGATTCTCTATGCTAATATCATGCTTTAAGGAGGATTCTATGCACTTTTATGTTAGTAGTTATGCTACCATATTTGTGAGTGTGCTTAAGCTCCACTCTATACAATCCAATATAGCCCTTGGGTCTTATTCTTGTTCTCCTTCATGACAATCTCTTGTCACTATTTATGGCATGCTTCTTCCAATCCTATCAATAATTCCTCTATGCTCCTTTTATAAACACTATGGGTATTAACCATACAGGTATCACCATATGCATTTCGACATGGGATCTGATACCATGTGATATGTAAACCATAGGCTTGTACCATTTTAGTCTTAACAACATAGATCTCCTAAAATGTTTTATTTATCTTCAACAGATTGCATTTTACCCAAACAAGCTTAAATATACCTTGGTGGTTTTGAGTTTTCCCCAGGATTTAATAACTCAAAAATATTGATTTAGAAAACTCCTACACAATTGCAACAACTATTAAATTTAGTCCATTGTTCTCTAAGATCAATTAGGAATCCATTAGATGAGATCTTATGTCTATTGGAACTCCCCTAGTTTAGGAAACATAAGAGATATACAAAAATAACATTATTTAAGCTACTTGTAACTCACACAATAGTTTTGATAGCTCAATGACAACCATTTAATGACATTGGGAATCTATCAATCCACACAATAAATAATCAATACAACAACATGAACACACACCTAGAAAGTCTTGCACATTGAAATAGAGTTTACCCTGGAAACACAAAGGGAAAATCAACATTCAAATCCTCACATAGCTCTCTTTATTATTAGAAATGATGCAGTTACAAGCTCTCTAGTAGCATCATCTTCCCGTGGAAAATTTTGGGCAACATTCCATAAATATTAGCTAAAGGCCCTTCTCTTAAGGGAGAAAGGGGTAAATAGATGGATGGTTTGCTTGGGGAGATAGCTGGAAGGTCAAGCATCCCCAACCCTTCATATTCCCCTAAGTTTTCAAGTTTCTTCCTTTTTTTTCTTCATTTATCTATGAGACATAATCACATGACTTACATAAAAAATGAATGATATAAACATTTCATATTTTACATTAATATTGTTGGTGGAGAAGTTTCTTGATGCAGGGAAAACAATACTAGTAGTGACATGGGCCCTTTCATGCCTACACTATGTCCTTTACCTCATCGTTAACCATGAGAAGCCATTTACCAATCATACTGATCCAACAATGAATATTACCTCATCCAAATTCATGTTAGTTGCGTAAACGGATATTTATTTATTCGATTGTGTATACAACATGGGTGTCCAACCCTGTTCTAGTCAATAATATGCAAGGAACCCTCCATGTTTGTATTTATTTTTGTGATCTAAGAAAAGAATGTACCAAAGAAAACTATCCCACCCCCTTCATTAACCAAATTATTGATGCATGTGCTTGATCTGTGTCACCCAAGAAGCCGACAGAAGGACAACAGATACAACTGAATGAGTCAATATTTGTTATGGCGGAAGATAACAATGTATATATTGAATAAGCAAACCCATATAATAATGAACGCCATGAATGACTAAAACAATATACAAAACCAATCACATGAAAATGCAAACCAAGAATTGAGGAGTTGATAACGTAGAAACTTCAAGGGTGACAACTCTGATTCTTTTGAGCAATCGTATGTATGATGTTGGTATCTTAACTTTGCAAGCAAAAGATGTAGTGAGTCGATATACTCATCTACATGTATAGATGTCAAATTAAGGAACCAAGAGGAACCAATCAATCCTTCTCTTTTGGGACCCTTCTTAGTGCAATAAAAAATGAGGAATTGATATATTAGCCACCTTTTCATATTCATGATTACAATTATTTATATAATATGAGAGATTATAGGGTGTCTAACCTCCATGTTTCAGTTACAAGGAAATAATTACAGTTGATTATAGAGACCAATCATATTCTTTCCAGTTTTTACTAGGAAAATACGAAGAGACATGATTGCCACATTCATGGTGTCTTCTTGATTCCTGCAAACTATTTAGAATGTCATTTGACATGTGATTAAGTCATTATTGCTACTAGGAATGTATGATGCATGAACCTTGCATAACATTGCATGAATATACTCAATCGATGACTTATTCACTCGATCGAATGATATCCCTAAGGACCATTAAGTTGATCGATAGATTTATCCTTAGGGTCGACTAGGTCTACGTGTCAAGATGCAACCAAGGAATTGGTTGGGACTAGGCACTAGTTGACCACACCATTCAATTCTTGGGATGAATTGAAAATTCCCTCGTAAGTGGAAAAGGTCACAATTTGCTGCTAGTGCAGATAAGGAATCTTTCTCTCTAGTTTAGTGAGAGAATACCACTTTCCTTATGATGGGAGTTTCCATGCATTGGCTGCCCTAAATAAGGGAATTGTTTGTGTCCTTGTATGGCATGCTTGTTGTCCAACAATGGTTTTGACAACAAGGAGCTCTTGAACACATGGATGGATGCCTTCTGGATCTGTCAGCTATAAGCAGATCTCTTCTAATAGTGGTGGAAAATATGGTCAAAACCAGTCCCCATTGAATACTGGATGCAAACCCAGCTATGGTGGAATATTGAGATTAAAATTATTTTCCTCAATTTTATCAAGTATGGTGTAAGGTCCATATCATAAAGGATTCAAATTCCTATGCAAGATAAAATATTTATTTCTTGAGGTTCAACTATAGTCGATCCCCAATTTTGAATGAATAAGGAATACGGTGCTTGTCATGTCGGGCCTTGGATTTTTTGCTAGCTTGTTGCAACATCTCTTGTACTTGTTGTTGAAATAAATTGTCATTGATGTCAAAAGGGGTTCAATAATGACAAAAGAATAAGTGATGGTAGGGAAAGGGATGGCATATGTGATGGAAAGTGTTAACACTCTGTTAATTTTTGGTCGTAAGAGATACTCGCGTACTTCAGCCTCGTCGATAAGTGTTGGGACGATAGCGTAGTATTCGCATAAGGGGCTGAAGGCACACATAAGATAGCACCCAGCCTTTGAAATAAGATTTGGTGATGAATGTCGAAAACAACAAAATGATCTATGGATTGAAGAAGCAGGGATAAGAAGAAAATGTTGGGTGCACTAAAGGCACTAAAGGTAGATCATGATCGAAGGCTAAGGTTGATCAGATGGCAGATCAACGATGTCAAACCATTTCGCATGGAGAACATGCCCAACCAAAACCATTTTTTCAGATTGCGAAGTAGTTTAAAAGATAGATGCATCTGACGGTCGAGAATGGGACCCAAGAAGATCTGTGGTTGAAAGAGATTTCGCATCCCAAATTAGCAAGGACCAAAGCAGCAATTCCATATTGCGAAAATTGGTACGGGCCATTTTGATCGATGGTGCATATGAGAACGGAGGGAGATCGACGGTTATAGTTCATTTTGTAATCTGGAGTAACATGGAGGAAAATAGAACCTCGCTTCGTGAAGAATGGTGGGGTTTTCTTGAATCGACGGTTGTGAAGGAAGTCAGTCTCGATCGACGGTTGAGATACACTCGCATGAAATAAGGAAAAGTGGGGCATAAAGAGCCCCACATATCTACAGTTCATATCATGAAGAGTTAAATCTACGGTGCAAACCTCCTGGGAAATGTGGAAAGGTTATGTTGTGTGAAAAGCTATAAAGAGGTCCACATGAAGTTGAAAATATTTGTCTTTTCTGAAACCTCAAAGCCTTCGAATATCCAACCACATCCAGAGCGCCATCCCGGACCAACCAGGAGATCATGCTGTAGAATAAGGTAGGCCCTTGATACCCTATCAGTGCTTTTTGCAAGATGGACATAATAGAAGTGGTAGGGGTGAGAGACGATGTCAAACTTGAGACCACATGTAGAAGGGTAGAAGAAAGTTTGGTGGACAAGAATGCTAATATTTTTGATACCATCCTGGTAGGAGAGGCCATTGAAACCACTAGGGAAAAATTGGAAGATCTTAAGAACCAAGGTGGAGATACCTGCAGTGTTTTTAATATCTTAAGAAAAGTTCAAATTTGATTTTCCCATGGGAAGTAGAACCATACACAGTCAGAAACAGGGCTACTTTTCCCCTTGTTACCAAGTTGCTTAGAGGCATGGATTTTTCCTTGGGACAAGTGGTAAATTATGACCCCCACCAGATAATTTCCAAAAGGAGAAAATATCACAAATACAGGCCTTTTGAACATACTAAAATATCTGGACTTAGAGAAGCAACAAACTGGGATGATTTCCCTAATCCTGTCCCGATGGAAACCAACATAGAGCAAGACATTGGCTCACATATACCAGGGGAAACTTCTTCCCAAAGAGAATTGGCTCAAGTAGTTGTAATAGTCGGGAAAGTCTCATCACTGGTCAACTATTCAGAGAGTTCAATAAAAAGAGGGGCTCTTGAGCCCATGAACACTGAAGAAATGGACACGACCAACATGTTGAAGAAGCAGAAAATAGGACAGGGACAGCAATTGATGCTGGTTAAAGGGGGTCAGGCAAAAGCACGTGTGATGAAGAAGAATTTAGTGGAAGAACAACAATAGGAAAATCCCAAGACAACTAGATTGCAAGTACAAGAGTATATATTTGACAGGAAAACTCCAAGCAAGCATGCATCGAGAGAGGAATGGCTAGGGTCCTACTGAGAGAGGGTTGACAAGACTTTCCAGGAGACAGCAGAAATATATAGTGAGGCATCATGGTTGCCTTACCCTAATGTGGCGCTGAAAAATCTAAGAGATCATGTCACTGACACCCTCAGCCTACCCTTGGAAACGGGGAATAAGGTGTCAGAAGTCAGTGTGAACCTCTCAAAGGTTCCCACTCCAGACATAATTCACCTCAACAAAGTGACTGGAGATATATTGAATACCAGAATGCTCAAGGCTACCATACAAGTTTCCAAGTTGGAGGAAAGTAAAGAAAAAAATTTAAACCTTTTAAGGAAAGTGAGAGTGGAGAACAAAGCACTCAAGACCCAAATCAACAATATGTAGAATGAAGCAATGCAAATGGAAGGACTGGCACATAAAGGGAGTTTGGCCCAGAAATTGATCAATGGCAAAGAGAAGGAGATCTAGACCCTAAAGAAGAAGTTAAAAATCCCAGCCACCCAGCTCGCTCAAGCGGAAGAATTGGCTGACTTTGAAAAAGAAAAAGAGAAATTGAACACTGAGCTTATCGACTGCAAAGCCAAGCTACTAAAGCTCGGAGAAAAGGAGAAGCAGTGGCAAGCAGAGTTCTAGCTTTTGAAGAAGAGCGAAGCAGAATTAAAAGCCAAGTTAGAGACAAAGGAAAAGGAGCTTCAAGGCATAAGTGCAGAGAGTACAATTCAATCCACAGGTATAGCTGGAGAGATAGATACTAGCTCCCTCTCTAAAGCAATGTCCTAGATAGGCCTAAAGGATATCGAGCTCATTAAACTGAAATAGCAGATCGAGGAGTGGGAAAAAGAAAGGGTCAAAGAGGAACAAGGAAGAGAAAAAGCAGAAGAGAAGTGCCAAGAGCTGATTCAACAAAACACCAAGTTAAGCCAAGAGGTGATCGGTAAGCTTGCTTTGCAAGGAGCTAGGCATTTGATATGGGATTAGATCATTATAGAGGATGACAAGTTCTGTCCTTATCTAGATTTCGTCAAAGACTAGGAAAACAATTTGACAGAAGCCAAGAGAAAGGTCCAGGTAGTATTAGGAGAAGTACAGAGAAGGCCCTTGGAGACAGCGGAGAATGCCATTAATTTCCTAGGCTCTTTTTCAGATGATTCCGCCAATCGATACGGTATCCAAAACAGGGTCGATGTTGTCTCCGAAGCTAGAAAAGTAGTTGCTAAGCACAGGATGTTGGAGATTGTACAGGACAAAATAAAAGTTATTGAGCACAAAGTCTTGGCAGTCATCAAGATATTTAGACCACTGGTACGTAGAGGACTCCTATTTTTTGGGAATAAAAAGGCCCTTTATTGTCCTTGAAGGAGTATTGGGAGAGTCTGGTGCATTTCCGAGTAGACAACAACAAATTTGGAGATATGGAACAATCGTTGTCAGGGAAGATCATTTTTGATAAATTGACCATGGATTTGGAATTGCTGTTTGATTTTAAATCCGCATGTGCCAATCCCCCCTAGACTTCATACCTGGAAATGATGGAGCTCAAAGCACTAGCGTATGACATGGTTGTCCCACTTCTGCTCGGTCCTGATTTATGGAAATTCGTTCAGCAATACGGGTCGACCTAATTCAAAGTGCATCAGTAGGTGTGGAAACGATAGTGCGCGAGAATTTTTCTCTACGTTGCACGCCCATACCAACTGGAGCCTCTCTCAGGACTTTGTACAGTTAGCACCCGCCATAAAGGAACTATCGTGCTTATTCCCTCCTGCATTCCACATTTCATTGTTAAGCCATTTTTATGCAGACCGCAGCCGATGTGCCACCTAAGAGTTGGTTAGAGGATGTCCTTCCATTGTAACAAATTTTGATTCCTAGAGGTTGGTTTGGGAAGTCCCAATACTATAAATATACCTCCTAAAGAAGGAGAAAGGGTTGAAATGAATGTAATTTTTGTTGTGTATGTTTTTTAAGAGAATTTTAGTATAATTGCAGAGCTGAGGTCGACGTTTTCATACAGGGATTCATGTGTTGTTTGCACTTACAGTCTGTTGCTTATTTTCTTATGTGAATGTTATTCCAGTTTTCCTTTTCCATTCTGTTTTCTTTCATATTTGAAACTTACTGTATAACAGTTCGAAATTCATACTTGCTATGCTCCGTTTGTTGTTTTAGATATTCACCAAAGTTTTCTTCTAAAGTTAATACATAATTCATTTATCAATTCTCTGTGTTGATGGTCTGTTCATGTTCCTCTTTTACACTATACAATTATAAATCGACTATGATCGAGTGGCTATCTTGCCCCTATGTTGTAACTGCTAGCATAAGCTTTGTTTATTTCTGTTATATATCTTGACTCCACCGCCTAATGGTTCTGGGTTTTGTTTCAAGCAATTTTACAAACAATTTCTAGTTTCACTTGTACATATATCTGGCATTGTTAACATTTATTGAGAGATCCCTCTCAGAAGAGCAGAAGGCCAGTTCTCTCTTTGAAAGTGGTTCTGCTGCTACCCAGGAGCGGGCCTTTCGCAACCTTTGGGCTCATTTCTGGTGCTAACAAAATGGCGCCGTTTCCAGGGACGATATTGAAGATCATCCTTGGGAAGAACGACAAAGATTCAAAGATAAAGAGTTTGTGTGGGCAAACCAAGTTTCTTACATGTAAAGAAGGTTGTATCATTTGCCCTGGTGACTCCACTGAAAGATTCTGGAAGGTAACTCTACTGAGGAGACCGGTGATCAGAAATAAAGAGACCTGGTGACTCCACACCTACTTTGACCAGTATCACACTAGTTATCTTGGCTTCTAGAAAGATCCGAATGAGAGGTAACCCTGATACCGAAACCTTACTAAGTGTAGATAATCCAGAAAGAATACTTAGAAATAGAAACTGTTAGCACTCAGAATGTACCCAGGTTGCAAAGGTAAATCCCGAAGGTAACAACAAAAACCACTTTTAGAAAGAAACTGGCTTTTCTCTCCAGAGAGGGATCTCTCAAATACAGATTTAATAAGACCAGATATGAATCAACACTCAAAATTGCTATGGATGGTTGAAACAATTCACATAACCATTGGGCAATTGAGTCACATATGCATAAAAGTATCACAAATCATATGCACAAGGTTTTATCAAAGGCAGGGTAACCATTCAATCACAGTCATTCATTTAGTTCATGTGGAATAGAAGAAATAATGAACAGCCCATCAATACAGAGCACCATGAGATGAGTTCTATATTAACTTTAGCAGAAATATTTGTAAATATCTGAAACAATGATCAGAGCATAACCAGTATGAATTCTAACCATTCAAGACTATGCTTTCAGATATGAAGAAAACAAAATGAAGTGTAACACTGGAAAAAAAAATCACAAAGGAAGAGAAACACAGACTGTAATGTAAATGACACAAGAATCTCTGATAACCCCTCTTGCATTCAGATTTGTTATTCAAAAATATATGTCTTCAAAAACATTCAACAATAAGATGGGTTCCAACCCCCATCACATAAAATAAATGCACTTATATACATAAAATGATTTTCATCTTCCAAGAAGATTTATAACTGAATAACTGAATAATCAAAGTCTTGTTACTTATATTCCTAACTCCTAGGAACAAACTACTTGCTTCGATCCTAATAGATTATTAAGTTAAAATCAACTCAGTAACAAGGCTCGTCCAAGCAGCTCCTCAACGCGCAACACCTGTCTTCATGAATGAAGGATGTACTTCATTTTTTCGAATCTTTCTATGGCTCTCCATTGCTTCGCGCTTGGAATTTCATATTCAATCATCTCCCGAATGGACACTTCCAGCTCCATGTACGCTTCTTAAGACACTTTAGGCAACCCTCCCCTGATGATAAGGAATTTTTGTAATATTTCAAAATCTTATGTCAGCTTATCCACGACGACTTTCTCTGTCAGCCCCTTTTCCAAATCATCAAATTTAGAATGGTCCATATGACTTTGTACCAACAAGCTGTGATAATGCTCTTGAGAAAACATTCTTCCCTCCTCGTCCCAAAAGGAAGGAAGGCCGTCTTCAAATAGTTCTTTGAAAGCCTGTTTGAAGTTATTAACCTGTGAGACCATTTCATCAGCTTTGTTCTGTATTGTTTTCATTAGATGGTGTTTATGAATAAACCTTTTGGCCCACAGTACCATTGCTACTTTGTCCTTTACTCCTATATCATGCAATTTTTGGTAGGTCAATGAATTTAAGAAATTTAGTGCGTTCTAAGCTGTATCGAGGGGTTTCCTCTCCATAGTTTCATTTACTAACTTTAGTCTCTGATTGGCCAGATTGATCAATATGCTTTGATCATCAATGAAGTTCAAATAATGCCTGAATCTAGTAATTTATACGGATAATGTATCCCAAATTATGTGCTTTGCTCCCTGGAGAGGACCTTTTCCTATGTTTCTTTCTTTCAATTCATTAAATTTATTTTGTAGCTGATTTCTATCTTGCAATATATTATTCTTATTTTCATTCACCTTGGCTAGCTCAGACTTGATTTTTTCATTTTCCACCCTTAATTCTCTTATTTCTTCATCTTTTAGGCTGACCTGGGACATGGGCACTAGTAAGTCATCTGCAGAAAAATCATTTAATGGTTTTTCAATATCCACAATAGATAGGTCTTCATCCGTGGGAGTTTGACTCATTAATTCCTCCATGATCTCTTTTTCATCGTTCTGGTCCTTTTTCAGTAGGGAGATTTGTGCTATTATCTCATCCCGCTCTGTTTCCCATTTGTCTTTTTCTTCTTGTAATTTGACAGCCTTTCCTTTATGCTACATCATATCCTAGTGAATATTGTCCTTCTCCTCTTGTAATGCTAATAATTTGGATGATTGAACATGTTCTGTGCTTGGGATCTTCAACCTTTTCTTCAATACCTGAAGGGCATTGTCCTTCTCTTCTAGAAGTATTTTGATTTCCTGGGTGTTATCTCGTTCATTTTCTGAGCTTATGATGTCTGCTTGCAATTTTTTAATTTGAATGGGATTAGCTTTGTTTTCAACCTTTTCATGTTTTAACTGAACTTCCAACTTGTCTACCAAAACCTGTAACTTATTAACTCTCATCATAGCATGCAATAAATCTGAATAAATAATGTCTCCAGTTTGTTTATGTAATTGTATTTTGTCTGGCACACTAATCTTGTCTAGTCTCACTTCCATTTCTGACATCTTCTTATCACTTACTATGGCCAATTTAAAGGTATTTCTTTCCAAGTCCCGGGTAGAGATCAAGGAAGTCTTTGGATTACTTAGACTTCTTATCCACGGGAGTAGATTCCTTGTCTCTTCTAAGGACTGCTTTTGCTTCTCCACATAACTAGTCATGAGCTCCTCTTTAGACTTGAAAAATGGGCTTGATTTTGTATTATCTACACCTTCAAAAGAAAATTGATTCACCTGCACAAATTTTTTAGGGACCAAAGCAACTCTTTTAAAATCATCTGAAATATATTCACTCAAAACTCCACCATCTTGAAAAAATTTGGGCTTTTTATGTGACCTATCCTCATCTACTTCCATTCTTTCAACTTCGGAAAGAATTCTCTTAATTAAAATATTAGAACCATCTGTTACTTGAGATACTGCAACTGGTATACTGCTTGTATTTTCATTAGATCCTGGAATTTCCATAAACTGAAATAAATTGGCTGTCTCGTTCAGACTTTCAACAACTTGGTGGTCGAATGGCTTGTTTTTATTTGCCTACTTTCTCAGGGAAATTATATGATGGGGATCATAATTTACCCTTTGCTCCTTTTGAAATTCCATACTTTCCAACAATTTTTCTATAAACACTAGAGCACCTTTATTTTTGAAAATAAAAGAACCAACTTTGAGAGGGAACTTGATATTTGAAGATTTCTTAAAAGCTCCAAAGTGTTCTTCTTCTGCATGTACTCTTTGTCTCATATACTCTAATGCAAAAATCCCGGGAGTAAGAAATGCAGGCAATCTATAAGGCTCCCCAGTAAACCCATATATTCTTAAAGCAGTGAAATCCCTATACAAAAACCAATCTCCAACCCTATCCTCAGGTGAGGACTGCATCATGATTTTCATCTCTTCCAATACCTGGGGTAACATTTCATCAAATGACATCTTGTATATTTTTGGCATGATAGAATTTGCAAATTCAAACATGTTGATTTGCTTAGGCAAATTTGAAGAGAATATGGTACTTAAAAACTGCAATTCGGTGATGTTCGAACATAGCAACATGTTCAACAAATAAGTTTGAAACTTGAAGAACCTGACTTTTGGAAAATCACTCAATTGAAGATGTATGGCTTCCACTAAGTACTCATCTAAACTGAATACATGAACTGACTGAGATTCAGAACTCAACGAACTTATTTTTAATAGAAAGCCCAAAATGACTTCATTTACATGACAATCATCCTCTAGAACCAAGACTTGACAGACTAAGGACACAACTAATTGAATTTCATATCTGAAAATATGAACATTATATGGCAGAAAAATACCCTCTAGTGATTGACCATCTTTAAGAATACTTGACAGGAATTTACAACGGACCTCAGTTTCACAATTTTTATACACTTTGGCTAAAACAGACTCGTTTACAGACTCACGATTCTCGGGGTAATTGTTGGGCAGGTTCAGGTTTTCACGGATGACCTTGGAATCAATTTTACACAGTACCCTAGACATGGACTAACTTACAATAACTCTCTGAGATGAATAATAGTTAACTGCGCACCACTCTGCAAACTCAGGAAAATGCAGGGTTTGTTCAACAGCAAAATGATATAAAAATGATTTACAAGCATTTAGGATATCATTACCCTGCGAATTGTATTGCCATAATCTCTCTTTGCTAACTGATACACTTCCCATAGACAAGAAAGGGTCACACACTCCTCTGTCCCTGTCGACCAGGTATTCTTCTCTATCGTCCAAAATACGACTAAACCCTTGCAAATCTTTTCCTTTGTCCATAATTCAAAAAACAACGGTAATTCGGTGGATGAATTTCGGGTGCTTGGGACTTACCAGTTACTGTGGCCGCATATATCCGAGATTAACTGTTAGAGGGTGGTGAGCATGCAGGTCCTTTTCATTCATCCGGTGCGAATAGAAAATAGTTCTTCAATAAGTCAACTTTACTTATATAGGACCCCACTCTAGAGGCCCCCTTCAACGGTTTCTGCCAAACCTCTTTTGCACGCGGAATGCACCACAATCCGCCATGTGTACCGTGGTTTGCATTCCACTACCACCTTTTGTCTCCAACTACCGTGCAACTTCCCTCCGGATCCGTCAAAGACCGTCAATGTATTTTACCGTTATTCCCAGCCGTCGGATGAAGTGACACGTACCTTATTCTGCTGAGCTCCTTCATTTTATCAAACATGCAAATCTACAGGGTGAAGCTCACAATGACTGTTGATTTCATTGAGCCAGATCGGCGCCTGTTGATCTTCACGTCTCATCGAACACCCGCATGTCCTTATATTTCTCGCATCTTCATAAGGCATACACATTATAAGCCGTCGATCTTTCTTTCCTTGCTTTACACCATTGGATTATGTGGTAATTCATCGCTTACTCGCCCTTTTCCATACCTTTATACCATAATATTTAACCAAAGTTTTCAAACAACCATTATTTCTTCTTTACCATGGTTTCTTCGAGCCTCTGCTAGGTAAGGGTGTTAACAGAAACAAAGAGAAAGTGGATTTTGCATTGTTTGGTACTTCATCATCTCAAGATTTGTATGGCATAACGGTACCTGAATGGGGGGTTAAGGCTGAAAGACTACTAACCAAATCTAAATATGAATCCGACCTGAGGAAAGCTGGGATTAGCCCTAATACACTACAGTCATATCTGCTTGATTCTTTGTGGCTGAACCTAGAAACCCCACCAAAATCTGAAGAACTAGCCCCTATCTTTCAGAACACCCAGTTTCCTAACCCCTTGTCTGTTCCTAGTTAACCTACCCCAATGGCTGCAGCTAGATTTGCCTCGTTATCCCTACCTTTGGTTCTACATGACCCCCCCATGAATTATGCCCAAAGAATCGCACTCTATGACGGGGAGTGAAATATCTCAGCAAGGTACCATGTGGATAAGTTCGATGAATTCATTGACCTAGAAGAGGTGGATGATGAACATGTCAAAATGCGGTTGTTCACCCAGAGTTTGTCTGGGGAAGCCAAGAAATGGTACAAAGATTTGCCACCTAGGTTTATCCGTAGCTTCCCTAGTTTTCAAACCATATTTCTAGAAAGGTGGGATGATAAACAAAACCCATTACAGGTCTTGTCTCAATACAACAATCTCAAGAAAGGAGGTTTTGAGTCAGTCCATGAGTTTTCTAGCAGATTCATGTGGGTCTACAACTTGATATCTACTGATATCAAACCTTCGCCCGAGGTGGCTAAACTTCATTACGCTAATGCCTTTGACAATGATTTTGCTTTGTTATTAAGAGAAAGGAAGTTAAACACCCTCCTAGCCATGTTCATTGACGCCCTAGAAGTAGAAGCCAATATGATGGCATGTGGAAAAATGAAACCAAGGGCGGAGATCGATAGAGAAGAGGCACACCCCTCTACCGCCGCCTCTTCATCCAGTGATATGAAATTTGAGATGATGCTAAAAAATATGGAAAAATTGATGGACAGGCTAACGGTGGAGGCCAAGCTGATGAATCGGGAACAGAATGAACCTCAAAAAAGGAATCCTAATTTTAGGAGGCACATCCCTCCCTTGCTCCAACCCAACAGACCAAGGGATGTGAGGAATCCACAAAACCAAGAAGATTAGTCGATCAGGCCTCCTTTCCCTGAAAACTATGTGGCTGCCGAAGATGAAGCTGAGTCCGCCAAAGATCATATCCATCATTTCGGTGATTTGGACTCTGATATCTACTTGACTGAAGAGGAACATTATATGTTCGCTCAGGTGGATGATAAGACCCTGACAGAGTAATTGGAGCAATACCATAAAGGGTATATGCATGCTATAGATGATGTCAGGAAGATCAAGTTAAGAAAAAAATATGTTGTTGTGCATAAGAAAGGTGGTGACTCTGCTGGCGACGTTGCTATACCTAAAGGAATATTAAACCACGACCAACCTTCTCATAGTCAAACTAGCCCAGGGAAGGGAGAGGAAAAAGGAAAGGGGTCGATGACACCTCTAGAAGTGGAGAAAGTGAACAATGATGTGAGAGTCTTGGAGCCAGTGGCACCTATCAAACTGGGAAAAACCCCTCCCATGTTTAATCTCCAAAATGAGCTGGCTAAGTTAAAGGTCTCGATTCCTTTCAATGAATTATTGAGGAACTAGGAGTACAAAGACACCATAACGAAGATGATTGCAAATCAAGGAGAAGCTCACCTGGATATCTTAGAGCTAACTAAAGACAACCCTACTATTATTCTAGGATCTAAGATTGACAGCATGGACAATGATGAGGAGGAGGTACCCCCCTTTTACATGAGCTTGAATATACATGATATGGTGTTACACAATGCCATGTTGGATTCAGGAGCCTCACACAATCGGATGCCAAAGGGAGTGGTAGAAAGCCTGGGATTGGAGATTAGAAGGCCTTATAAATACTTGTATTCCTTTGATTCTAAAAGGGTAAAATGTATGGGATTAATCAAAGACATGGTGGTATCTTTAAATAATTTTCCATATAAAATTGTGGTCATGGACGTCGTCGTGGCTGACATTCCTCCCCAGTTTGGTATTTTGCTGTCAAGGTCTTGGACTTCGAAGTTGAAAGGTAGCTTGCAAATGGACATGACCTATGTGACAATTCCTGTTCGAAATGAAAACAAAAGGTTATACAGTGAAAAGAGGTTGCCTTACATCATGAGTAGTCAAGATCAACCCAAAATCCATCATGTTTATGCCGTCAACACAGACTTGGGGTCGTCTATTTTCTTCAATGATATATCCCCTTGCAACTCAGAAATCGTTGTGCCACAAAAAGATACAAAAGAGGTCAGCGAGCTGGAAGCTTTGGAAAGGAAGCAAAAGGACAAAGGACCATGGAAAATGTATTTTGATGGCTTGGTGGCTAAAGCAGGTGCTAGCGCAGGTGTGTATATAATCTCCACCACTAAATATACCAAATCCTACTTTTATAAGTTGGTCTTTGAATGCTCTAACAATGTAGCAGAGTATGAAGCCTTGTTACTAGGCTTGCATGCACTAAAGGATTTAGGAGCAAGGAGGGTCCAAATTTTTGGAGACTCGGAGCTTGTAGTAAATCAGGTGAATGACAACTATCAGACTAGACATCCAAGAATGAGGGCCTACTAGAATGGGGTGTGGGATATGTTTAGAAATTTCTTCACTAAACATACAGTCCAAGTGATTCCTAGAGATGAGAATGTGGTGGCAGACTCTCTGGCGACCACAGGCGAAAAATTTGAAGCTCCCACAGCGGGAAAAAAGAAGTACAAAGTGGAGATTGTAAATAGGCCTTTCATACCAGATAACACTAAATATTAGCAAGTCTTCGAAGATGATATGCAGATCAAAATATTTTTGGAGATGTCTGGTGAGTTTGTGAACACTCACATTGATGAAGATAGCGCTGACCCCGAAAAATTCCTAGACATTGAAGAGGAAAGGGAGGAAGCCGTCGAGATGAGAAAGATGAAGGACTCCTAGGGAGGCAGGGATAGTCTAATTGAAAAGCAATCATATTCCCAGGGGCCTGATCCCTTTAGATTCTCTTTTTGACCAAAATGATGTATCCAGGGATCCAAAGGTCAAGCCTGCCATGGATGCCATCGAAGATGTGGATATCAGCACTGAAGGTGACCCACAAATTGTAAAATTGTCCAAGAAATTGCCCACTAAAGAAAAAGAAGGGTATGTGAACCTGATGAAAAAGTACACGGATGTGTTTGCATGGAGTTATGAAGATCTCAAATAATATGACACTTCCATCATACAACATACTATTCCAATTAAACCCAGAGAAAAACCATTAAGGCAAAAACTCAGGAGGATTAATCCGAAGTTAGTACCCATTATTGAAAAAGAAGTAAAAATGTTGTTTGATGCAAAGATAATAGTAACTCTGATGTTTTCAAAATGGGTAGCCAATTTGGTTCCTGTTCGGAAAAAGAATGGGGAGATAAGGCTATGCGTGGATTTCAGGAATTTAAATAAAGTTTCTTTGAAAGATAACTACCCATTGCCAAATATGGACCAGATCCTGCAGAGGGTGGTAGGCTCAGATTGGATATCCACTATGGATGGCCTTTCTAGTTACAATCAGGTGAAGGTTTTTCTTGAAGACCAAGAAAAAACCGCTTTCACCACACCTTGGGGTACATTCATGTACGCAAAGATGTCGTTTGGGTTGATGAACGCTGGAGTGACTTTCTAAAGTGCCATGGATATTGCTTTTGCAGAAGAGAAAGAAATGTTTGTGGTGGTATACATGGAAGACATTAACATATACTCCAGGTGGTCTAAATATCACGTCAGGCACTTGGAAAGAGTTTTCATTAAATGCAGGAAGTACGGGATCTCGTTGAACCCTAGAAAGTCGAACTTCGCTCTAGAAGAATGAAAGTTGCTGGCGCACATCATTTCAAAGGAAGGGATCAGGATCGATCCAGACAACGTAAAAGGAATCTTGAGGGTAGAAGAACCAAGGAGCAAGAAAGAAATACAATATTTCATCGGTCAAGTCAACTTCTTGAGAAGATTCATCCCTAGCTTCGCTGGAATCCTGATGGACATTACTTACATGCTAAGGAAAGATCATGAAATTAAGTGGACGGTAGGAGCCAAGAAAGCTTTCAAAGATATAAAATAGGCCATTTCAGAAGCTCCTGTTCTGATCAGCCCAGACTTTGAGAAATATTTCTTATTATTTTCTTATGCTTTAGAACACACTGTAGCGGCAGTGTTGTTACAAAAGAATGATCGGGGTGAAGAACAACCTATAGCATTCTTCAGTAAGATATTGAGAGATGGAGAAATGAAATATAGTATAATGGAGAAACAAGCCTACACCTTCGTTAAATCCTTGAAGGATTTCAGAATCTACCTCCTCCATTCCCACATAATTGCCTATGTACCTTGTGGTGTAGTGAAAAGCATACTTACACAGCCTGACCCGAAAGGAAAGAGAGCTAGATGGGCTGCAGTGGTCCTGGAATATGACATAGAAATCAAGCCCACAAAGTTGATCAAAGGGAAAGGATTGGCTAAGATGATGACGGATTCCCATTGTGACTCTTTGCAGTTGAATTTTCTTGCTTGTCAGCCTGGTCAGGAAGAAGAAGAGGTGCAGGTGAAGCCTGACTTCTTTACGTCTCCTTGGTATGTTGACATTGTTTTTGTATTACATAATTTACAACCCCCTGTTGGGATAAGAAAAACCCAGGCTAGATCCATAAAACTGAAAGCTGCAAAATTTTTCATCATAGACCAATATCTCTACTAGAAAGACCCCGGGGGGATATTGTTGAATTGTCTTCTGGAGGACGAAGCTCAACGTATGTCAAAGGAATTTCATGAAGGAGATTATGGAGGACACCATTCCTGGAAAGTTACCATGAACAAAATTCTGAGAGAAAGATTTTATTGGCCCACATTGTTCTCAGATGTCTATAAGGAAATGACTAAATGCCACTAGTGTCAAATTTTTGAAGGGAAAAGGAAGGTGGTGTCTCTCCTCCTCAACCCTATATCTGTGGAAGCTCCTTTCCAGCAATGGGGGTTAAATTTCATTGGAGAGATAAATCCAAACTCCTCCAGGAAGCATAAGTGCATTTTGATCGCCACTGATTACTTCACCAAGTGGATCGAGGCCATACCCTCCAGGAGGGCTATAGAAGAAGTGATAATGGATTTATTAGAAACTAATATTTTGGCAAGGTTCGGCTGCCCGAAGTGGATTGTGACAGAAAATGAACCTACATTTAAGTCCAAGAAGATGATAAACTTTTGCCATAAGTACCATATAAGCCTGAATCATTCTACTGCTTATTACCCACAGGGGAACGGGCTGGTTGAATCTTTCAACAAAAGCCTTGTGAGGATTATTAAGAAACTGTTGGAGGGTAACAAGAAGGCTTGGCACACTAAATTGAAATATGCCTTATGGGCTGATAGAATCAATACCAAAAGGGCCATTGGCATGTCGCCATTCCAGTTAGTATATGGAGCTGAGGTAATTTTCCCTACCTCTTTGGGCGTTCTAGTGATGAAGTTATTATAGGATCCATTGGATGAGCCTAATCCCATTCAAAGAAGGATCAAGTAGATCATTTAGCTTAATGAAGTAAGGGACAAGGCTTATGATAAAGTCCATATACACCAAGAAAAGATGAAGAATATCTTCGACAGAAGAATAAAAGAAGATGTTTTTCAGGTCGATGACTTGGTGCTAAAATGGGATGCCCCTCACGAAGACAAAGGGAAGCACGAAAAATTCGACCACTTATAGGTAGGCCCATATCTTATTGCAGTGCATAGAGGGGACAATGCCTTCATTTTACAGTATCTATATGGGTTGTAGTACGAGGGAGGCACGCTGAATTGGAGGTTCCTAAAGAATTACTTGGAATAAAGGGACTAAGGTCCATGTATCATAGTGTAAATATGTCTTATGTTTTAATCAGTATGGATGATGAATCAGAAGATTTGAAGCCCATGGAGAAGGCCCTGAGATTAGAAGAGGTAACCATTCTTTCAAAGTTTGTTTTCTTTTAGGCAGTAAAATAATAAGAGGTTTTCAATGGATGAGGAGACTAGTCTAGGGGTTCTTTGCTACCTCACTGGGAGGATAGCATCCCTCGTGGAGCCAGTTCATTAACACTCTGTTAAATTTTGGTCATAAGAGATAATCATGTACTTCAACCTCGTCGATAAGTGTTGGGACGGTAGCCTAGTATTCACAGAAGGGGCTGAAGGCACACACAAGATAGCACCCAGCCTTTGAGATAAGATTCGGTGATGAATGTTGAAAACAACAAAACGATCTGTGGATCGGAGAAGCAAGGCTAAGAAGAAAATGTTGGGCGCGCTGAAGGTGCTTAAGGTAGATCATGATCAAAGGTTGAGTTTGATCAGATGGCAGATCAATTGCATCAAACCATTTCATGCGGTGAACATGCTCGACCAAAACCATTTTTTCAGATTGCGAAGTAGTTTAAAAGATGGATGCATCTGACGGTCGAGAATGGGACCCAAGAATATTTGTAGTTGAAATTGATTTCGCACCCCAAATTATCAAGGATGAAAGTAGCAATTTTGGATTGTGAAAAGTGGTGCGGGCCATTTTGATCGATGGTGCATATGAGAATGGAGGGAGATCGACGGTTATAGTTCATTTCACAATCTGGAGTAACACGGGGGGAAACAAAACCTCGCTTTGCGAAGAATGGTGGGGTCCACTCAAATCAATGGTTGTGAAGGAAGTTGATATTGATTGATGGTTGAGCTACATGTGTGTGAAATAAGGAAAAACATGACATAAAGAGCCCCACATATCTGTGGTTCAGATCACGAAGAGTAAAATCTATGGTGCAAATCACCTGGGAAATGCGTGAAGGTTATGTTGTGTGAAAAGCTATAAAGAGGTCCACACGAAGTTGCAAAGATTTGTCTTTTCTGAAACCTCGAATCCTTCGAATATCCAACCACATCCAGAGTGCCAGCTCGGACCAGCCAGGAGATCATGATGCAGAACAAGGTAGGCCCTTGATACCCTCTCAGTGCTTTTTGCAAGATGGACAAAATAGAAGTGGTAGGGGTGAGAGACAATCTCGAACCTGAGACCACATGTCAAAGGGCAGAAGAAAGTCTAGTGGAAAAGAATGCTGAGATTTTTGATACTATTCTGGTAGGAGAGGCCATTGAAACCGCCAGGGACAAATTGGAATATCTTAAGAACCAAGGTGGAGATATCTGCGGTGTTTTTAAATATTTCTTTCATTTCTTTTTTCTTGGCCAAACCCCCCATTTCCTTGAATTTGTCGAATTGTGTGCAGAAAATTTCTCTGTCGCTAAAGGTGTCATCATGAATAAATCAAAGTCTAAAATCCTTTGCTCAGTCCAAGCTTCCGTCATCCGCAAGACCCTGGATATCCCTAACGAATTCGTCCATTTATCTTAAGACTTCCAGGACAAGAGTATTATATGTTGTTTTAGGGAGTCTATAGTCAAAAGTAGGGAAGCCTTCCTGAAGGTCTATTTTAAACCCGATAGTGAACCCATCGACCTATCTTGCCTCGTTGACCTCAACCAATTCAATGAAGAAACCTAGTGGTGTATATCCCTGGCCAATCAATTCCTAAGTCTAGATACCGACGCTTATGTTAATGAGTCATTATTGAGTCTTTTGTTCGTGCTAAGTACTTGTCCGGCCGAAACTGAATTGCCTGGACAATCCGGTCAATCGTGCTACCTTAAATTTGATGAGTTCCTGGCCAGGAGCATCCATTCTCAGTTGGCGAATTTCCATGTCACTAGAATGTTTAGATTCCAGTCCTTTTTGCTAAGAATGTTTATAGCTTATAGTGAGGAATACTTGCAAGTACCGGAGCTAGAAATCACTATTGATATGACCACTGATTACTGTAAATTCATGAATCAATTGATGGCCAAAATATACGAACTCTTCTTCCAAGAAAGGTTTCCTGGGGTGTTTCCTGAGATGAGGCAAATGCTATAACTGTCAAACAACAAGAAGATAGGGGACTAGTTCCTCACAGAATTTGGAATGACCATAAGGTTGTATGGCTTTGTGCATCCACCCTACATTTTGCCCGCTTTCCTAACTGCTAGGGTTTTTTCCCTGGAATTGATTCGGCAAAAGCTCATTGTTGAAGAAGAGCACTTCTTGAACTTCAAGAAAATTTCAAATTTGATTTTCCCATGGGAAGTAGGACCATACACAGTCAGAAATAGGGCTACTTTTCCCCTTGTTACCAATTTGCTTAGAGGCATGGAGTTTTCCCTGGGACAAGCGGTAAATTATGACCCCCACCAGATAATTTCCAAAAGGAGAAAAGCTCACAAATGTAGGCCTTTTTAACATATTAAAATATCTGGACTTAGAGAAGCAACAAACTGGGATGATTTCCCTAATCCTGTCTCGATGGAAACCAGCATAGAGCAAGACACTGGCTCACAAATATCGGGGGCAACTTCTTCCCAAAGAGAATTGGCTCAAGTAGTTGCAATAGCTGGGGAAGTCTCATCACTGGTCAACTATTTAGAGATTTCAATAAAAGGAGGGGATCCCAAGCCCATGGACATGACCACCATGCCCAAGAAGCAAAAAATAGGACAGCGACAGCAATTGATGGTGGTTAAAGGGGGTCAGGAAAAAGGATGTGTGAAGAAGAAGAATTCAGTGGAAGAACAGCACCAGGAAAAGCCCGAGATAGTAGGATTTCAAGTACAAGAGTATATATTTGACGGGAAAACTCCAAGAAAGCATGCATCTAGAGAGGAATGGCTAGGGTCCTACCGAGAGAGGGATGACAAGACTTTCCAGGAGACAACAGAACTATATAGTGAGGCATCACAATTGCCTTACCCTAATGTGGCACTGAAAACTGTAAGACATCATGCCACTGACACTCTCAACCTAGACTTGGCAATGGGGAACAAGGTGTCAGAGGTCATTATGAACCTCTCAAAGGTTCCCACTCTGGACATAATTCACCTCAACAAACAGAATGGAGATATATTGAATACCAGATTGCTCAAGGCTACCATACAAGTGTCCAAGCTGGAGGAAAGTAAAGAAAAAACTTTAAACCTTTTAAGGAAAGTGAGAGTGGAGAACAAAGCACTCAAGACCCAAATCAACAGTCTGCAGAATGAAGCAATGCAAATGGAAGGACCGACACATAAAGGGAGTTTGGCCTAGAAATTGATCAATGACAAAGAGAAGGAGATCCAGACCCTAAGTAAGAAGTTAAAAATCCTTGCCACCCATCTCACTCAAGTGGAAGAATTGGCTGAATTTGAAAAAGGAAAATATAAATTGAACATTGAGCTTACCGAATGTAAAGACAAGATACTGAAGCTCGGAGAAAAGGAGAAGTAGTGGGAAGCATAATTCCAACTTTTGAAGAAGAGCGAAGCAGAATTAAAAGCCAAGTTAGAGACAAAGGAAAAGGAGCTTCAAGGTAGACATACGGAGAGTAAAATTCAGTCCACAGGTATATCTGGAGAGATAGATACTGGCTCCCTCTCCAAAGCAATGTCCCAGATAGGCCTAAAGGATACTGATCTCATTAAACTGAAACAACGGATCGAGGAGCTAGAAAAATAAAGGCTCAAAGAGGAACAGGGAAGAGAAAAAGCAGAAGAGAAGTGCCAAGAGCAGATTCAACAAAATTCCAAGTTGAGCCAATAGGTGATCACTAAGATTGCTTTTCAAGGAGCTAGGCATTTGATCTGGGATTAGATCATTATAGAGGTCGACAACTTCTGGACTTATCTAGATTTCGTTGAAGACCAGGAAAACACTTTGAAAGAAGCCAAGAAAAAGGTCCAAGTAGTATTAGGATAAGTACAGAGAAGGCCCTTGGTGATAGTGGAGAATTCCATTAATTTCCTAGGATCTTTTTCAGATGATTCCACCAACCGATACGATATCCAAAATAAGGTCGTTGTTGTCTCCGGAGCTAGAAAAGTAGTTGCTAAGCACAGGATGTTGGAGATTGTACAGGCCAAAATAAAGGTTATTGAGCACAAAGTCTTGGAAGTCATCAAGATATTTAGACCACTGGTATACAGAGGACTCCCTTTTTTCTGGGAATAAAAAGGCCCTTTATTTTCCTTGAAGGAGTATCGGGAGTGTCTAGTGCATTGCCGATTAACAACAAAAAATTTGGAGATATGGAACAATCGTTGTCAAGGAAGGTCATTTTTGATAAATTGACTGGGGATTTTGAATTGTTGTTTGATTTTAAACCTACATGTGCCAAGGCCCCCAAGACTTCATACCCGAAAATGATGGAGCTCAAAGCACTAGTGTACGACATGGCCGTCACGCCCCTGCCTGGTCCTGATTTATGGAAAGTCGTTCAACAATACAGGTCGACCAAATTCAAAGTGCATTAGTAGGTGTGGCAATGATAATGCATGGGAATTTTTCTCTATGTTGCATGCCCATCCCAACTGTAGCCTCTCTGAGGACTTTGTACAGTTGGCACCCGCCAGATGGAAATATAAGGAACTCTCATGGTTATTCCCTCCTGCATTGCACATTTCATTGTTAAGCCATTTTTATGCAAACCGCATTCGATGTGCCACCTAAGAGTTGGTTAGAGGATGTCCTTCCGTTGTAACAAATTTTGATTCCCAGAGGTCGGTCTGGGAAGTACCAATACTATAAATATACCTCTTGAAGAAGGATAAAGGGTTGAAACGAATGTAATTTTTGCTATGTATGTTTTTCAAGAGAATTTTAATATAATTGCAGAGCCGAGGTCAGCGTTTTCATACAGGGATTCATGTGTCGTTCGCACTTACAGTCTGTTGCTTCTTTTCTTATGTGAATGTTATTCTAGTTTTCCTTTCCCATTCTATTTTATTTCATATCTAAAACTTAGTGTATAACAGTTTAGAATTCATACTTGCTATGCTCCGTTTGTTGTTTTAAATATTCACCAAAGTTTTCTTCTAAAGTTAATACATAATTCATTTGTCAATGCTCTATGTTGATGGTCTGTTCATGTTCCTTTTTTCCACCAGACAATTATAAATCGACTGTGATCGAGTGGCTATCTTGCCCCTATGTGAAACTGCTTGCATAAGCTTTGTTTATTTCTGTTATATATCTTGACTCCATGTCCAATGGTTCTGGGTTTTGTTTCAACCAATTTTACAAACAATTTCTAGTTTCACCTGTACATATATCTGGTATTGTTAACATTTGGTGAGATATCCCTCTTGGAAGAGCAGAAGGCCAGTTCTCTCTTCGAAAGTGGTTCTGATGTTACTCGGGAGTGGGCCTTCCGCAAACTTTGGGCTCATTTATGGTGCTAATAGAAAGAAACATGAGAGGATCCAACAAGGGGATTAAGTCTGATCAAACTAAATTGATTGATCGTTTAACTTATTTAGCAGAGGTTAGACGACTGAGATTGTATCAAGAGAATAGATCGACGAAAGGAAAAGGATCCGTAAAATAAATATGAGTGGAAAATAACATTTCGAAGTGCAAAAGTGAAGTTTCATGTTCGATAATTGATCAAAAGACAAGGAGTATTCTGCAAAGAGACTGACGATTCATAGGATTTGAGGCAGACAAATTGTGGAAACAATTTTCAAGAAAAGTCAAAATGCATACCCGCAATCTGCAATTGTGGAAGAAAGAAGTTTTTGATTACAGAAAAGTCGTTGCGGAAAGATAATTGCAGAATAAATTTTCAAGAAAATTCAAAGTGCACATCTGCAATCTACAACCAGAAATTGTAGAAGGAAAAAGCTCTCGCAGATTGCAGAAAGGTCAGTTCAGATAGATGAATGCAGAAAGGATTGTTGTGGAAATGACATTGCAGAAAATAAACTGTGGAAGGTCACATATGATAAATTAAACAGAGCTAAAAACGACAAACAAAGAAGTAATTTTGAATTATTTTATTTGTCTGTGAAGAGTCACGTTGAATATATGTGACTGTTGAATGAAGAGATATGTTTGAGGGTATATAAATAATGCTTTAAAATTTCAAATAAGGGTATGTGTACATTCAATTGGCATATTGATTGATGTAGAACAATCAGAGATCATATTATCATATAAGGGAGGTTGGGAGGTGCTAGGGAAGGAAATAAGCCTACAAGGGGATTGTAGCCTCCTTCCAGTAGTAAAATAGTAAACATGGTGTCATAGCATCCTTTCAGCAGCATCTGATAAAATAAGGGGTTGTAGCCTCCTTCCAGTAGTTGCTGGTAAATAGGGTTTAATACCATCCTTGTCTATAGTAGCAGGATAAAACTATTTGTAAAATATAATTTTGCAGTAATAGGAAGTATTGGTGGTTTACCCAATTGTGATTCCATGATAAATTTGTGTTATGTGTGATTTTGTTGATCATGTGTGTTAATAAGTAAATTAAAAGTGTTTTTAATTGTTAAAAATTAACAATACTGATTCACCCCCTCCTCTCAGTATTGTCCAATATTCCAACACTTGTTTCTAGATCTCACACACCTAATCCTTTAACTTGAGTTCCTTGTCTATTTCTTATTGTTCATTGTTGGTGTTGACTAAGCCATTTGGTCAGTTGAAAATTTGATATGTGCTAAGGGATGAAATCCATAAAAAAATTAGAACAGATTCTTTCTTGTTGAATTGTGCAATGCTCGAATATAGCTATGTTGACGAGAGACTTTTATCCCATGTTCGATGATGCTTGTGGTTATACAATGAGATAAATTGTACATTTGTGTGATTCATGACTTTCATCTACCCATTTGTTTGATGATGGAACGTGGTCAACATAGATAACTATGTATTGAGATATTGAAGAGTTTTTCCCAAAACATGCTAACAAATATGGAGTCACGGTCGAAGATGATTGTAGTCAATAAGTCGTAGTGCTTCTAAACATGATCGAAGAAGATGATGATTAGACTATTGTATCATCGTATCCTTCTTGCAAGGAATAAGGATATCCATTTTGGAAAATCTACCAACCACTACTAGGATTTCATCATGATGGTATCTGGTGACAGGATATCCAATCAAGTAGTCTAAGGAAATGGATTTCCATGGTTGACTAGGGATAGGAAAGGGAGTATATAGACCTTTTATCCTATTCGGTGGCTTGATAATGGAACAGATCACACATGACTTTATATAATTGTTGGCATCCATCTTAAGTGAATTCTAGTAGAAATACTTTTGGAGCACTATGAGAGTATTTGTCACTCCAAGATGTCCTAATATTTTGTTGTAGTGTGCATCCCAAATGAGCTTATGTTAGTGCTCACCTAAAGGTACACAAATATGTCCTATCTTGTAAATCAAGTTGTCCTTTACATGGTTGTTGATAGAATTCAACATACCTATTTAAATTTTTCAATACATTAAAGAAAAATCAACGCCTTCTTCATACAGTCAAGGGAAAGTAATGGTGTCATAACCATGCATACTTAACATCGTAAGAAGTGAAGTAAATCGTAGTCAACTAGGAAATCAGTTGTTGCATTGGAATTTCCTTTCCAGTGCATGATTAATGATTATAATTGTTGTAGGTAACTAATCCCCTTGATCTGTCTCATTGTTTATAGCTTAGATTGCGACATAATAAAATTTAGAGGATTATGGTCCATATGAATGACCATTTCTTTTCCTAGAATGTAGTGTCTCCATTACTTAAGGGATTGTATAATAACATAAAATTAATTTTCATAAGTTGAATAATTACAAACATCATCACTGAAATTTTATGAATGGAACACCATGAGATGGCATGCTTAGGTGATAATGGAATCCATGGCATAGTTGGATGCGTTGTTCTCGATTTCATATGGCTGACACAAATCAGGTAACATGAGAATTGAAGTAGTGCAAATCTTGTTATTGAGTTGCTAAAAATATTTTTGTTGTGTTTTAGTCCATTTGAAAGTTTCCTTTCCTCATCCCTTAGTTAATTGATTCATTGGCCAAGCTATATGGCTGAATCCCCACACAAATATGCAATAGAAATTTGCTAAACCAATTAAACTTCTTAGTTCTTGAATGTTTCTTGAAGTGGGATATTCCTTTATGACTTGTATATTTTCTGTGTTGACTCTAATGCTTGATGAGTCAATCACATATCCCAAGTATTTGATACTCTTCATTGAAAAATATCACTTATCGAAGTTCAAACAAAGTTTTTGTTGTTTGAGAGAATTAAGTGTTAAGTTTTTCTTAATTGCTTAGATTGTATATTAAAACAATTTTCACTAATAGGATCACTGAAATAACAACAAGCACAATAACACAAAGAACACAAATATTTTCCTTAGTGAAATGGAAAGGGAGAAAAACTTTCAAAACTATCTCAGTATAGAATTCAGCCAGAGCAGTGTAAAACCCATACAATTCCTTCTTTCTTCTTTCTGGAGCACTTGTTATTCTCTCTCTTGCAAACTTTCTTGAGTGAGTGTGTACAAATTAAGGGGAGCTCCTCCCTATTTATATTTGTCACTTGAATTGACCTAGGACCTAATAGGGCCGACTTAACTAACAGGGACAACTGGTCTAACAAGACACCAAAAATAATATTTATTATAATGACACTTGGGTACTATTGACTGGACTTACATCCGAAGGTTTACATTGATTCTTTCAATGATTCTTACATGAACAAACTCAGCTCCTGATGGAGGAATACAATCAAAACATCTGGAATATATTCCGAAGTTACAATACTTTAACACTCCTTCTTAGCTAGGAAGGTATTCAAACAAGGTAGAAGCTACTACCATAACTGCACATCTGATTGGTGAGTCTCTATATATCATAGGAATTTTTGGAACACCATCATACATCTTCATCATTTATATTAGCTGGATCATATTCTTCAATCTTAGTATGTAAATACTCAATCATCTTCTATGTGTATTGGATCATCTTCTGTCCCATCAGTTTGTGGATATTGAATCATCTTCTACAACATCAGTATGTGGATACAGAATCATCTTCTGCATATAATAGATCATCTTCTGCAACATTAGTATGTGAATATTAAATCATCTTTTGTCAAATAAGTATGCGAATAGTGGAACATATTTTGCAATGTTAGTATGTAAAAATTTAAACATCATCTGCAATGTCAGTATCTAAATACTGAGACATCATCTGCAACATTAGTGTGTAAATACTAAAACATCATTTGCAACATCAGTATGTAAATACTAAAACAACAACAACGACATCATTAGCATGTTAGTGCTAAAACAATATCATCAATAGATGCTAGCCTTCATCATCTGCATCACCAGCATAGAGATGCTGGAACATCATCATCATCAACATAAAAATTGCTAAACAACATCATCATCAGTATAGAAATTTTGAAACTATCTCATCGATCATATCAACAATCATCAGTATGTAAATAATGAACCTTTCATATAAGTTTAGGAATACTAAAACTATATCAACAAAATCAGTATGAAAATAATGAACCTGCTACATCAGTATGGGAATACTGAAACTATCTCAACAACCAGCTCAACAACATTAGTATGAAAATAATGAACCTGCTACATCAGTATAGGAATACTAAAACTACAACTTTCACTCTAACTATATTGGAGCATTATCTTGGTAAGTTCTCTGGAAGATCCATTTGGGCATTTTGTCTACTTACTAACACTTTTGAGTCAACTGGTCTAGTCAGGAAGATGGATCTTCATAGGGACCAACAATCCTTGTTATGGCTTACTAACCCCCTTGGGAGAATTTCATGTCCCTCCCTTGAAGGGACCTTGAATGTGTTGACCTTTCAAAACAACTAGGGGGACAAAAGATGAATTAATTAATTTTCCTAGGGAATTTTGTTAATTTCATACTTAGGAGGCATGTACTAAGTTTGTTTCCAATTATGGATTATTTTTATGTCATTATTTAGTTAATATGAAAATAATACATGTGGAAATGAGTTTCCATGCCAGGAGGGGTGCATTAGGAAAGTCAACTTTCCTTGAATTACAAATAGAAAGTGACAAGTAATCTGGAAAAAGAAAACAGTCAAAAAAATATAGAAAATTACAAAAACAAGGAAAATATGTCAGTTCAAAAGCAGGAAATTTTGGATAAGGGAGGGCACAATTTCCAATTTGGTACAAGGATGAAAATAAAGGAAACATCACCTTATGCACAAACTTCATAATTAAATCAAGGAGGGTGCAGTTTCCATTCTGATGAGAAGTTACAAAAGCAGAAAGTGCAGGAAGAGCAATCAAGGTAAAAGCAGGAAACTCTAGGACAAAGGATGGCGCAATTTCTATTTTGATGAGGATTTAATAATAGGGAAACATCATACATGACTCATACATGCTATTTTCCTCAAGGAGGGTAAATTCATGATTAGGGTTAGGAATTAACAAGTGTCAACTTGCTCAACAAGTGAAGGATTTTCTCAACAAGTCACCCAAGGTTTACTTAAAGGTGCTTCCAACTCCATTATTTAGTTTTGGTTGTCATTTTATTTTATTTTATGTGAATATTGGATTCAATACTGAGTGATGAACCTCAGTTCTCTTGGTTTATGCGCCCCAAGTCCCATGTTCCTTTCTCCCCTTCTTCTCTCGATATTCATTGTAGGTCATACTGAAGCTAAGGAGTAGCCACCCAGATTTGATTCATGATATGATAGTAGCTTCTAGCCATCAATGACTATGTATCAGGTGTCATTAAAATGTCCATAATTTTCCAGTACTTGAGGGTTCAAATCTCCAAGTCCTCCTTTGATTTTTGCCTCTAAAATGCACTGTATTGATGCATATTGTTAAAGAGAGTTTTATAGATTATGACTTAGACTAATTTCTAGATCTTTTTTTGTAATATGATGTTATAATCATGCTCTATAATTTTTATTTCAATATGAATCAATATGGCTGATATTTACTTGTTGTAGCCAACCTAGTCTATATTTGCATCTAGAAATGACTAGTTTTACCATAACTCATAATTCAACCTATGAGTCTCAAAATACCACCATTATTGTTCTTATGGGTCCTTAATAGGTATATCTAAGTATCCAAATTCCAAAACATATAATTCATACCCTCCTTATCATGTTTGGGAAAGCCTAAAGATGAAGCTAGTGAGTTGTCCTATTATCTAGTTTCACCTTTACAACCTATAAAAGCACTTTTATTGCCTCTGATATGTTATAAACCTACATATACCTTCTTATATTGTCTGATAAATTCAATCCATAACCATAACAATTTACTTAGCCATTTTTTGTTGGAAGTGAAGTTTCATTCCTAGTTGGCACGGTTGCGACACTCAAAAGCATGGGAGTAGGCTTCAATGAAGCTGATTTCGAAACGTAAAAGGACCCAACATCCAAGTGCTTAGGGAAATAACTATATCTGTCCAAAAAATGTCTCTTGGTTTATTCTCTTAGCCATCTTCCATTCCCATTTTTTTCATCAGTTCCCACAATTACTCCGCATAAAGAAATGATCTAAATTCTTGTAAAATTTTATTTCATATCTTAATTCATATCAACAATAGAGATAATATTCTGATATTTTTTCATATCAGGGATATTACAGCTAAATCTACCTAACCATACTTACTAATCCCCCTAATATCAATAGGCCTTGTCTGACTTACTAACCCTTTCGGGCCAACAAGCCTAGCCATACTTACCCTACTCTAGGATGAGCTACCACCACTACATCCTTCTACCATCTTCCTTCACTCCCTCTTTCGAGGGAGGTCTTTTCGTACTAAGCCAATCTTGTATCAAAAGTATTCAAACTTTACATGAGACAAAGGCTTAGTCAACACATCTGCCACTTGTGCCTATGTATGAACATACTTGAGTTTTACAACACCCTTCTGTACCATATCCTGGATGTAATGATATCTAGCTTTGATATGTTTCAACTTGTCATGAAACACCAGCTTTTCTATCAATTACTAAAACTCTAATTATCACAAAGGATATCAGTAACATCTATCTCTACATCAAATAATCCTATCAACATCTTGTGAATCCATACTGCTTCACTACAGGGTGAACATGTTGCAATGTATTCATCCTCTGCCATGCTAAGTGCAATACTAGAATGCTTTATATTGAACCATGAGATCATGCCTGATCCCAGACTAAAACAACATCCTAAAGTTCTCTTTCTATCTTTTACATTTCCTTCCCAATCTAAATCTATAAATCCATGTAATATGATCTCGCCATTTGATGCATATATGAGACCATAGTCTAAATTCTCCTTTAGATACCTCATCACATGTTTTTCTCCTCCTAGGTGAATTTGTTTGGGATTCACCATATATTGAATCATATTTTTTACAACAAAACACATATATGGTCTTGTATTGGTTAAGTACATTAGAGAACCAATAATCTATCTATATAAGGTGGCATATCCTGCTTTCGAAGTGTCATCATTCAATAATTTCAAATTTGTTGTCATTGGAGTAGTCATAGCCTTGAAATCTATCATCCCAAATCTCTTTACTATTTCTACTGCATATTTTCCTTGGTTTAGGAAAATCTCTTCTGGATACTGCCATACTTCAAGACCTAAAAAATAGTGCATCATTCCAAGGTCTTTCATCTCAAATTCTGCAGTGAGCTTCTTCTTACATTCGTTGATGGGTTTATCTTTTCCTATTAAGAATATATCATCTACATACAATAGTAATATCATAATTGTTAGATTTTTATCAATTTGACAGTATTATCTTAGGATCTTATCTAAGAGAATAACATGCACAAGAATCAATCACAAGAAACAATAGACACAAATATTTTCCTTGGGGAAAACATAAAGGATAAAACCCCGCAACTTCCTCAGAGATAGAATAAGCACCAATGGAAATAGTAAAAACCAAATATAGTAAGATGATCTCCGACAGCTTTTCTCTCTCTTATCCCAGCTCCTTTTCTCTCACTTATGCACTAAAGCTAAGTGTCAGTGACTGTGTGATAAATAGAGAGGCTCACTCTCTATTTATACTAATTCCTGACTTGACAATAACTTACCAGGGATGACTTCTCTAGGATATTCTAATAACCCTAGTGCCCCGAAACTATGGGGACTTTAATCCTTGAACAATAAGGAGGGTTACCCTCTATGACTTTACATGAATTGTTTACATTATTGGTTCTCCTGATAGAAACATCGGGGTATGACATGAATCAATTACATTATAGATACTTCCCAATAGGAACATCGGGGTACAATACATAAGATATACACGTGAATACATTCCAAAGTTACAAATACATCAACACTCCCTCTTAACTAAAAAGGTATTCCCTTGACACAATTAATTAGCACAAGTATTCTTCTCTTGATCAAGTTTGGATCATCATCAACGCTAGATCATCACTAGATCATCATCAAAGATGGATCATCACTAGATCATCACCAAAGCTAGATCATCACTGGATCATAGAAACTGGATTATCACTGGATCAACATCAAGGCTGGATCATCACTGGATCATCACTAGATCATCATCAACATCACTGCTTCTGTCATCTAGATCAAATGGTGCTATCTCTCAATTCTTCTCGTCAGAGAAGGTTCTACATAGCCATCCATTTTTCATGTTGGTTGTAGTCCTAGCCTCCATGTAAGTATTCATCTTCTTCAGTACTTATATCTGACCATGGGAGGAACAAATCCAACAACCATGTCAGAAAGGCTCGCCGAACACTTACATTTGACCATGGGAGAAACACATCCGACAACCATGTCAGAAAGGCACGCCCAACACTCACATATGACCATGGGAAGAACACATCCAACAACCATGTCAGAAAGGCCTAGCACTCACATCTGACCATGGGAGGAACACATCCAACAACCATGTCAGAAAGGCTACAACACTTTTATCTTACCATGGGAGGAACACATCCAATGACCATGTAAGAAAGGCTCAACACTTATATCTTACCATGGGAGTAACACATGAAACAACCATGTAAAAAGGGCTCTACACTTACATCTGACCATGGGGGGAACACATCCAACAACCATGTTAGAAAGGCTCAGCACTCACATTTGACCATGGGAGGAACACATCCAAAAACCATGTTAGAAAGGCTTAGCACTTATATCTTACCATGGGAGGAACACATCCAACAACCATGTAAGAAAGGCTCAACACTTATATATTACCATGGGAAGAACACATCCAACAAACATGTAAGAAAGACTCTGCACTTACATCTGATCATGTGGGAACACATCCCTCAGTCACATCAGAATGGATCACAGACTCATCACTTCCCTTTGGAGGGAACATCGATCTGGAGAACACCAAGCTTCTCCCTAAAGTACTCAAACTTCATTCTAGCTAATGGCTTGCTCAACACATCAGCTATCTACTTGTCCATCGCAACATATTGGAGCTTCACTACTCCTCTCTGCACCATATCCTTGATATAGTGATATTTGATCTCGATATGCTTTGACTTCTTATGGAACACCAGATTCTCATACAACTTCACACAACTCTGGTTGTCGCAATATATAAAAGTAACATCCAACTGGAGATCAAATAAATCAAATAATAGCTTTCTAAGCCAAACTACCTCATAGATAGCTAAACAAGATACGAAATACTCTTCTTTGGATGTACTTAGTGCCACACAGGACTACTTCCTGCTAAACCAAGAGATCACACCTGATCCCATACTGAAGCAGCACCCTGAAGTGCTCTTCCTATTAATGGAACTACCTGCCCAATCTGAATTAACATAACCTTCTAAGTTAATCCTCTGATTCACCTCATACTTGAGCCCATAATCAACTATACCCTTAAGGTACCTTAGAATATGCTTTGCAGTAATCAAGTGAACATTTCTAGGATATGCCAGGAACTGGCTCAATGTGTTCACAAAAAAGAAAATATCCGGTCTCGTATTCGTCAGGTACATCAAGGACCCAATCATTTGACAATACATCGTAGCATCAACTGAATCTGATGAAGCATCACTTAATAACTTCAGGGTTGATGCCATAGGTGTGGTCATGGCCTTGTAGTCCATCATCCCAAACCCCTTTAGGATCTCTACTTCATACTTCCCTTGTACTAGGGATATTCCATCTATACTCTACCACACCTCCATGCCTAGAAAGTAGTGCATCATACCCAAGTCCTTCATCTGAAACTCAGCAGCAAACTTCCTCTTCGTATCAACAATCAAACCATCCACAACTATTACAAACATATCATCTACATACAGTAGGAGTATCACTGGGTTCCCTTCTTCAACCTTGTAGTAAAGGTTGGAATCTGCTTTACTCTTGGTAAAGCCCAAATTGGATAGGAAGCTGTCAATTCTTCTGTACCATGTCCTGGGTGCCTATTTCAAACCGTACAGGGATTTATTCAATTTACAAACATGAGTCTCTTTGTCATGTGTCTCAAAACCGAGTGGTTTCTCCACATACACTTCCTCTTATACTACACCATTCAAGAAAGCAGTCTTGACATCCATCTGGTGTATTTTCCATTTCATCACTGCAACCAAATAAAGTACTGATCTGATGGAAGTGTATCTAGCTACAAGTGCAAAAGTTTCTTCATAATCTATTCCTTGTTTACGGGAGAAGCCACGAGCCACAAATCTTGCTTTATATTTCTCTATGCTTCCATCTGTAGCATGCTTGATCTTGTAGATCCACTTGGAAGTCACGTTAGACTTCCCTTCTGGTCTAGGAACAACATCCAACTAGACATCATTCTTCATGATCGAATGGTACTCCTCGATCATAGCATCCTTCCATTCTTTCTTCTTTGCCCCTTCTTCATAGTTGGAAGGTTCTTTAACAATGATGTCACATAGCAGGGCCACATAACTGGAGCAGGACTTAGTTCTTTTCCTTTCTCTCTGTATTTCTTCTGGAGCCCCATATCTTTTTGTACCTTGGATAGCCTCTCGTACCCATGCATGTTTCCTCTTGTGAGGATTATTCTTTTGGGGTGGATCTATAGGTTCCTGGGGTTCTTCTATTTCTCGATATTCATCTTGATTTGTATCGTTCATAGTTGTATTTGAATTATGGGTACATCTATTTCTTCAAAGTCTTCAATTGGTCTCTTTCTAGATTTGTTGTAAGCTGAATCTTCGTCGACTGTTACATCTCTACTTATGTCGATATTATTGAATCCTAGGAAGTATATTTTGTAAGCTTTCGAGCTTTCACTATATCCCATAAATATACCCTTCTTTCTAGAAGGATCTAACTTTGTCCTCTTTTATTTTGGAATGTTTATGTACACAGGAAAACCGAATCTTTTGAGATAGTTGACCTCTGGTTTCTTGCCAGAAAATACTTCTTTAGGTGTCTTGTTCTCGAGTACTCTGTGTGGAGTACAGTTCTATACATATATTGTTGTTCTGGAAGCTTCTTCCCATAGATGCATGGGAAGATCTTGATCATGAAGCATTGCCCTTGTAGCTTCCATGTGTAGGAATATATTAAACCCACTCACAACTTAGGATAAAATAATTAATCATTATTTGATTAATTATTCACCCACTAGCTTAATTAGTTGGCATCCACTTGCATCTTAAAGTCAACGCATGCCATCTATATCCTAGGAATTATTTATTTCCAATTCTGGGTTGATCTTGACCACCTTTTGACCATCCATAATTAGTATACAGGACTTTACAGCAGATTCTGCTTTTCGTGCTTTTTTATGGATAAGATAAAAGCTAGTCAACTAGGAAACTGGGAGCTTTTGTTTCCAACCCATCCTCCATTAGTTTTTATCAATTTTCTAGGATTAGCATGTTTTTTCCATCTCCTTGACAACTCACTCATGATTTTTCCAACTCGTGAGGTCCTTGATAGATTTAGTAAGTGCTTTATCCACCTATGGGGGTTTTGCTATATTTTGGTAAGTCAGCCTTTTTGAGCTTTATGAGTTGTTTCCATACAATTCGATTTTCCTATGAAGGATGTACTATTTATGTACACTATTATTCATAATTATTCAATGGAAGGATACACACCAATATTCATCTCTTCATTCATGTGATTCAGTCTCTTTTCTTCTCTCTATTTTTCCTGTGTATTCTTGTGAGAATTCTTAGTAGCAAGATCTATTTCCTGTGCTTCTTCTTAGCATCATTGCACATAGCATTGATCTATTATTTCTACACTATGATTTTTCTATTCTTCCTTTCTGCAACCCCATTCTACTGTGGATTATATGGAGTGGTTAACTCCCTCTTAATCCCTGAATCTCTGCATAAATACTTGAATTCATTTGATGTGAATTCTCTACCATTGTCTGATCGAAAAATCTTGATCTTCTTTTCTGTGTGGTTCTCGATCAAGGCTTTGAATTCCTTGAACTTTCTGAATACTTCATCTTTGTTTTTCAAGAAGTATATCCATGTCTTCCTAGAAAAATCATCAATGAAAGAAACATAGTATACATACTCGCTTAAAGAACTAGATGACATCAGATCACATACATCAGAGTGGATGATTTCCAAGATAACTTTTTTCCTTTCTCTCGCTACTTGGAAATGTATTCTTTATGTTCTTTCCTTTCGCACATCCTTTGTTGACACCGTCATGTTTTGTCTGTATGTTTGGAAGACCTTCAAATAATTTTATTGCGAGTGGTAGTGCTCTATAGTTCCGATGTGCAAGCCTTCTATTCCAAAGTTCATTTGGCTCTACTAAGTTATGGACCAAAGTTTGTTCGGGTTGGCCCTTCAATTTGTATAAACCTCCTTCTTGTTCCCCAATCACTACTGCATCATCAATAGTATTTCCCTTTGGCCACATCAGAACTTGCCCATCTACAAATGCAACCCTTATGCATTTTGCATCCAATGTAGATATGGAGAGGAGGTCATTCTTCAGTTTTGGGACAAAAAAGATATCCTTCATCTTCATAGACTTTCCAGAGTCTAGCTTATAGGAGGATTCACCACTACCTTTTATTGGATACTAGTAGTCACTCCAAGTTTCACCTTGTGAGGTGACTCATGTTCAGATAGTTTCACAAAGGATTCTTTGAATCCCATCATATGTTTGGAAGCCCCACTGTCTATAAGCTAGTCATTTCTTCCATGTGTGATAGTGTTGATGTATTTGTAACTTCAGAATGTATTCACTTGTATATTTCATATATTCTACCTCGATGTTTATTCCAGGAAGTGTCTGTAATGTATTTGATTCATGTCATGCCCCAATGTTCCTATCGGGAGATTCAATAATGTAAACAAGTCATGTAAAGGCATTGTGGGTAACCCTCCTATTGTTCAAGGGTTAAATTCCCCACAGTTGTGGAGCCCTAGGGTTATTAGACTATCCTAGAGAAGTCAACCCTAGGTGAGTTATTTTAGGTCGGGGCAATAGTACCCACCATTGTGTTAAGGATAACCCTCCTTGTTGGTCGGAGGGGCAAAGTCCCCACAAGTTGTGGGGCACTAGGGTCATTAGACTCTCCTAGAGATGTCAGCTCTAGTAAGTAATTGTTAAGTGAGGCCGACATGTTGGAGTGGAAATTAGGTGAACGAAATAATATAAATAGAGAGTGAGACGCTCTATTTACCACACACACACTCACTCATTGGGGCGCATGAGTGAGAGAAACGTTTTTGGGACAAGAGAGAGACTACTGCTATCAGGAGACCATCTTTATGTTTTCAGGTTTTAGTTTTGGTGTTGATTCTATCTCTGAGGAAGTTTTGGGGTTTTCTCCTATATGGTTTTCCCGAGGAAAATCTTTATGTTCATTGTCTCTTGTGTTTTATTGCTGTTCATGTTATTCTCTCAGTTAAAGATCCTATGATCATAATGCTAGCTTGAATGATAAAAATTTAACATGGTATCAGAGCTAACCTAAGAACAAGACATTGTGCAGCTACAGAATCTAGGGATTCTTACTTTTTGGGTCTCTCTCCACAACCCATCAGCAAAAGTATGTTATGCTGACTCTCCATTGAAGGGCACATCTTTATGTTGAAGCGGAATTGAAGGGCACATCTTTTCAGTGCGGGAAATTAGGGCTTTCTACAGAAGAGGAATTTTTGAGTGAGCTCGGCATAGGATTTCTCTCCTCATCAAAATTGAATTTTAGAGACCTGGGTAGATATTTTTGGTTGGGTGAAACTCTGGGAAAGTCAAACCCTAGTTTGACCGCGAGCCGAAAAAACCCTAAAATACTAAAACTAATAACTTTTTGAATTTGCTATATCTTGGGAATGGAGAAGGATCAGGCCAAATATAAAATCTTGATTTACATTATGTAGAAAATTCATCCTCATATTCGCTATATCCTGGGAGATATGATCCCGTCAAGTTAGGGTTCTAACCTCTTCCAGGATTCATCCCTAAACAAGACACCTGGGGAGAATTTCTATATCTTGGGATGCAAAGGTCCAAATGAAATTTCTAAAGATGTTCCATAAATTTCATGGACTTTAGTTTCTTTGGTCCAATTTTTAGACCCAAAAGATGAAACAGTGACACGTGGCAGTCCATACAACTTCGCTGTTCTGAACAGTCCTGTAACAGGTCACCTTGGAAAAATGATCATTAGTCCCAATTGGTGAAACAAATTCTGATGAAACCTATGGTGTTGGAACAACAACAGGAAATTCTACCTCAGTATGAAGTTTTAGACACAGAGGAGTATTAATTTTGGAGATACCATAGAAACAATATCATTGATTTGTGTAGAATAAATTGGTAAACTAGGGCTTCCTGTTCCGCGAGCTTCCCTCCACTATTTTCAGAAAAGGAGTACATTGGACAACTCAACTTGAAGAGGTATATCTTTCTATCAAATCATACCTGAAAGATTCCAATTTTGAAAATTAGGGTTTCTCTGACAAACCCTAGATCGGCCAGCTCCGGAACCAGGACGGACACCTCAAATTGGTAAGATCTAATCTTTTGCTATTTTCATTTGAGGTTCTCATTTCAAAGTGATCTATCACATAAGCTTGGTGTGAAGTTGAAAAATTCCAAGAATGGAAGTATTTGATCTCTCAAATAAAAAATGAATTGGAAACCTACATAAGTAGAGAGGTTCTAGTTCCAGAGGGAGATGAGGCTAAAATCCTTACAGAAGAAGAACTTGGTCAAGGCGAATAAGATCATTTCCGATTCAATCAGGATCACCTTATACCACCACAAGTGTCTTCCCTAAAGACACTGAAAGATATTTTTGTTTCTTTGACCAAGCTATTTGAAGGGAAGAACATAAATTGAAAGATGACCTTAAGAAACTAGTTGAAGAATGTGAAGATCCAGAATGCAGAGACCATGCAGTCATACTTTACAAGGGTCTCTCAAATCAAAGAACAACTTGAAGCGATAAAAGAAGAAGTGAAGAATGCAGAAGTGGTGATAGCCACCTTGAAGGCCTCCCAGGATCATGGGGTTTATTCATGCGAGGAATGTGTGCCAGAAGGAAGTGATCACCTTCAGTAGACTCTGGGAAGAGCACACACAAGAATAAGCTCAACTCATAATAAGAGAAAAGAAGATGGGAGCAACTAAAGATAAAGATTTCATGATTCAAAGAAGATACCTCAAACGATGAGGAATATGAAGAACTCAACTCTTGAAGAACCTCTATCCATCTTAGCATTTGGATAAGAAATGATGCTATTATGAATGAAGAAGATGATGAAGTTGAAGACTCAAGAAGGAGTCTACCCATGAAACAAATAAAGATAAGTATTCAATTGTCATTTCATGATATTGTTTGTTATGCATTTGTTTATATTCAGTTGATGTATTATGCATGATAGAATGTTTTCATTAATGACAGTATACTACTAATACGCATTCGATGGGTAAGTATCTCATGGTTTTATACAACTCTCCATTGCTACTTATATAGAATGAAAACTCTTTGCTGACATATTGGATTAGTGCACAATCTCAATGTTGTCCTGGTAGAGATGGAAGGCATCTAGAAAAGTTTCATGAGATATGGATAAATGTTGTATTGGATAAAATAGTTGCATGATCATATATTTATGCATAATAATTTTCCATTATGAAATTTCTAGAACCATGCAAATGCATTTGACTTGTAGGAAAGATCGTGTAAAATCGCCTACAAGCAAAGAAGAATGAGACTTGTTCCAAAGAAAAAGTGACGACAGTTCAAGATGAAGAATAATATGATGAATGTAGTGACATCATTGATGCAGAACCTTCCAGCTATGAAGAAGTAACCAAGAAGAAAGGGAAGACTAGTTCAAGTAGAATGATGTCTAGGATGCAGTATCGATACATGAAGGGAAGTTCGTAGTTCCATCATGCAGTAGATGGAAACATCGTGGGATACACGAAAATATTCGTAGCACGAGGCTTCTCACAAAAAGAAGGCATAGAATTTGAAGATACATTTGTAGCTAGTGGGAGTTGAGACACATGACAGGTAGAATCATGTGTGCAAATTAAAGAAGGCCTTGTACAAGTTTAGAAGACACCCATGGGATAGCACATACATGATGAGCTTGATTAAGATCTTAACCTTTGCTACAAGGTTGAAGATGAAAGCCTATATAGGATAACAAGCTCATAGATGGGTGCAAAAAGAAATTTTGGAAAAAAGTTCAAGATAGTGGATGTTGGTATCCAGTGACCCTAGATGGATACACAGAATATTAGTAGCAGAGGAATCTACTTGTCACTCTAGTACAGAATGTTTCAGTCCATAGAGTACGGAAGACAGAGGGAGTATGATGCTTCAGAGGGAGTGATTATAGAATATCCTGAGGTTCGACATGGTACAGAATGATGGATAGATTACTGATGCCATCTAGGCTTTACTGAGAGTAAAGAGGATTCCAACCTTTTCTTCAAGGTTCAAAGGTGGAAGACCAGTGATGCTCCTGTTATGTGTTGATGCACTATTTTATAGGCATGGAGGTGTGGCAGAATGAAAATGGAATCTCCCTCGAACAAGGGAAGTATGTAGTAGAGATCCTGAAGAGGTTCGGGATGATGGACTGCAAGGCCATGACCACACCTATGGCATTGAACCTGAAGCTATTGAGTGATGCTTCGTCAGAAGTGGTTGATGCTACGATGTATCATCAGATGATTGGGTCCTTGATGTACTTAACAAACATGAGACCAGATATTTTCTTTGTGTGAACACCTTGAGCCAGTTCTTAACCGATCCGAGACATGTTCACTTGATTACTGCAAAGCATATTATGAGGCACCTAAAGGGTACAGTTGATTATGGGCTCAAGTATGAGGCGAATCAGAAGATTAACCTGGAATTTTATGTTGATTCATATTGGGCAGTGCCATTGATAGGAAGAACACTTTAGAGTGTTGCTTCAGTGTGGGATCAGGTGTGATCTCTTGGTTTAGCAGGAAGCAATCCTGTGTGGCACTGAGTACAACTGAAGCAGAGTATGACGCAGCTTGTTTAGCTAGTTGTGAGGCAGTATAGCCGAGGAAGCTAATGTCTAATTTTTTTTAATCTCCAGTTAGATGCTAGTTGTATACATTGCGACAACTAGAGTTGTGTGAAGTTGTCGGAGAACTTGGTGTTCCATGAAAAGTCGAAGCATATCAATATCAAGTATCACTATATCAAGGATATGGTGCAGAGGGGAGCAGTGAAGCTCCAATATGTTGTGACAGAAGAATATATAGCTGATGTGTTGACAAAGCCATTAGCTAGAGTGAAGTTTGAGTACTTCAAGGAGAATTTTGGTGTTCTCCAGATCAAGGTTCCCTCCAAAGGGAAGTGATAAGTTCGTGAGCCATTCTGACATGGTGAGAGGATTGGTTCCTTCCATGGTCAGATGTAAGGGCTGATCCATTCTATCATGATGAGAGGATTGGTTCCTCACATGTCAAATATGAGTGCTGATCCATTCTGACGTGACTGTAGGATTGGTTCCTACATGATCATATATAAGCATTGAATGCCATTCTTGGAATGGAGGCACCTGGTCAGTTAACTGGAAAGCTCATTCTGGGACTGAGGGCCATTCTAATGTGACTGTAGGATTGGTTCCTACATGATTAGATGTTAGTGCAGAGCCATTCTGAGGTGATTGTAGGATTGGTTCCTACAATGATCAGATGTAAGTGTAGATCCCTTTCGGCATGGAGGATTGGTTCCTTACATGGTCGAATGTAAGTGTAAGCCTTTCTGACATTGGTTGTCAGATGTAAGTGCATTTCCCTTTTGGCATGGAGGATCAGTTCCTTACATGGTCGAATGTAAGTGCTGAGCCTTTTTGACATTGGTTGTCAGATGTGAGTGCTAGGCCTTTCTGACAGGGTTGTGGGATGTGTTCCCACATCGTTAGATGTGATTTTTGGGCATGCCTTTCTGATGTGATTATAGGATTGGTTCCTACATGATTAGATATAAGTGCTGGGTGGTCCATTCTGACTTAGGGTTAGATATAAGCGCTGGAAAATACCTACATGGAGGCTAGGACTACAACCAATATGAAAAAGGGATGGCTCTGTAGAACTTCCTATGACAAGAAGAATCAAGAGATAGCACCCATAATGATGATCCAGCAGAGATGTTCTAGAACCAGAGATGATCCAGATAGAGTGATGATCCAGATGCAGTGATGATGATCAAGATTGAGTGATGATCTAGATCCGATGATGATGATCCAGATTGAGTGATGATCTAGATCCAATTATGATGATCCAGATCGAGTGATGATCCATATCCAGATGAATATGACTTGAAGATGAAGATGACGAGAACTTGACGATGATTCAGATGATACAGAGAACAAGACTTGTGCTGATAAATTGTGTCGAGAGAATACCTTCCTAATTAAGAGGGAGTTTTGATGTATTTGTAACTTTGAAATGCATTCACTTGTATATTTCATATATTGTGCCCCGATGCTTATTTTGGGAAGTTTCTGTAATGTATTTGAGTCATGTCATGCCCCGATGTTCCTATCAGGAGATTCAATAATGTAAACAAGTCATGTAAAGGCATTGTGGGTAACCCTCCTATTGTTTAAGGGTTAAAGTCCCCACAGTTGTGGGGACCTAGGGTTATTAGACTATCCTAGAGAATTCGACCCTAGGTGAGTTATTGTAAGTCGGGGCAATAGTCCCCATTGTTGTGTTAAGGATAACCCTCCTTGTTGGTCAGAGGGGAAAACTCCCCACAAGTTGTGGGGCACTAGGGTTATTAGACTCTCCTAGAGATGTCGACTCCAGTGAGTAATTGTTAAGTGAGGCTGACATGTTGGAGTGGAAATTAAGTGAACAAAAGAATATAAATAGAGAGTGATACTCTCTATTTATCACACACACACTCACTCATTGGGGCGCATGAGTGAGAGAGAAGTTGCTGGGACAAGAGAGAGACTACTACTGTCGGGAGATCATCTTTATGTTTTCGGGTTTTAGTTTTGGTGCTGATTCTATCTCTGAGGAAGTTGCGGGGTTTTCTCCTTTATGGTTTCCCCGAGGAAAATCTTTGTGTTCATTGTCTCTTGTGTTTTATTGTTGTGCATGTTATTCTCTCAGCTAAAGATCCTATGATCATAATGCTAGATTGAATGATAAAAATCTAACATATAGTTCCCGTGAGAGCGAAAATCAGAACATATTCTTCATCACTTGAAGAATCATCACTTTCTTGTTTGATTCTCTTTATGGAAGGTTCATTATCCTCTGCAGCATGAGCATGATGTATTCTCTTGTTTCCCATCTTCTTGTGAGGACCATTTTTGTTTCTAGGACAATCTCTGGAAAATTGTCCTCTTTCATCACATGTATAGCATCTAAATTTAGGTAAATTTATGCTAGATCTTCTAGGGTTATCTTTATGATGGGATTGGTTACCTTTGCGATAGTCTATTATGATTTTCTTGGATTGTACTACGAGAGATTGATCTTCACTTCCCATCTTTTCTTCTCGGGCTATTATTCGAGATTATTCTTGTAATAATTCTTCCCACAGCCTACTAAACTTGACTAGCTTCTTTCCTACACAAATCCCTTGAATGAAGGAGTTCCATGATCTAGGGAGACCTTTCAAGGCAGTAATCAAAATTTATGCATTCTACACTTCTTCATCCACTGCTTCAAGTTGTTCTTTGACATGGGAGACCCTTATGAAATATGACTGTATGGTCTCTACATTCTAGATCTTCACATTCTTCAACTGGTTCCTCAAATTCATCTTCTGATTTATGTTCTTTCCTTCAAACAGTTTGGTTAGGGCATCAAACCTTGCTTTAGGTGTCTTTAGGGAGGACACCTGTGCGATGAGGTGATCCTTGATTGAATCAGAAAAAATCCTCTTAGCCATTACCAATTTATTTTTGTGTAAGGCCTTAGCCTGATCTCCCTCTGGAACTGGGACCTCTTCACTAATGTAAGAGTCAAACTCATTTTCTTCCAGGACCAGGGAGATCCTATACTTCCAAGCTCGGAAGTTAGCAGCTCCCTCAATCTTTTCATCAAGCTTGGTGTGATGAGACATCTTAGCTGAGAACCTTAAATGAAAATACAAAATATTTAGATATTACCAATTTGAGAAGCTGAAAACTGGATCTGGAGATGATCTTCTGCAGTTCTGGTTCTCTTAGTTCTAAGGTAGATTAGGGTTTAGATTTCTCAGAGTTTTACCCAACCAAAAACCTTTATTCTTGTCTCTAAAATTTTATTTTGAAAAGGAGATAAATCCTAGCATGGGCTCACTAAAAAATTATTCTTTAGCAAAAATCCCTAATTTCCTGATGTAGTGGTAGGTCAAAAACTAAAAAATGCTCAGAATCAGATTCTGCTTCGACAGAAAGATGCGCCCTTCAATGGAGGTTCAACCTAGCCTCCTTTTTCTGATGGATTGTGGAGACAGACCTAAAAAGTAAGAATCCCTAGCTTCCACAGCTGCACAGTGTCTTCTTCTCAGGTTAGCTCTGATACCATGTTAGATATTTAGCAATTTGATAGTATTATCTTAGGATCTTATCTAAGAGAATAACATGCACAACAATGAATCACAAGAAACAATAGACACAAATATTTTCCTTGGGGAAACCATAAAGGATAAAATCTGCAACTTCCTCGGAGATAGAATAAGCACCAATGGAAGCAATAAAACCCAAAGACAGTAAGATGATCTCCAACAACTGTTCTCTCTTATCCCAACTCCTTCTCTCTCACTTATGTGCTACAACTAAGTGTGAGTGACTGTGTGATAAATAGAAAGGCTTGCTCTCTAATTATCCTAATTCATGACTTGATAATAACTTACTAGGGATGACTTCTCTAGGAGAGTCTAATAACCCTAGTGCCCCGAAACTGTGGGGACTTTAACCCTTAAACAATAAGGAGGGTTACCCTCTATGACTTTACTTGACTTGTTTACATTATTGATTCTCCCTATAGAAACATCGGGGTATGACATGACTCAATTACATTATGGATACTTCCCGATAGGAACATCGGGGTACAGTACATAAGATATACAAGTGAATACATTCCGAAGTTACAAATACATCAACAATAATTCCATCACCCTAAAATTTATAGTAGATTCTGGAATCTAATTTACTCTTGGTAAATCCCAAACTCATTAGGAATCCATCGATTCTTCCATACCATGCTCTAGGTGCTTACTTTAACCCATATAATTCCTTCTTGAGTTTACATAAATGAGTTTCTTGATCATCAGTATCAAAAATTTGTGGTTGTTCGATTTATACTTATTCTTCTATCAATAAATTTAGAAAGGTTGTCTTTACATCCATCTGATGTAATATCCACTTCATATTAGATCCCAAGGAAAGGATGGTTCTAATTGAGGTATACCTAGATACTAGTGAAAATATATCCTCATAGTCGATTCCTTCCTTATGGGAGAATCCATGAGCTACGCATACTATTTTTTACTTTTCTATGCTACCATCTGTTGAGTGCTTTGTCTCGAAGATCCAATTTGAGGATACCACTGACTTGTCCTTTGGTCTTAGTACTACTTCCCATACGTCATTCTTTATAATGGATTGGTATTCCTCGACTATTACATCAACCCACTCCTTCTACTTTGTTTCTTCTTCAAAACATGTTGGCTCTTTATCAACGAGATCACACATCAATGCTACATAACTAGGGTATGTCTTTGGATTCTTTCTTTCTTTGATGGTTCCATCGGGGACACCATGTATTTTTTCTTCTTCAGTTACTTCATGAGATCAGGAAGGTATTCTCTTACGTGATATCATTTCACTGGTCAATTCTTCAAGTCTCTAAGGTTCTTTCATGTCATGATCCTTAGGAATCTATTATTCTTCGTTCTTCTTTTTCGTTCCTAACTGGTTTAGGACCTTCTGTATCTCTCAGAGTTTCATGCTCCTCTTCATCTTCCTTATATTTCTTTGATCTTATGAAATCTGTATCTTCGTCAAAGATTACATCTCTACTTATTCAATTTGATGATATCCTAGGATATAGATTCAATAATATTTTGATTGATCACTATATCCTACAAAAAAACCCTTATTTCCCGAAGGATCTAACTTTGATCTTTTCTCCTTGGGAATGCGTATGTATACTGAAAAACCAAGTATATTTAGGTGACTGAATTCAGGCATTTCTCCAGTAAACATCTCTTACAGAGTCTTGTTTCCAAGGAAACTGTGGGAAATTTTGTTCTGAACATATACTATTATTCTGGTTCCTTCTTCCGATAGGTACATAGCTAGATCTTCATCATGGATCATGGATTTTACAGCTTCCATGATAGGTTCATTCAATTCACTTGATGTGAATTCTCCTCCATTATATGATCTTAAGATTGTTATCCTCTTTTCAAAGAGGTTTTCTACAAGGGATTTAAAATCTTTGAACCTTTCAAACACTTCATCATTATTCTTCAGGAAATAGATCCAAGTTTTGCGGGATTAGTCATCAATAAAGGAAGCATAATAAACATACCCACTTAATGAACTAGTTTGCATGGTATGCATATATATGAATGAATAATATATAATATCCATTTAATCTGTAGATTCCTCCTTCAACACCAATCACTACTACATCATCTATAGTTTTTTTCTTTTGTCCACATGAGAACTTCTCCATCCACAAAACCAACTCTGAACTCTTTCTTATCTAATACTGCTATATAAAAAAGGTTATTCTTTAGTCTTGGGACATACAGTAAAACCTTTATTTTCATGTACTTTCCAAAGTCCAGATTATAGGAGGCTTCTCCCATTCTGTTGATGGGATATTGGTAATCATATCCGAGCATTGCTTTGTGTGGGGACTCCTCTTGTAAAATACATGAGAGTGATTCCTTGTAACTTGTCATGTGCTTGAAGGAACCACTATCTACTAGCCTGAGGTCATTCCCTGGTGAGACTGAACTTGTGAATGCAAATATGAAGACATATTCTTCATAGGAATCTTCATTTTCCTTAGATATTTCCTCATGTTCTTAATCATTGTCTTCAACAAAATGGTCTTGGAATCTTTTCTTCTTCTTGACTCGTTCTTCCTTTGTGGGACAATTTATAGCAATGTGTCCCATCTTATGACAAGTGAAGCATTCATAATTTGAGAAGTCTTTCTTGGACTTCTTAAACCCTTGATTCTTTCTAGGAGGATGGTCATAACTATTTATCTTGTTCTTACCTTTGGTATGGAATTCCAAATCTTGATCCTCATTTTCATTTAGCTTCTCTTTGTTGGATGATATTCTTTCTTCCTCTTGAACACATTCTTTCCATAATTGTCGGAACTTGGCTAGTATTCTTCTTGAATAGATTCCTCAGATAAAGGATTCCCAATCTATTGGAATACCATTCAAGGTGGTCTTTACAATTTCTACTTCTTCAACCATATCACAAATAAATTCCAAGTTCTCCTTGATTTGAGCTACCCTTGTGAAATATGATTGCATGGTTTTTGAGTTTCGAGCCTTTACACTTTTGAGGTGATTCCTCAAGATCACATTTCTATTGATGTTTCTTCCCTCAAATAATCTCGATAGAGCATCAAACATTTCTTTTGGTGTCCTCCTTGAGGATACTTGAAGAATCAAGTTATCTTTGATGGAGTTAGCTATGATCGTCTTAGACTTGATCATATCCTTCTTGTATTTGGACTTAGCTTCAGCTTCTTCTGGTTCTTCCAATTTCTCCTTTATAAATCCTTCTAGATCATTTTCTTATAGAATGAGCATGATCCGATACTTCCATGCTCTAAATTTTTCAACACCCTCAAGCTTCTCATATAGCTTGGCACTCTTTGTCATCTTTTAACAGAATGAGAACTTCAGATGGAATTAGAAAAAGTATTACTTACTTGATGAATACAACTTATGGCTGACATTCTTTGGGATGACCTAGGGTTTGATGTGAAAACCCTATTTTTTTAGTTGGGATCACTGGTAGGGATGAGTGATGGAAAATATGCAAATTCTCAGGGAAATATATATTGTATCTTTATTTTTCTGAGATTGATGATGGAGTATCAGGGAAACTAAATCCCTAGTTCTTCTCAGTTGTAGTGTCTGGTCTAAAACTGAAAATTCTTGGAATTGAGTTCTATTTTCATAGAAAGATGCACCCTTCTAGGGCGAGTTGAGTGAGCCCTCTCTTCTGGTTGATCTGTCGAGGTTTTGTTCTGAATGACAAACCCTAGATGTGCATTGTCTCCCTTCAAGGTGGCTCTGATACCATGTTAAGTTTTTCTTAATTGCTTAGATGATATCTTAAAACAATTTTCAATTGTAGGATCACTAAAATAAAAACAAGCATAGGAACACAAATAACACAAAGATTTTCCTTACAGAAAACACAAGGGAGAAAACACTGCAATAATTCCTCAGTATAGAACTCAACTAGAGTAGTGTAAAACCCAAACAAGTACTTATCTCTTCTTTCTGACGCACTTTTTCTTCTCTCTCTTGCAAACTTGCTTGAGTGAGTGTGTACAAATGAAGGGGAGATCCTTCCTATTTGTATTTGTCACTTGACTTGACCTTGGACCTAATAGGGATGACTTGTCTAACTGACAGGACCAATTTTTCTAACTGACAGGGTCGACTTGTCTAAAAAGACACCACAAATAATATTTATTATAATGACACGGGTACTATTGGACCGAGTTACATCCCAAGGTTTACATTGATTCCTTCAATGACTCTTACATGACCAAAATCATCACCTAATGGAGGAATACAATCAATACACTTGGAATATATTCCGAAGTTACAATACTTTAACATTGAGCACTTGTTGAAGGTAATGTAAATGTTCATCCCATTATCTACATAAAATTAGGATGTCATCCAGATAAACAATGACACATTTACTTGCAAAAGTTCTAAGAAAATCATTCATATACATAAAATTTGCATGAGCATTAGTCAGAACAAAATTCATGACTAGCGATTCAAATAAACCTTCCCTAGTTCTGAAAGAAGTATTCCATACATCTGAGGACTCTATGGGAATTTGACGGTACCCCGAATTGAGGTAGATTTTGGTAAAAAAAAAATAGAATTATTCAAATAATCAAGAAAATCATCTATTTTAGGAAAATAATATCGATTCTTCATTGAAATTTTGTTGAGATCCCTATATTTAATGCACATGTTCCATCTCCCTTCTTTCTTAGGAACTAGGACGAATGGATTTCCATAGGGAGACGAGCTAGGTTGAATATTCCCTTTGTAAATCAAATATTTAATTTATCTATGTATTTGTTCATTCTCCAAGACAAACCTTCAATAAACAGATGCATTGGGTAATGAAGAACCATGAACAATATCAATGAAGTGTTTTAATTGGAAATGTAGTGGTACTCGAGTTGTATCTTTGAACATATCTTTGTTTTCTTCAAGGAATCTATTGAATTTTTGTTTTGTCCAAAGTCGTGGTTGGTGGAGAGTCAACTTGTTTTTGTGAACCTCCATGGATGCTAAGGTTCGATCATCAACAACATGAATTTTTGAGCATGGTTGATCATTTTTTTGGGTTTTTTTTATGAAACCATGTTGATTGTCGATGTGGATCGATGTTTAGGAGTGAAATACCACTAATTATGGATTTTGAAAATCATTTTCTATGTTTTGGACCGATACCTTCCATGTATGTCCCACAAGTAGGATTTTCCAAACAACACATCAACTTTTGAGAATGGTGTTATGTGACAGAGCACCTCATCTCGAAAAGGATTGACAAAGTAGGAAACCTTGCATTATTAGGTAATTCTGATTTCTTGTCCATCCTTCATCCAATCGATGTTATAAGGTTGCAGATGAGGAGTATAACAAGACCCAATTTCTTCACAATGTCATTAGAGATAAAGTTCTTTTCACTACCATTTTACATAATCATATGCAATGGGTTATTGTTGTTAAATTTGTGAACCATTAATCTATAGGAAAATATGAAAATTTTAGGAAGGGAATTATGTAGTGGAATAATCAAAGAGAATGTACACTGAACAAAATGTTCATGCCACAAATTTCGGATAAAATGAAATAAGAATTGCTCAGATAATCATAACATTAATCTTCATTCATTAATCAATAATATAATGATTATACAATAAATAGAATTTCAAATGCTAAAGATAGGATTTGAATCTATCAGTTCTAACTAATTGATTAGTTAACTTAGCATGTCTAAATTATTGTTGGACCTCACTAGTTTAATTCCAGATGTCGAAATTAGTCTACAATCAGTTAACTGATGAGGTAGGTGGGAAAAAGGCACCACTCTCCCTTCACGCATGGAAAACTGGATCTAGTCTAATTGAAAGTGATCTAACTCATTGTAACTGGAGGTTAACTCAACATAATTACTTACCTACCACAACCAACTGATGGAGGTTGTTGGTGGCACTTAGAGTGGGATCCTATAATGTAGGTATTTCTCTCAGAATCACATAAAATCATGGATGCACATGAAATAAGTGGAATATAACCTCTAGGTATGTCCCCCACACTTTGGTACAATAATAATTACCCCCTAAATTAGGAAAAATGACCAAATAAACTATATTGGACAAAGGATGATTAATTAATCCTAAATCACCCCCTTAATCCTAAATTTGGACAACTTGGGCCCTAGCAACTAGGAAAAAAGTCACCCATGCAACATAAATGACATAAAATATTGCTTAATAAAATGATGAAAATGAGGAAAACCTTGTGGGAAAACTCCCCCCCTCAAAATAAGTAGGAAATAGGAAATTTTGCTGCAATCTGCAACTCTATGGAGCAGTAGTGAAGAATCTTGGTTCTTTTGTGCATCAACATCCTGGGACTATGCATGTGAAACTCTCCAAAATAAATTATTATGTGTGGAGGATTTTTACTCTTTTGAAGAAGAGGAATATGCTCAACTAAATCAAGAACATGTACATCTACAAGATGAAAACTGGACCCATGTAGAGAAACTGAGATCAACTGATGAGAGAGAAAAAGTTATTTAGAATTTGAACCATGTGAGGTAAAAACATGAAAATTATACATTTTAGCCTTTAACATCGAACCATATGAGGTTATATCAGCTCCAAGTGTTAGGATCAAGTGTCCAGGTGAATACAAGTTGTCTCCATCTTTACTAGTATTGTGAGGAGATGAGCATGTGATCAAGTAGAAAGGTAGAGAAGTCCTGGGACGATGGTGAGAATATTCTTGATATACACAATATTATATATATTTTAAAATATCCAATGATTCACAAAATATAGTATCAACAAACTCATGAGAGAAAACTAACATCGAATCCCCAACAAAAATTTTGAAAGAGTCTTGAGGCACTTGATTTTTCACACCAAAATTGATGAGAAAAACTACAAGCATCACAAGAGGATATTGAAACTTAAAATTTGAAACAAATAAGGTCATATAATATAAAATTAAGGTCATATCAGATCCAAGAGTGCGGACCAAAGGTTCCAAGTGCTCCATTGAGATGGTAGATGCACAATTTTCTCCTTCTTCAACAAAACTTTGAGTATTGGTGCAAGCAATCATGTAGGAATTTGTTGGAAGCTATAGATAAATGAGAGTGAATGTTTCACTCCTAAAATATGATATTTCTTCCAAAACATCCAAAGTATTACTTTTCTTCACACCAATAGTAACATTAGAGAGAGACAAATCAAATTCCTCTTCATTTTCTGAAGCAATCACTGGCAAACTTTGCGCATAATTTAAAATAGAAGAATCACTGGAGAATGCATGAGTAGAATGGAAGGAGAGATTTTATTCAATAACAGAGATTCAAATGCAATCTTCTAGATCAGCTATATGATAATATGAGATATTAAAGATCTCATAAACTTTTGGAATAGCAAGAGAAGGAGTCACTCCAAAGAGACTTTCTTCAATTCGAATTGCCTGTGTTCTAACTGACTAATTAGCTAACTCTGTGCATCTAAATCACTACTGGATCTCACTAGTTTAACTCAGGATGTATAAATCAGCATACAATCAGTTAACTAATGAGATAGGTGGGAAAAAGGAGCCACTCTCCCTTCATGCATGAAAAAACTGGTGCTAGGATAATTGAAAGTGATCTAATTGATTATAACTAAAGGTCAACTCAACATAACTGCTTACCTACTACAACCAAATGATGGAGGCTGCTGGTGGCACTCAGAGTGGGCTCCTATAATGTAGGGATTTCTCCTAGAGGCACATAAAATCATGCATGCACGTGCAATAAGTGTAATATAACATCTAGCTGTGTCCCCCACACTATAGTATAGTAATAACCCCCCCTAAGTTAGGAAAAATGAAAAAATAGACTATATTGTAAAAAGGAGGATTAAATAATACTAACAATTTTTGACCCATATATGTGTATGGAATAGTCATTCTCTTTCCTGTTCGTCGACGCTAGTTGAGTTCATGAGGGATATTGAAGTAAATTCCAATAGAGTCAAGGAGTTTGGATTTGATTCCACAATAGCTCTATTAGCTGATCCTGAGTCAAAGGTAGACACATGCACTAATAAATCTTATGAGATTTGCATTCAAATGCATCATTCCAATTTGAACTCTGGTAATCACGCCATTTTACTACAAGAGGTTGTTTACTCTATTTCCCCTTTCCTTTCTTAAAAGTATTCTTACCCTATTCTTACCCTATTCCAACTTTGGGGAAGTAGTTTGAGAAGATTGTTTTGATTTGTTAGAGTTAGCAGTTGATTGATATTTCTTATCAAAAGGTCGAATAGTTAGTTTGGTTGGAAAACATCATTTTCCTTCAATTTCATACCAAGATTAATGGAATAGTGGAATGCATCTACTAGAGTGATTATAGTAAGAATTTCCATATCTATTTGGATATAAGTAGCTAAACCACTGATATACTTCAAAACAAGATTCTCTTCCTCCCTAACACCAATTCGAGCCATTAGTCAGTGGAATTAGTTAGTATAAATATTACAAGTTTGATCCTTCCATTAATGTCTTAACTACTACCACATATTATATTACTTTTCTATGTACGTGGGTGGATAAAATTCCTTCTTGACATGTTCAACAATTTTTCCCAGGTATTGATAGGGTTGTTATCTTCTTCTAATTTAATCAAAATATTTTCACACAAACAGTGTACAGGAATCGACATCTTCAAATATATAAGGGTGAATTTCTTAGCCTCAGAAAGTTGATTCACAGAGAAGCATGACTCTAATTGCTTTATCCAATTATATACAAATTCTGCATCGATCTTTCCTTCCAAATTTGGTATATCCAAGTTCATTTGTACCTTGAAATGGATAACCTTGTCGAAGGCAGTTCTTGTTGGGTTGTTAACCAAAGTCAGTCCAAATGAGTCGGTGATTAGAGAAATAATCTCATTGAAATGCTCATACATTTCAGTTTGATGTCGAGTGAGTGCATTCTCTATGAGTTGTTCAGTTTTGTTGTGAGGAGTTATGTCCTCTATTTCACATGCCATCTTCGGTCTAGGATTACGAGCAAATAAATACCAAAGATGGAAGCAGATTAATACTCATATTTCAAAGGTAGAGGAATGTTAAATAACTGATTCTTAGAGCATGTTTGGATAGGCATAAGTTTTCTTAACTACTCAAGTAGTGTTTTAAGCAAGGCTAGAGAAAACTAGAGTGATTTGATATTAGTGATTTGTGTGACCCAATAAGTAAACATGAGGACAACAAGGATGACTATTTATGAGTTAGGATTTATTATGGTGGAAGCTAACATTGTTTTAGATTGAATTAGAAAACTGATATAATAGTAAATGTTGGAAATATGGATTATAGTTGTCATTGATGTCAAAATAGTTCATGAATGACAAATGATAATAAAAGGACATGATGGCAGAGTGAACTCAGTGAAAGACAAAAGGAAAGAAAAAAGGTGAACTTAGTATAAGTCAAAGGAAAGACAAAGGTAGTGATGACATGGAATGAATGATGAAATGGCAGATATGATGGCATGGAACGACGTAGTTGAGGATGTGGCATGGATTATATGATGATATGACATAGGATAGTGTCCTAATGATTATGTCATAAGAGTTCATTAATGACATATGCAATGGATGAAATGGACATGGATAATAAGACAACATGAATGACTGATCTGAAGACTTCTAGGATAGTATATGTAAACAATGGTTAATGAAATAAAGAACAAAGGTCGAGTGGAAGTGGAGATGCAGTATGAATGACAAAGATGGTTAGAAAAATGAAGAGTGGAAGTATAGAAGAGTGAAATGAATGGGAGATAGAATATATGTAACAATTGAAGAACATAGAAACTATATATGCGAGGATGTTTATAAATTATTTTATAATCAGCATGATGAAATTCTCTGTGTGTATAATTCTTCAAAACTGTAAGAAACAGTAGTAGAGGATTTCTGCAAAGAAATCATGTAGATACGTAAAGTCATGGTGAGATCCGCATTTGATCTAAAATCGATGGTCAGGAAAGATCCTACATGATATCCGATAGTTAAGTATAAGTTTCACAAAGGATGGACATAAAAGGTGAAGTTTTGCAAAAGAGTATAGATCAACAGTCAAGATATATTCCGTAGCAGATTGACGATGCATAAAAAGAGTTGCAGGAAATCCATTATTGAAACAGAAAAGTGGACATGAGATAAGTTCTAAAAAATATCAAGATCAAACGCTTGGGAATAGATCTGCAAGGAGATCAAAGGTGGAGAATGATTTCAACACAAAGAAAAGTGGAAGGCGCAAAATCATGAAAAGACTATAGGAAATGTTATAGTTTCGCATTTCACATCCTGCAATCTGAAAGATCGACGGTTAAAAATACATTTGCAAAATATCGATGGTGCATAAAGGTTAGTACGAAAAAAAGAAGGTGGAGAAGTGTGAAAGCAACATTTGATCTTTTGAGAACCCACACTCTACATCCCACGTTCCGGAAGATCAACGGTGATGAAGGAGCCCGCAGAAGATCAACGGCGTGGAACGATTGGGGTAGAAATATTAGTGCAAAAGCGAAAAATATTGAAATGAAATTATGGAAAAGTCACAAACACGTGTTTCTCTATCTGTATATGATCAAAGATCAATGGTCATGAAAAATCTCGCAGGAGATCAACGGTGCAGAGCAATTGAGGTAGAAAGATAAGTGTAGAAATACATTTTGAGAAATGTCATGGTTCGACAATCCACATACCGCATCCCATATTAGATCTACGACTAGGAAATATTCTGGGATAAATATCAATGGCTCAGGATGAGTGCGAAAAGATGGCTGCAGAAAATAATTGTACAAATCTAATAGTGTGGAAATACATTTTTGAGATCTACATCCAGGAAGAAAACCGAAATCAGATCAACGACTCAGGGTGATTTCAGAAATAGAGAGTGCGAAAGAACATGACTGAAAGGTTAAACTATAAATTGATTAACATGATTTTAGGGAATGTTTGCAGGGAGCCCACAGAAGAGAATATAGCATGAGTAATCCTACAGGGAAGAAAGAGAATCCTGCAGAGGACATGAGGAAGCTCACCACCTTAAATGGAAGGTAAGCCATCATAAGGACCTCTACAGGGAGCTTGCAGAGGAAGAGAGATCGCAAGTCTAAATATGGTTTGTCAATTAAGTAATTGATTAAAGAAGTTTAAACTAATAAACAAAATTAAGAATGAGGAACAGAGAAATGAAAGAGCATGTTGGTTTGGAAAAGGTTTGTTTGTCCATATTGAAGAGGCATGAATAGATTTGAAAAGGTATGTTGCTACATTGATATTGAGAAGAAGTATTTAAGAAGAATATTGAAGTAGAATAAATGTGTCTCTGTCATCCATATCTATGCAACCAAAGCATAAGACATAGACCAAAGTAGAGTAACAAGACACAACATTCTTAAGAATATCTGGAAGTTTAATAATATCAAATTAGGGTGATAGGGTGGTGCTAGGGCAGGCTACATTCCTGCAAGGAGGTCTTATCCTCCTCCCAATAGTGGTTGTAGAATTAGGGTATTGGTGCATTCTTGTCTGTAGGTGCGGGAAGAAACTAGGGTGTGGGTGAATCCTTCAATAGTGGCTGAGAAACTTGGGGATTGTGGTCTCCAGCATGTGGGTGCTTGCAAATAACTATTGTATATTGTAAAAACAAAGTTTCGTAGATAATAGAAACATGTTGGTGGTTTACCTTATTGGGTTCCATGTTAAAAAATTGTGTCCAAATTTGTTTTTACATTTGCTAATATTAAAAGAAATTGTGTTTAAATTTTTGTCACTGATTCATCCCCCCCTCTCAGTGAAAAAACCTGATCCATCAATTGGTATCAGAGCAGGATCCTTCATAATAGTTTAACCACTAGAAGGGAGATCCTATTACAACCACTATGGATCAGCAGATGAAGATTTCAATTAAGTCCACATATTTGATGGTGAATACCATGTTTTAAAAAAAATAGAATGAAAAACTATATGATGTCCATTGGTCTGTAAGTTTTGGAATTAGTTGAAGAAGGATATAAAGTTCCAAAATTCACTCCCACAGAAGTAGAAGAAAGGAAGACATTTTGGGAACATGCAAAGGCCTTAAATACATAACAAGCTGGAATAAGTAAGAAAGTTCTTGCAAAAGTACCAACTTGTAAAAGTGCAAAAGAGCTATTGGAAAAATTGGAAACCATATATGCAGGAGACTCCAAAGTAAAGATATAAAAACTTCAATCTCTCAAAGTACAATATGAAAGTCCAAAAATGAAGGATGAAGAAAATATTTTAGAGTACTTCGAAAGAATGGAGAATATTGTTAATACAATCAAAGGTTTGGGGGTATAAGTACCAAACTATGACCTAGTTGAAAAGATACTAAGAATAGTTCCTACGGGATATAATCCCAAAGTATCCACTCTTGAAGACCTAGAGAATCTAGAATATCTTACCATAGATGAATTGTATGGAATCCTCAAAACCTATGAATTAAGGCTAGGTATTGATAATCTCCCAAAAGGAGAAGAAACTTTCAAAGTAATAAAGAAAACAAACCAGAAGAAAAAACCATAGACCAACCATGATGAAGAATCTGATGAAGAAGAAGCCAATTTTTTTTAAAAACTTCAGAAAGGATCAGGGAAGTACAAAGGCAAGGTTCCCTTCAAATGTTTTAATTGTGGAAGAAGTGGGAAATTTCAAGACAAGTGTCCTTATCCCAAGGAAGAACCTGAAGATGAAGATGACAAAAAAAACAATACAAGAAAGAGGGAAAATTCCACTATAAGAAAAATTACAAAGGAGAAAAGAATTTCTACTCAAAAGAAGAAGACAAAAGTTCATCTGAGATTAGTGATGATGAAGTCCTTTTTCTATGTATTTAAGAGTCTAATGAGATAGAATAAAATGATCATAAGAAAGAGTCAGAAGATGAAGAAGAGGTTAATATGGAAAAATAACTATTCAGTTCTTTGAATGGACTGAGAAGATACAAAAGAAAATATAGACAACTAAAAATTTTCATATTTGAACAACAGGAAGAGCATGATCAGAAAGAAAAAGAGATGAAGAAAATCATGAGCAATATGAAACACCAGATTCAAGAGGCAAGTAGGATAGAAGAAAGATTGGAGAAATATTTTAAAGAAAAAAACTAACCCGTGAAATAATGGAGGCAGAACTAGTTCACTTAAGAAAAGAGATTGATGCAAAATTTGTCCAAACAAGATATGAAAATAGTTCTAAAATATTAGATAAGATTATAACCTAAAAAAGGGATCTAGGTAACAAGAATGGAATAGGTTATTCTCAATAAGAAAATCAAGTTAGCTCAAAATATTATGTAGTTTCTCTTCTTAGTACATTCAAGAAGAAAGAAGAATAAAAGAAAAGCAATGGTTAGAAATCCAGAAGATCATTTCCACCCATCAAGAAGGAATTTAAGACAACTCCAAATAAAGTTAATCAAAACAGGTATCCCCACATTTTCCTTGGTTATTTTTTTGCATGCTCTAACTTTGGGCACAATGCTATGAATTGTAGATCACATGAAAGGAAAAGTTTGAAGGTTAAAAACTATAAACTCAAGGACGATCAAACAATTGGTCAAGTTAAGAGCAGAAATTATAACCCCTTTACACCTCTACAAGAAATAAATTTAGAATGATTCAATTGTCATGACCATGGGAATAAATCAAGCGATTGCAGATTAATGGAAATCTCAAAAAGATCAAAGACATTAGAAAGTAGAAGAAGCTTTGGAAAGAAAGGAATTTGAAAGAAGAATGTTTGAATACCCTGGAAGCACAATACAAAGGAGATCTCCAATGTGTTGATGGTGATTGGTCAAAACACATGACAATAGATGATGACAATTTTTTGAAAAATTAGAAGGAACCTCAGGGAAAGAGATGGAGAAGAAAGGAAGACTCCAAAGATATAGAAGAAACCAAGATTTCAAATATCAAAAAGGTTTCCCAAGATGACGAGGATTTTAATAGTGTTTTATATACGATTGACATCCATTATGATGGAAATAAAGATGATGATGAAGGAATTAGTGATAGCGGTGGAACTGGAGATGGATGTTTTTCCTAAAAAATCCCACATAACCTAGAAGAGAACCCTGAAATAAAGCATTAGAGAGGATCATGTACTTAGGGGGAGAATGTTTGAAAATTTTGTTGTCATTGATAAAAATGTTAGTAATGGTTATATTTCCATCCTTGAAATCATAAATAAGAATGAATACCAAAACTACAAAGCGGTTTTGAAGAGCTTGTTGAAGCAGCGTTTTTGCAAAGGATGAAGGTATCTTTGAATGCATATTTGATATCATGACTTGATACAAGTGCATAAAGAATGAAGAGGGATACCAAAATTGGATTTGATCTCAGCTTTGAAGAAGGAATTTGCTTGAAAAGAGGAGCACTGTGATAGGGGGAATCTATGAACTCATCATTCAAGGTTCTTACTCAAAGAATCACTACAAGAAGGATGTCAATGAGGTTTTGCAGCTAATGAAGATCTAAATGCATAGGTTTAAGGAATTTTGGTAAAGGCGTAGGTAGGTTAACTTATAGGAAGAATAGACCATTATATGGGTAGAGGCAGATAGATATATGGTCCTGAAAGATTCCATTTTTTTAACATACGAGGAGAAATAAATTTATCAGATCCATGGAATTACTTGGAGCCTACACATTTCAACGGGGAATATCCAGGGAAAAATAGATCTATGATGGAAAATAATTTCATTAGTTAAACTTGCACGGAGAAATTCAGAATGGAGATTTGTAGAATTAGGAAGGGACCACATATTTTGACGGTACAAATAAAAGCATGGTTTAGATCAACGATTGTGAGCCATTTTGATGGGTAAAATAACACAGAGAAAGAAAATTCTGATGGCCATGATATTTGATGAAATATTCCATATGGTATTTGAGGTCCACCGTCGGTCTAGATCGGACAACCATTCAATCATTTAGCTGGAAAACTATCAATTAAGTTAATTGATGAAGATGGGAGCAAAATCTGTATGAAGTCCAGTTCACCGAAGGTTTGAAGTTCGCTCGTCGTTGAAGCGCTTCTTGTGGGACCATTGGCCAGGTGAGGTTAATTTAGTGTTTCTACCAAATTTAGAACTGGACTAAATATAGTGATAGCCCATATAAAGATTGTTGTCTCAGACCAAGAATTATGTGAATATCTCTTGAAGAGAGCAAGTTACATAATATAGTTTAAAAAAAGGAGAACAATGTGTGGAAGAAAATGCAGAGTGTAAACTCTGTCACAAAAATGTTGGAAAAGGAGAGGAAGTATAATGACAGGGGGAGTCCATGGATCTATCATTTAAGTTATCATTGAAGAACCTATTTCATGAAAGGAAATGTTAATATAAATGATAATACATTGATTAAATACCAACTTTAGTTAACAAAGGGGAGATATGATGAGAAGGGGAGTTTTCAGAAAGAAGAAAGCTAGGAAATCCTTAGTGGCATAACATGTTATCCTTGGTCATTGTTTTTAAAGGGGGAGAAGGTTTAGGTGTTTCCATCAATGCCAAAGGGGGAGATTGTTGGAAATATGGATTATAGTTGTCATTGATGTCAAAATAGTTCATGAATGACTGATCTGAAGACTTCCATGACAGTATATGTAAACAATGGTTAATGAAACAAAGAACAAAGGTCAAGTGGAAGTGGAGATGTAGTATGAATGACAAAGATGGTTACAAAAACGAAGAGTGGAAGTATAGAAGAGAGAAATGAACAAAATATAGAATATAAAAAAAAATCGAAGAACAAAGAAACTATATCTACAAGAGTGTTTATAAATTATTTATAATCAGCATGATGAAACTATATGTGTGTATAAATCTTCAAAACTGTTAGAAGCGGTCATAGAGGATTTTTGCAAAGAAATCATGTTGATCTACAAAGTCATGGTGAGATCCACATTCGATCTAAAATCGAAGGTCAAGAAGCATCCCGCACGAGATCCAATGGTTAAGGACCGGTTCCGCAAAGGACAGGTGAAAAAGGTGAAGTTCCGCAAAATAGTATAGATCAATGGTCAAGATCTATCCCGCAACAGATCGATGATGTGGAAAAAGCGTTGTGAAAATCCATTACAGAAAAAGAAAAGTGGATAGGAGATAAGTTTCGCAAAAGATCAATATTGGATAGCTAAGAATAGATCCACAAGAAGATCGACGACGGAGAATGATTTCCGCACAAAGAAAAGAGGATGGCATAGAATCACAAAAATACTATAGGAAATGTCACAATTCTGCATTCTACATCCCATGATCCGGAAGATCGATCATGAGAAAGACATCCACAAAATATAGACGGTGCGGAAAGTTTAGTGTGGAAAATGGTAGGCAGAGAAGTGCTAAAGCAACGTTTGATATTTTTAGAACCCGCACTCTACATCCTGGGTTCCAGAAGATCAACGGTCATGAAGGAGCCCATAGGAGATCAACGGTGTGGAACGATTCGGGTATAAATATTAGTGCGAAAGAGGAAATCTTGAAATGACATAATGAAAAAGTCACAAACCCGCAATCCACTATTCGCATCTTATCTAAGATCAACAGTCACAAATAAGCCTACAAGAGATCAATGGTACAAAACGATTGAGGCAGAAACCTAAGTGCAGAAAGACATTTTGAGAAATGTCATGGTTCAGTAATATGCATACCACATCCCATCTCAGATCTATGGTCGAGAAAATGGGGGGGATAAATATAAATGGCTTAGGATGATTGTGGAAATATGACTACAGAAAATGATTGCCGAAAGCTAATAGTTTGGAAAGAAATTTTTGATATCTACGATCAGGAAGAAACCTGAAAAAGGATAAACGGCTCAGGGTGATTTCAGAAATAGAGACTGCGGAAGAACATGGATGAAATGTTAAACTGTAAATTGACTAACATGAGTTTAGTTAATTTCCGTAGGGAGCCCGCAAAGGAGAAGATAGCATGAGGAATCCTACAGGGAAGAAAGAGAATCCTGCAGAGGACACGAGGAAGCTCGTCTCTTGTAAATGGAAGGTTAGCCAATGTAAGGAAATATATAGGGAGTTTGTAGAGGAAGAGATCTTGTAGGTTTGAATATGGTTTGTCAATTAAGTAATTGATTAAATAAGTTTAAACTGATAAACAGAATTAAGAATGAGGAACAAATAAATGAAAGAACATGTTGGTTTGGAGAAGGTGTGTTTGTCCAGATTGAAGAGGAATGAATAGATTTGAAAAGGTATGTTGTTATATTGTTATTGAGAATAATTATTTAAGAAGAATATTGAAGTAGAAGAAAGGTGTCTCTGTCATCCATATCTATGCAGCCGAAGCATAAGACAGAGACCAAAGTAGAGTAACAAGAGACAATTTTTTTAAGAAGATATGGAATTTTATTAATATCAAATTAAGGTAGCAGGGTCGTTATAGGGTAGGATACATTACTGCAAGGAGGCCTTATCCTCCCAATAGTGGCTAGAGAATTAGGGTATTGGTGTATCCTTGTCTCTGGGTGTACAAAGAAAACAGGGTGTGGGTGCATCCTTCAGTAGTGGCTGAGAAACTTGGGAATTTTTGTCTCTAGCAAGTGGCTACTTGCAAATAACTATTGTATATTGTAAAAACAAAGTTTTGCAGATAATAGAAACATGTTGGTGGTTTACCTTATTGGGTTCCACGTTAAAACATTCTGTCCAAATTTGTTTTTACATTTGCTAAAATAAAAGAATTTGTGTTTAAATTTGTGTCACTGATTCACCCCCCCCCTCTCAGTGACAAGACCTGATCCATCAGTAAACATTAGAAATGACTGAAACAATAGACAAAAGAAATCACATGAAAATGCAAGCTAAGAATTGAGAACGGAGAAATCCCAAGGGTGAAAATATGATTATTTTGAGTAGTCTTCTATATGACTTTGGTCTCTTACATTTGTAAGAAAAATATGTAATGATTTGATAGAATCATTTACATGTAAAGAGGTCAAATAAAGGAACCAAGAGGAACCAATCTATCCTTCTCTTCTGGGAGTCTTAGTGAAATCAAGAACAAGGAACCAATATATTGGCCACTTTTTCATATATAGGATTACAAATATTTATACAATATGAGGGACGCTTGGGTGTCTACCCTTCGTGTTTTAGTTACAAAGAAGCAATTACAACTAATTATAGAGATCAATAATCTTCTTCCCATTTCTCAACTAGAATAAGATGAAGAGACATTGTTGCCACATTGATGGAATAATCCTGATACCTACCAACTATTCGAAATGTCATTTGACATGTGTCTATGCCATTAATGCAACTAAGCATGTATGATGCATGAAAATTGAATAATATTGCATGAGTTAATTGATTCAATGACTTATTCAATGGATCTATTGATATTCATAGGTACGACTACGTTGATTGACTTGTTAATCTATAGGGTCAACTAAGTCGATTTTCCATGATCCAACCAAGGAGTCAATGGAACCAATAAATCCTTGGGATGGATTAGAAATGGAATTGAGGTCCTATCCTTCATGCAAATATTCTTGGGGTATAATCATATCCAAATATTCCAATAGGACCAATATAAAACTTCCTTCACCACACCATGGGGAACCTTCACCTATCGAGTCATGTTGTTCAGACTAAAAAATGTTGGAAACACCTTTCAATGCACCATTTCATATTTATTTAATGATTGTTCACATATTTTTGATATACTTTTATGACCTTAATGCATTTTCAAAGGCATGATCAAAGCATTTTGAGGACCTCCATCAAGTTTTTCTTAGGTGTCACAAATACAACCTCTACTTGAACCCACTTATGTGCATGTTCTATGTTCCTTCTGGATGATTGTTAGTATTCATCATCTCCATAAATGGGATCACTATTGATCCTTTAAAGTTTCAATCCATAATTGACCTTCCTAATTATATTACATTTTTCCAATTACAAAGTCTTCAAGGGAAGGAAAACTTCTTACGTCGCTTTATCCTAGATTATGCCACACCCATTCATGGATTTTTACATTTACTCCAATACAACATCCCCTTCATATAGGATGAAAAAGGAAAATAATATTTTGATGCATTAAAAGAGGATCTTACTTCAGATCCCTTGATTATCCCTATGAAGGATTTCATCCTTTACATTTCAGCATCACATTACGATTTTTCCAGAATGGTCACCCAATACGACAATGGCCATTAGGAACATGTCATATACTATGATAGTAATAAATTATTTGGTACCTCTATCTCCTACCCTCATGAGGAGAATATAAACTTAGAGATCATTTTTTCCATCCAAATCTATGTCACTATATTTTGATGAGAAAAACAAGACTCATCATAGACTCTAACCCTATGCTATATCTCTTGAATTGACACCTCATTATAGGAAACATTTCTAAGTGGATTGTTAGCCTTAAAGAATATGAACTTGGTTTTATGACCCTCATGAGGAAAAAGGATTTCTATTTTATGAATATCATTACAGATCATGATACCCTCTCACACCAACACGTACCATATCCATGACAATATTATGGATGGATGTTTGTTCACCATTGCATCATATGTTCCTTGGTACCGGGACATCCTTATTTATTTATGCACTCAAAATTTAATATCTCACCTCAACCATGATGATCATTGTCATATTTGTCACCAAGACCTATAATACCTCTCATCGGTGTTGTTTAATACTTACGAGCCATTGGTACAATCTTACGATGATGTCTCACACATGACGAGTCCGAACATGTCTTAAATGACTACAATAGTTGTGCTTATGGTGGTCATCTCTCTAGTATGTACACTTCCCAAAATATTATCTACATTGGTTATTTATGGCACACCTTATTTTCTTATTGCATTAATTCAGTCAAACATTGTCGAAATTTCCAACTCTTCACTCCAAAGGTGAGGAATCATCTTGCACTACTGCACTCAGTTATGAGCATTGGCATATTTTGTAAATGGGCCATTGAATTCATGGAATTCAACCCTATGTAAACCGGTGGCCATAAATACATTGTAGTGGATGTCGAATATTTCACCAAATGGACCGAAGCCATGTGAACATACAACAATACCATTGCAATGGCCACACATTTTTTTTAACCATCTTATCACTTGATTTGTCATTCCATGCAAAATGATGTCCAATAATGACACACACTTTGAAAGAGTTAGCACACCATTTGAAATTTGAGCACTAGTATTCCTCTATAAATTACCCTAAGGGACGTGGCCAAGCTACAACCATCATCAAGGTCAAAACCATGCTCCAATGGATGGTGGACAAGAACAAGTACAAATGGAATCACATGATTTTTATCACCCTATGAGAATATTGGACATCCACCAAAACTACCACTAGGTTTACTCCATTCCATATTTTCCACAGAGTTAATTCCACTCTATGTATCGAGTGCCAAATCCCATATTTATACCTTTCCATTTAACTTTTTCAAGAGATATTCACTCTGAAACAATGCTTGATACTTTGGAACAAGTAGATCAAGAATGTTGTGTCACCCTACAAAACATCAAGGATTCCAAAAAATGTTCGAAATCCCATTATTACAGTCATGTGAACCCATGCATATTCTACGAAGGTGATCTTGTCCTTTTTTATGACCAAGATCATGAAAAACTTGGCAGAGGAAAGTGTATGTACATATATGTCATCAAACACTACATCAAGAAGTGGAATACATATTCATAGATCCGGATGGCCAACTCTTGAAGAATCCCCTCAATGTGTTGTACCTCAATAAATATTACTTATAAGACCAACCCACCCTTTTTTCTTCTCTCATAGTTTTATTTTGTTTTCTTTTGTAGTGAGCCTTATGGTTTGTTTCTTTGTTCATATCAGATAGATCATCAACCTTCCTATTACATCAACAACACATGTAGGTACACCATGAGTCTCACATCAGCCTCTTAAGTCCTAATTTATTCCCCGATCCATGTCATTATCCATGAAAATGGTGTATGTATTGGTGTGACCACCAATAATCATGTGTAATACAATGTTGTGATTATCCTCTTAGCTGATCTCTCCATATGCACATTCGTCGCCTTCATTTTTTCCTTTATTTTCAAATTCATGTCACATAGTTGAATATTTATTAGCGAGTACACAATCCTTTCCTATTTAGAGAATCCCTATGATATAAAAAATTGGTTAGATAGTTTGAATCCATTACATTCATTCATATACCTAGAAGTCTCAATATTATTGCATATCATACATCAAATCAAATTCTAGATTGGCATATTAATAATCAGTTAAAAAGTAATGAACCATGCATGTGCATCCATCACATAGTGCATCCACATGTAAATAATAAAAAAACTTTTATAATATTGCATAATCATAATATAAGGCTCATGTAAATAAAATTCGCATATATGTGCATCTATAAATGTATATGCATATGTCCAAAATCGAAGTGTTTACTTCCATGAGCCCGAAATCTTAGTTAAAATATGTAATACATTGATCAAATATCCCATGTCCATAGCATGGGGATAATCCTATAATACTTCCTACTCATCATCAGAATAATCATTGGAGTCATCTAACTCCTAATCATCATCACTATTATCATTTGCGATGTGGGGTGCATTCCCGCTCATCATGTCGTGGATTCCCTATGAAACCACAATTATATGTTGCATGGTCTTGTGCCACTTTGGTGGGTCCTAGTATCAAACGTCAATCATCTTGGCATCCAAGTGTTTCCACTTATCAATGTTCACTCACTCCAGTAGTCGATTGGCGTCATGACACAATCCCTCTAATATCACCTTGACACTCCATTGTTGATGCTATTTTTAGGGGGGAAGATTGACCCCCTTGACCCTGCCTCATCGACGTTGAAACCCTATTGGGGTACCAGTCCCACATATACACACAAACATATGATGAGTAATTAGTTCCATGGTCACATAGACAAATCTAGATATGATCTATGCTAGTATGTAAGCATGACTATCAAAATCACAATGCATAATCATACATACCATCTGGTCCCCAATCCTTGATAGGTGGGTGTGGAAATTCCAGATCTCTCTAGAATTCCATCCTAGCATACTAGTAGTCATCAATTACTATGGGGAGATGGTTCCATTGAGTGAAGAATACCTAACCAAATATGTTTCCCATTTCTTCATCTCCTCCTCATACCATCATATCCCTCCATTATCACATCTTGGGCTCCATGGTTGCACCATCATGGCCTGCGTTATGAGGGTGTAGTGTCGACAATCGCTCTTAGAAGAAGGAACATATAAAGTTCCCAAGACCAAAGTCTCCTTTGTGTGTACTATAATGATTTAGTTTTCTCCAAGATACTATCAAGAAAATATGGGACCACCTGAAGTATGTATCCCATAGCACATGCTCCATGACCATCGTTTTCCCACCATAGATATTATGGGTCCCACTCAACCTTGGTACTCATAAAAAAACAACAATCACTTCTCTTGTTTCTAGGATATTAATGTCTACCAATAATATAGAGGATATGTGTATTTTCACATCATATCTACAATTTTGGTCCAACATGTCCTCCATATCAACATCCTATGGCTTCATAAGTTATGTGTCACATATGACCCCCAACATAGGGAGCCCCATCATGAAGTACACATATTGGAGGGTGATACTGATTCATTCACCATGTATTATGAAAGCACCCACATCTATGTCCCAGTATTCGATGATGTTGGGAAGGAAAAACCTTTCCGAACTCATCAAAGGGTTCTATACAAACTTGACCAACCCATATTATGAGAGGCTATCTCTCATCAAAGACTCATTTTTTATGTCTCTCTATAAACCAACAATTTCTTTCTCCCTCCAGTTAATCCTAATCATGCATCAACCAAGTACATGTCTGAGCCCACTCCATCAAAACCATCAAAGTCACTCAAGTTACTATTTTTCCATTAAAAAGAGATAATTAGGCTGCACTTGGTTAAGGAAAACTAGAGACCGTATTCACAACTTTCCCCATTTCAGGTGTGACCTAGGGTCGCACCTTTCCCTCATCCAAGCATGACTAGGTCACACCTTTTGAGGGAAAACCAATGACCAAGGTAACTGGATTCCCCTTGAAAGGTGCAACCTGCTCCTAAAATTGCATGGAGTTCACCCTAACACCTTGGAGGCCCAAAACAAACCAAATGGAAAAAAAATGAAGGGTAAGGTGAGACCACTGACCTACAAGTTATGGAATCCAAATCTAACAGATGTAATGGAAGAAATCAACACCTAAATTTTTGGACCTTGCAAGATACTCCAATGGTAAATAATGAAAATGAAACCTAGGTTAGTGGGACCCACCCATTTTATAGTGATTTAGGCCCAATTTTCTTCTTACCAACACAAGCTCATACAACACTAATTTTACATACTATTCGCATGTTAGAATTGTGATCTTGTTATATTCTTGATTATATGATCCATTTTCTATTATTGATAAGTTTCACAAGGAGCCCCAGTTTCACTTGTTTTTCTTGTCCACATTTAATTTAGATCATATTCTATGTTATATGCTAGTTGTACATTTGGTTTACTTTCCATATGAACCTTTACTCTTTGGTATTGTTTCCATCTCTATAGGTCTTGGTTACATAGGTACCCCATTGTCTCAGCATGTGATCTCTTATTACGTGTATATTTTCTCAAACTAGCATACAGTGGATTTCCCTTTGTAAAAAACCATGTAAATAAACCTAGGTTGATCCCATTTTAATGCATGTAGGACCCTCCCTCTATTTGGGTAAGTCTCCCAGCCAAGCCAACATTGAATTTTCCATTGCTCAGCATTAGAATGTACTTCCTTACATGGGTGCAATTTATTAGATCCCCCAATGTCATTCGACACCTGTGTCATTTGTCTTCCTGTAGGATTGGGCGTCCATCTATTTTTTCATTTTTCACTTAGCCACATATACTTTGTCATACTCACTTAATGGTCCACGTTCAGAATCTTGGAATTATGGAATTTATGGGAGTTTGATGTTACATGTTACACATTCATGAGGTCACTACTCCATTCATGTTATAAAAGTTACATTATTTTTCCTTCATTCATCTCCCTCAAGGATAATTAGTATACTACCCCTAATCGATTCCATATATTATCATTCCATCCACTTATTCATTTGGTTGTACATTGGAAACTTATCTCTTTTCCTCCTCTTATCATCTCTCTTAGGTTCCCAAGCTCTTAGTAAACCATTAAAAACAATAATCCTTAGCACTCATACATATTGTATATGATATTATTGTGGAAACATCCTTGGTCACCTTTATTCAGATCATTCTACAATGAATCACCCATGGAGTCTTACTAATACTAGTCTCTACCAGAGTCGACCTCTGTACCACTCTCTTCCCCTCCATAAGGCCCCCCATTGTAGTTATGTCCCGTGGATCCCTCAGTTGTCTCCCTTTCTTCATATTATTGTGAATTTCACATACACTACTAGGTAAGTCATGTATTCATGCTATGAATAAATGAGGTTTGAGTCCTCCACTCAATGACCCTCATAGTCCCCACTTAGTGTATCAGTCCCCCATTAATCTCCATTTTCTAGTGATATCCCTCGTGCTTCCAACAAAGAATCATTAATGTGTTGTTAGTGGGTATCCCTCTATCGACATCAGCACCTCTATCCCAGAGTATAGACCTACATGCACCATGTACCTTATCCCCATAACCCTAATTGATAGACTCCCTTGGACCTGATTAAGGGGAAACTTATTTTCTCTTCAGATTGGTTGTTTCTCATGTACTTGACCCAACATAATTATCACAACATTCACAATTGTACAGGTTGATGGTTCCCTTATCTAGTTTGGTCCAATACCCTATATATCCTTAACACCATCTAGTTTTAAAGTCTATTTAGAATCCCTTTAGTCACATTATTCCTATGGTATCTAGGATGTGTTTACGACTATGATCCATTTTTAGTTGCAGTTCCTTGAACCTATTTGACTTGTTCCTCATTTATTTGAGTCAACTTTAAGGATTTACATCACTATATACCCTTTTCATTTCTTTGGATGCTTCAAGTTTTCATAGGGATTCAATTACAATGATTCAACTTTTTGTTACACCTAAATCTTGTCAGCATCATGTTATGAGATAGGTATTCCCTTGTCTTCTCCAATCCCTTATATTTTATCCTAGAGAAATGAAAGGAAGAAATTATTCCCTTATATTTTTTCTTGTTTTGAGCCAGTAATACTCCTTTTCCATTGATAAAAAGTGTTACCTAAGTCAACAATTCTCCTTTTACACAGCAAAAGGGAGGTTTCACCTCTCTTTTCCTTCATCAAAATGGCATTATCCTCTTAAAACTGCTTTGTCTCCATGTAAAACATGTGGTGCTTGGGTTTTAAAGGAAAAAAGGAAGCTTCGATAGGATTCTCAAATATTACGTCCATGGAGCCTCATCCCTATGGTTTAGGACCACTTGCACCTTGCGATCTTTCTTTTTTGGATCTTCCTTCCACCTCATCCACCATTTAATTAACCATCCCTATCCCCCCATGCCTTTAAATATTGGCTCATCCCCAATGGGAAAGAGAAGGAAGAATTGTGTTGAACACCCAAACTATGTCAAAATAATTCTTGGGCTATTGGAGGCAAGGTCAAGTTAGAGGAAATGATCCATTGGAAGGAACTCTCAACACCAAGGCATGAAGGTTGTACTCTCTCCAATCATTTCTAATAAAAAATGTATTTTCTTTCCCATATCTACTGTAGCATTTGTATGTATTGTTTGATTCCTCGGTGACAAACATATTAGATCTAGTTTATTATCTTGCATGCTATCTTCTTTCTCTTGTTGTATTCAATCTTTTATAGGTTCTTTCATGGTAGCAGAGGAGACATATTCAAGGATAGAGAGGACAACCTTTAAGGATAATTTTGTGGCATTATATTCAAGTAATTAACCAGATCTAGGGGGATTTTAACATTTGGGTTTGTGTTTTGTTCTAGACCTGTACCATTCAAATATAGGGAAACAGCTCACGTCCCCAGGAGGTGAGAATTTCCAGCAACAAAAATGGCGAATCCACTGGGGAAGACATTCAACACATCTGATCTTTCTTGGTTTTAAAATTCTTGTCTTTAATCCAAGCTCCAACCTTTTAGTGATCAGATATACTAGTTTTCTAGTGATATTTTGGTTCAGTTTAACCAAATTTTTTTATATCTAAAACACATCTACTTTCTATACTTAATTTTCCTATGATTTTCATGATTTGATGTCAGTTGTTCAACACTTAACTTTCTCTTTTTCGCTACTTTTTTGTTTTGTCATCTACAAGAGTCACCATGCATTCAGTGAGGACAATATGCAGTGCCACCGTGCTTGCTTAGTAGACATACAATGGTGCCACCACTCTGTCATAGTGAACAAAAGGCGGTTACCAGTCAGTAATTCTATGTCACCAACCTTTTGGAAGCGGTTCCAGGTAGGGTTTTGATACCCCTGTGATTTCAAAGCTTAGTTAGATTTACTTTCTATTTTGAGTGTGTTCTGGCTTCACTTTTGAGTTTTGGACTGTTAAATTCAAAGTCTGAAATTGGTAAAGGCTTATTTTGTTTTGGTTAAAATAGATAGGTTGTTTTCATCTGTTCAGTTGCTTGTTTGCTTGGGCTTGGTTTTTGAATGAGTGCATGGAAGTCAATATAGTCAGATCTCTTTTTTACTATTAGATTAGTTGAGAGGAAGAAATTTTTCTTTTGGTTTATTCATTTTTGTTCTTCATAAGTTCATGAAAGATTTCTTTTTTCTTTTGATTAGAAGAAAATTTGAGATTTGATCATAGTTATATTTGAAGATGAACCACTGAATCCTTGATTGGTTTCACAAACTTTCAGGCATTCATGTTCTTCTTTTATTTTTATGTTCTTTTCTCGCCAAAAATATATCATAGTTATAAGTTAGATATTTTCATATTTGAAGAATTGTAAAAGTGCTTAGTGTGCCAATAGTAAGCAGTGTCTTTGTTTTGGAAACAATATCTTGCTTCTTCTCATTTTCAAAGTAAATTTTGTTGCTTGTTTGGATTTTTGAAAGATAAGTTCAGTGTGAATGTTTGGGATTTTGGTTTAGAAACATAATTAGATCTCTCTCTCCCTTCCTTAAGTAGGGAATACCTTGAAAGTTAAATTGAAATTTTGCACAATCATACTACATGGTTTTACTTTTTATGTCCTCACCTCATGCATTCACCTAATCGTTCAATATAAGATTAAGTGCTAGTTTAAGTTTAAAATATTTAGCAATTTGTGTGATAGGTTAGAGATGTGTTCTGGTGTATTTAAATGTAGGATCCGTCATTTATTTCCTACACTGCATCCCTAGGACTTGTAGTTCTTCCATGTACCAACTAGTATATTGGACGACCTTTCACATACCCTAGAGGTATATTGAAAAGTACTTCACGTACTTAGTAGTAAATCGAAATTTTCTTGTCAAACAATTGTGCATTAGACAACAATACTACAGAGTGGAGCTCCCATGTACCTTGCGTATATCATGAGACACCTTTAGGAATCCCGTTACCAAATGAGAAAATCACTTTGGCCGTCCTATCATCACAATACACCAAGAACAATACTCGAGGAGATTACTACACATGTACCGTCCAGTGAGTCGGGTATTCAGGCAAGTGTATGGTCCTAATCCTCCTTTTCATTCTCTACTGTTGGACCCTGTGGTATATAGAGAGTTATGATGGTTTGAAAATAATGTGAGGTTCCAGACCTTTAATCCACTCCTCTCACATATTTTGTTTGTTGCTTTAGTTTGAGTAACGCTTGTTGTATGTATAGTTAGAATTTTTTAGAAGAGAGAGATGGTTTTGTTACATAGTTATGGCTTCGCCTTCTAGGACTACTAACCAAGAGATTCCTTCACCAAAAATGTCTTTTGTTTTCCCTCCATATGGATATGTCAGTCCTCCTTTCATGGCTACATTAAGTATTCCTAGATTGACTATCGGATTACTTGTTCGGTTATTCTCTTGTCCAGTTATCCCATGTACACCAATTGCTTCAGATCCTTACCCTTCATTGCAAGAGCATAAACCTCATGTTGATCCCTTGCCTTCTTCATTGAATGTGTCTTCTCCCTTTTCTCCCTCTTTTCTTGTTGGAAGTTGTAGTACTAGTAGTCATGTGGATAAGAAGAAGAAGAAAAGGAAGATTAAGTAAAAGAAAAACAAACAAAAATCCAAGTCTCAACAAATTACACCTCCCAGTGCAGAGAGTGTTGATCTGCACACCCAAAAACTACGTAAACCAAAATTCCCATGCAGTCTTTGGAAGGGTGATCAACTTCTGAACTATTGTCATGGTATGGCCCTGGTTTTAGAAGAATGGCTAAGGTTTCCTGAAAACCAATGTCATCATCCTCTGGTCATCATACCGATGATACCCCCTCAACTAGTGACTCCGTGGTTAAGAGTCAGAAGGGTAAATTCATAAATCATTGCTTTCTCTGTAAGGACATGCACTTTACTTACCTTTTTCCTCGCATGGATGAAGCTTCTAAGTGATTGGAAGATATTATTTTTCCTTAGCAATGGCTTCCGACATGTTATCGTAAGTTGTCCCTTGACCTATCATTGGTTGATAAAGTGGTCTATCTAGCTACATCCTCGATTGATCCCACTCTTTCTTTAAAGAGTGAAGAACAAGTTGTTTTCCCCACTGCCCCTTTTGAGAGTGAAGTTAAAGTAGTCAATTTGATGTCATCTCCACCTGATCCCACTCTTTCATCTAAGAGTGTTAAGATTAAAGTAGTAGCTTCGACACAATCTTCATCTTGTCCCTCTCTTCCAGTTGGGAGTGAATTGAAACCTGCTAAAGTTTTCGTAGTTAGTTCAGATTGTTCTATGCAAGAGGAAATTTTGTCTTTTTCAACACAATACTCTCCAATTAATGAGGTTATTTCCTTTGACTGGAGTAACCTAATAGATTATCGTCTTCATTCAAGTGTTTCTTTCTATATAGTTATGCAAGTTACCGCTAGGTGGATGCTTCGCACTATTGTTGACGAAGGGGCTTATGTTAGCATTTTCTTCTCAACTACTTGGAAATATTTAGGTTCTCCTTAGCTTGTGCCATCCATCGATAAGATACTGGCTTTTAATAGAATACCTACTACATCTTTAGGGATCCTTCCTCATTTACCTATTAGATTAGGAGGGAAAACTGTCTGTATTGATGTTATGGTGGTCCAAGGTCCTTTAGATTTCAATATACTCCTTGGATGTGATTATGTGTATGCCATGAAGGCTATAGCATCCACACTCTTTAGAGTGATGAATTTTCCCCATGATGGGAAGATTATGACCATTGATCATATTTTCTTTGTTACACTTGACCATCAGATCATTCCTAGTAATCAGACTTCCTTGAATGTTTCGCATGTTCTTATGGTTCCTTCCCCTTCTTCTAGTTATATTCTTCCAATCATACATAAAATGGGGGGCATGGCTCCAATATATGGGTATCATATTGGATTTAAGTAGATAAATCCTTATGTGAAAGGGGGAAACCTACCAACCTATGGATATCATGTTGGGTAGAAGTTTTGTGAGCATAGTTCCCATTCTGTGTCAATCTCGTAAAAAAATGAAGTAGATGTCTACGAGTATAGTTGCATTTCTGTGTCAAGTTCGTTAAAAAATGAAATAGATTCCTGTGGGCATAGTTCCTATTCTATGTCGATCTTGTTAAAAAATGAAATGGATTTCCTCAAGCACAGTTATTCTCTGTTTGAAGCTTGTGTAAAAATGAAACAAGTCCCCACAAGCATAGTTATTTTCTGTTTCAAGCTTGTGTAAAAATGAAACAAGTCAATTTGAGAATAATTTACTTTTGGTTTCAAGCTCGTTAAAAAATAAAACCAACCTTGAGGATAGTTTATTTCTAGTTTTAAGCTCGTTAAAAACTAAAACTAGCCTTCAAGCATAATTTACTTTCTAGTTTTAAGCTTGCATAAAAATGAAACCGTCCTTCAAGCATAGTTCTTTTTTGTTTCAAGCTTGTGTAAAAATGAAACATGTCATCCCTTTGGAGCGAGTGTTCCATCCTTTTTTAGGACTGGAACCTTCATTTCATCTACCTTTAGATCCTCTTTCTTCCTTCGTCTTCAGTGAACCTTTTCTTAGTAGTAGCCTAGAGTTTTTAGCTTTGTGAAGGAAAAAGAGTAGGTAGATGAAACGAAGCTTGGGGGTATGTATTCAACCTCTTTATGTTGAAGTTGAGCCACTGGATATTTTTTACTGGGGGAAGTACCAATATCTAGACATCATGTTGGGAAAATACCGTCGAAAAGACTCGTTTTGAGCATAGTTCATTCTCTATTGCAAGATCTTTAAATAGTAATATGGTGTTGAGCTTACTTTTCATTTTTTGTGCTTTGGTTAAAACATGAAAGATGGTCTGAGATTAATTTATCTCTTTTTTGTGCTCTGGATTCAAACATTAAAAAGGTTATGAGCGCCTTTGATACCATGTTCGTGCTCGTTAAACCACAAGAGAAAAGGTATTGAGTGCACTTTTATCCATTTTTTGGACTCATTAAATTGTTTACGAAAAAGGAATCCCATAGGATTCCTCTTTAAGCTATTTTTAGACTCTCAAAATATAAAAAGATTACCGAGTAAACTTGTCGCTTTCATGCTCATAAAAGTACTTGAAATTTCGTCTCCCTGGTGATAGTTTACCCCTTTTTTGGACCAGGGGGGACTAATTACGAAAAATGAACACTAGTTGATCTATGCTATAAGAGTTCTCTTGTGCATTATTTTATACTTTTTTAGGCCCTAGGGACCAAATGATACGAAAAACGACCCTTTGGAGTCTTCTTCCATTTTTGTTGAGACTCTCTAAATATGAAAATTGGAATGAGTCACTACTACATTTTGACCAAAAATCCGACGGCCGTCATGTCGGATTTTCGACACTTCCCTGTCGCATGTACGACACTTTGAATTTTTTTTAAGCGTCGAAAACTTGTCGTCAGTTTTCCGACACCTGATTAACCGTCGGTTAAGCAACACCTAAGTAACCGTCGGTTAACAAATAAGCGTCGGTTAAGCGACAGCGTTTCTTCGACGGCAGTGAAATTTTTTTAAGAAAATCTCATTCCTGCAGTCGGATAAGTGACGGATTTTAAGGATAAGCGTCGAAAGAGCGACAGAAAACACCGTCGGATAAGCAATGGATTTTAAGGATAAGCGTCGAAAAAGCGACAGCGCTGGAACCGTCGCTTAAGCGACGCTTGTGACTGTTTTTTTTTTTTAAATATAAAGGAAATAGTATGATATGACTACCAATATTATAGCCCATCAAGTTTTGAGAGATCGTTGGTTAAGATTTTATAAATTATCTATCGATGATGTAAGGCCATAGCTGAATTCTATCTCTGTAATTTGTTTCAACTTCTCATTTCAATAGCAAGAAGCATGTTTTGTAATGATCTGTAATGATCTAACTTTGTCTTCTCCTTGATCGAAGAGCAGCGTTTCAATGGTATTTGAAGTTCATTCATTTCGGTATTCACTACAATAGTAAAGCAAAAACATTTAATATAAAGTGGCTGAAAACCCAATACTATAAAACTGCATTCAAACAGAATTCACTCAGTAATTCGTCCAATTCAGAAATACCAGTTTGCAATTTCCCTTCCCTGTAGAGCTTGTCAAAGAACACCATAAAAGTAAAGTTGTTAGGAACCAAACCATCCTCCACCAAATGAAGTAAAAGGAGGTCTGCCCCTTGCCGATCTCCTTCTTTGCACAGCCCACCAATTAACAAGTTAAAAGTTCTCAAGTCTAGGGCACAGCCTTTATTCAACATAGAATCTCGCAGCTTAACACCTTCACCCACTCTGCCTTCATTGACAATCCCATTCATCAAAATGTTGTAGGTTGAGATATTTGGCCGACAACCTCTCTGCATAATTTCATTCAAGACCTTCATAGCTTCAGCAGTGTTCTGTTTCTTGCAATAACCATCAATCACAGCATCGTAGCTGATATTTTCAAAAACTAAACACTCATCCAACATTTCATGTAATAGTTT